>CM077560.1:49813885-50416015 GCA_039657345.1 Stephania japonica | reverse complement strand
TGGACCTACAACAAAAGTCGCGCCGCACCGCTACTAAGGAAAATCTCCTATCTTCTCCTTGCCTGGCCGGCTAGTAGATGGATCTACACCCACCGTCATAAAAAGGACGGTGAGTACAAGAAATAAACAGTAATCCCCGATGACAAGTTTAAATTGCATTTCCAAATATAATCGACTGGTATTTAAAAGCATATAACTAGGAAAGCTGAAAAAAATAAACCATATGCAAGTAAATACCAAAGTTAAACAAGTGAAACTGACACTGGGCTAAGTAGTGGTGAATTAGGTCCGATCGGTAGTGAACCGCGTCACTCCGACTCTATAATGATAAATCACAAGGGACTCTAACCCAAGTGAGTCCAGGGACTCTAACCCCAGTGTGTTGACTACATCAGGGACTCTAACCTCAAGTGTCATATGGTGTCAGGTAATATGTGTCATCATCTCCAGGGACTTTAACCCCGTGAGTTGCGCACACCTCGATCGAGTACGGGACCTAATTACAAAACTACTTTTTAATTTCAAGGAAGATCCAAGTATGAAATGTCGAGGCATAGGCAAGTCTAACATCTAATCAAATAGGGAGTAAAAATCCATATAAACTTTTTTTAATATGTACTAACCTAATAGCATGCTATTTATCCTTTATTTCACATTTAAACAACAAAAATAGACATAGCATGAGATAGAGGCAACAAATCAAATCAACAAGTAAATATCATGCAAAACTAGACTCACAAGTGAGCATAGAACACCAAAGACACATGATATTAGAATACAATGGTAAAATAGTCAACAATGACTATATAAAATAACCAACAAGATTATGGAATGAAATGCTAAATTAAATTGTCAGCGGGTATACTCACTTTCACGCAAAATTCCTAGTCAATTCAACCTTTCGACACCTCGACTTGCGCTCCCAAACTCCCGAACACCCCTAGGTCCCTGAAGTATCATTTTATATCATTTTTATTTATTTATTTATTTATATTTTTTATTATTTATTATTTTTTAAAGGGGTTTGGACCCTTGAACTCGGTCGGACCGGTCCAAGGACCGCACGCACATACACTCGTGCGTGCGTTCCCTCCCCCTTCCCCCATTTCACAGAGACGCTGCACAACATCTCTGCTTCAATTTTTTTTTTTTTTTTTTTTTTTTTTTTTTTTGATTTGGGAGGGATTGGGAGGGAGACGACGACCATGTCGTCTCCTCTCTCGACGAACTGCAAGAGCAGTTCGTCCGACCCCACCACCACCATCACCACGCGCAAAAAACGCACCAACACCGACAACATTGACGCCAACATCAACAACAACAATAATGCCTTACCTCCATCCTCTCGTCCGAGCTCGATTCCTAGCCTCGATCCCTCGGTCTCTAGTTCTGATCTCTCCTCTCTCTCTCTCTCTCGCTCGAACTCTCTCTCTCCCTCTCTTTCGGTTGCTGTTCTTGGTGAGGAAGGAGTGTCGGTGGTGTGTGGTGGTGGTGGTGATTTTGATATTTTGGGGTCAAATGACCATTTCCCCCTATCCTTATCCAAAATTCATTCTCACCCAAATGCCCTTTTTGGTCATTTCTCCTTTTTTGATTTTAATATATATATACATATGTATTTGCCAATACTTTCACGCCTACAAATCCATCGTGCACCCCAACGAGTGTACTCGGGCGTGCACACTACTGTACAACCACCGCGTGTCACTAGGTGCTCACCAATTTACTATTTTTCTCAAATATATTTTATTTTTATCTATGTAAACTCATTCCTCAGCTCGCACGCAACTCGAGGCGTGTCCTCGCTCTCGTCTCGACGTCTACACTGTACAAACTAACTTAATAAGTCTACACACTATATAACACTAGACATGCAAAAAAATACAAAAATATCACATACCTTGGCCGCATGCCTCGGTCAGCGTGTGCATCACGGTGTGGGTCCCACGTGACGGGTCCATGATCCTAATTAAGTAAATCAAAACGGGGTTAGAGATTTGGGCCGTGATAACGTGGTGAGTGTGCGTTGATACCGTTGAACGAGTTCGATACGAAAGAACGCATTAAACGGGTATTTGAGAGTCCAGGAGACGAAAATGGAATAAAAACACTGATAAGTACTAATGAAAATAATGAATGGGATAAAATAATAAATTAGTGGGCGCCGAGTGATACGCGAAGTCGTGGGCGATAAGCGTGGGTCGAAATGGTAGTGTGTACGCCCAATGTGCTCGTTGGCGTGCACAACGAAATCGTACGCGCGAAAATACAATTATATATAAATGTATATATATAAGTAAAAAAAAAATGAAATGACCAAGAGGGATATTAGCTTATTGAGGAAGAGATAAGATTGGAGGGGCAAAATGGTCATTTGACCCCACCCCAAAATGTCAATAACACCCCATCGCCACCATCATTCTCGCCAAAAATCGAACCGAGAGGGAAGAGAGAAAAAGAAAGAGGAGAAGAAAGAGAGACCGAGAGATCGAGGTTAAGAGTTCGGGGAAACAAGTTGGCGTGGTTGGCGAATGTGAGTTTGTTGTTGTTGATTTGTGTTGTTGATGTTGGCGTTGTGGTTGTGGGTGTGGGGGTGATTGGTGTTGTTGTTGTTGAGTTGTTGATGGTGAATTAGTGATTGTTGGTGTTGGTATTATTGGTGATGGATTGTTGGTGTTGGTATGATGAATTAGTGATTGTTGGTGATTGGTGAATTAGTGATTGTTGGTGTTGGTATTGTTGTTAATGGATTGTTGGTGTTGGTATTGGCGTTGTGATTGGACCGGGTCCGATTCGAGTGGACCCCGTCTCGACCTCGGACCGGGTCGGACCCGACCTGACCTGATCCGACCCGACCCGGGGACCCATCCATTATTAAAATAATAATTTATTTATAATAAATAAATTAATTAATTAAATATGTTTTTTTAGAATAAATATTAGAAAAATCAAGAAAAATGGGAAAAAATCCTAAAAATATATTTTTTGACCAAATATATGGAAATTTGGGAATTTCTATAAAAAGTAAAATTTTGGAATTGTGGAGAGACTTTTTGTCGGGGTTTTGCCTCGTAAAGCTTGAAATTGACAAAAATAATCAGAAAATATTAAAAAATATTTTTTAATTGCATGAAAATTTTTTGGGTTTCGCTCGAGTATCCTAATGGGTCTGAATGCAACCAAATACCAGGTAAGCGACCTAATTACGCAAAGGAGCAATAATTTAGAAAATTGTAAAAATTGGTCAAACTTGAGAAAATTGAGGAATACTTGGGATAATTAGGAAAAATTAACGGAAATTTGTCGGAATAATTGTCAGGAGACGAGCGGAGTGTTGGAACCTAATTAGGGGAATGTGTGGAGCTACGCGAGCGCGTTTTTAGCGGGATTCGAGGTGAGTAAAGGCAACAATAGAATCAACATGAATGATTTTCTATTTCTTGACTGATTATTCTTGAAATGCGAGCCCTTTGTATTCCATTCTAGTTCAGTGACTTAAAGTTTAGTAGTCCGACTGTGATGAGAAGTCTCAACGAGTTTAGCAACCGTCATAGACTGTGGCTTCTCGTTGGAGCCTATCGAAATGATTTAGCATCCGGCTTATAACTGTGGCTTTCTTTCGGTAGTGTGTTAGGAATTTAGTAGCCTACTTTTTCTGTAGCATTTCCTAACAGAGTGTGCGTTCAGTAGAGGCGACCTTCGGGCCCACTGGTTCGTATGGGGTGGATTGAGCAGGGGAGGCGGTTTTGGGCTCTTGTGTCGATCACAAGCTGATGAGGTCTTGTGACCCGCGATTTGATTGGGACTATCTATTCGCCTATCCGTTTGTTTCCTGGTCACTTGATTATCGTTGTTTGAACTTGTTAAATTTATTTATCATGTGATTTGCTATCTATTTTAGTTTCTTGTTATACCCTGCATGATTCATAGACTTGTGATTATTGAGAATTCAGTAATTTATGTTGAGATATCTATTGTTGTTGTTTACTGTTATATTTTGTACTTACCGTTCTTTTTATTACGGTGGGTGTAGATCCACATACGAGTAGGGGCAAGGCGCCGATGCTTGGCGATATCCTCTGAGGCACGCTCAGAGCCATTAGCTTTGCTATCACTTTGTATGTATTTTGTCCTTTTGTTGTGTATTTTGGCTACGTATCCATTTGTTTTGATATTTTGGGGCTTTGGGGAGTTGAACCTAACTGTTGATACATGTATATGTTCATATATATATGTTCATTTTGAACTTTCAGTTGATCTGTTATATACATGTGATGTTGTTTGGACAGGATTGTCCAAATCTAGGTTGATTGAGGTGTAACCGTTTTAAGTTGGTGTTAAAAAAATTTCGCTGCACACCTAACTAACTTGGAGGATAAATGATTAGATAGAGTTAAGGTGAATCCAAATAGAGTGATCCAAAGGTGAGTGAGTGAATAATGTATTAAATAATTGGCAAATTAAGGTTTACTAAACTTGCGTTGACTCGTCGGAGACTAGCTCGATGGTCCATGTAGGTTTAGGTGAGCCGAGCCCAGTTTGTAGTTGCTGGGGCCGTCACACAACACAAAATTGTGGTTTTCATTTTTAATCAAAGTGTTCTCTGTCTTGATTTATCAAAGTGTTCAAATGTTGTTTTGAATCATTTCCAAACTCTAATTTCAAGCATCAAGTCTCATATTTTTGGATTTTGTAGATTTTTGCCAAAAATAGGGGTTTCTCTTGGGATTTTGGTTTTGATGAATTTCGAGCTAGTTAATGAGATTATTTTTGAAATCTAAGTTCATATTTGAAAATCCTTGTGGAAAATCACTTGGGACACTATCCAACCTTTCAAAAATCAGTAATGCATGAATTGATTTGGAATTTTTAGTGTTTTTGGTGTTCTTCATGAAAATTATGAAATGCATGCATAATCTCTTAGTTTAAATGATGTTTTGATGAATGCATGTATGAAAATTGAAGTGTCTGGTGTATGTGTGTTGTGGAGGAGGTGTTTGGATCCCTGGTGGTGGAGAACAGGGATCCAAAAGGCTTGAAGTTGGCCAATTTCGGGTTGCAGAAAAGCAAAAAATTATGGGTTTCTACACCCAGTGCGTTGGGGACCTAAACAACATAAATTTTGCATTTTCCTGAACTTTTTCTGCACCCAGTGCTCTGGAGACCTGAACAGTAGGATTTCATATTCCTAACATTCCTTACACTATAACATTCTCATTTTAACTCAGATTTTGACGCTCTATATACCATTGGAAAGCTAAGACAGAGAGGAATAACCTATAACTATTAGTTTTTCAAAATCAAGTCATATTATTTTTCAAAAATGGGTCAAAAGAAGAGGCTTGTTTATATAATGGTCATTTGTATAGTTGTTTTGAGTCGTTTTGGTGTCGAATAGTCTCAACGCTTAATTTAAAGACTAAGTACATCTAATATAACCTAGATTGACACCAACAAACTTCGGGAGATATACATGAGTCCGAGTGCGAGAGTTTGGGTGACGGAGGCCTATTGGAATAGGAATATTGCGTGAAATGTGAGTATACCCGATGATACTTTAAATTGCATTTCATTTCCTTTTATTACTGATTGATTGACAGTCTTTGTGACTATATGGTGCCTTTGTACTCTAATATCATGATATTTCTTGATATTCTTCAGTCTTTGAACTTGTTCATCATGATATTGTCTTGTTGATGCTTTCATTGATTCCATTCGTGTGCTATATGTTTTCATTTGATGTTTTCAAAGGTAAATGAGCTTTAAATAGCATGCTATTAGGATTAGAGGGTTTATGAATGAGACTATGGACTTTGTACTCAACTTGATTAGTCGATTAGTTTGTCCCTATGCCTTGACCATTCTATACCGAGTCATTTTTGAATAAATAAAGTTGAAACGGCCTAAATTATAATTGTCATTATTTATGACGTCATTGCAGACGTGGACGCCAGCGGGGATGTTCGTGGGTCCCATAGAGAGGTTGGAGCACACCCGGATTAAGTATGCATTATGTTTTGTGTGCTTTTTGTTGTATAATTGCGATGTATATGTTCAATTTAGTTAAATTGCATCGATATATGTGTGTTAATATTGTACATTGACGAGTGAGATGGTATGACGCATTTATCGCGCGACTGGTGCATAAGCGCTTGTACCGGTGGTTAATAATTAGTACAATAGGACGGGGAACCAGATACACACAATAAATGATAAAATTCATTAAATAATTAATATAAATTGAGGTTGAGGCGGTTGGTACCGTCATTGTGCACGAATAGCACGAGTCGAGGTTCGAAACCGGGTATTGGAACGCCGGAGTGCATATAATTGGTGTCATGTGTGTAAAGTCAAAGAGACTTAGGTGGGTTAGTTTTGTCTCATTGGGAAGACATTTTGACCCATCTTAGCCATCCAACAAGCATGGAGATGTGTGTGTGAGTTGTGATGAAGGTTTTCCTATACCAACTTTTCTCTCATTTTTACCATCTTTTCTCTCTCCTCACTTGAGAAATCCAAAAATTCTAGAAAAAGGTTTAAGGTTTTGGAGATATTAAGAGCTCATTTGAAGTGTTTGGGAGGATGGAATCATCAAAGCAAGATAAGATCCATGATCCCCTCTCCTTTCTCTTTCATTCAAGTGTGGTTTGGTGCATGTTGGTGGGGAATTCATGTGTTGAGGTTGTGCCATTGTTTTTATCCAGTTTTATTGTTTGTTGAGTGCTATGGATGTGGAGAAATGAGTTGTGGTCATTGGTTTTCAAGTTTGGTTGGTTTTCATGAAAATGTTTTCAAGTTTGATGTATGATCCAAAAATTTGATGCATATTTGATGAATTTGATTATGCCTCTGGTTTTTGGAAGTGTTGTTTAATCCCCCATCATGAGTCGAGGATAGGGTTGACAATTGGTGGAGGCTTGAGTGGTGTTTTTCCAACAGTTCTATTCTGCTGAATTACTGGAAAAACTACCTAGCGTGATGAAGATGAATAGATGATGAAGATGAACAGGATGAACACCAGATAGCCATTTTAGGCTGTTCATCAGATAGCCATTTTAGGCTGTTTAAAGGGTTAAGGGCTTTAAGCCTATACTAATTAACATAAAATACAACTAATTGACTATAAATCAATGATAAATGGAAATAGGTCATTTCAGACGATATTCTGGATATCGAGGATTTAGAGGAGCTAAATTGGGGTTTACTTTACAGGGCGAGGAGTGCGGTTTGAGGTGTATAGTGTCCCAACTGAAATTCACTTTAGTACTTACTACTTGATTTATTTGAATTTTGTCATGTTATTCAATATTCATATTTCCTTATTGATTGTTTTACGGTGGCTGAGTTTGTTACCCACCTGGTGTTTATTCATTGCACGGGCATAGGGTCCACTAGGCTATAACATTTGTTCTAGTGATGCGCCGGTGAATATGCTACTCGGGTGTGCTAGACATATGTGGGTGCACCGTGGTCTACGTCGACATCCTAGAGGGTCCAGGGTCACCGTTCGAGGTATCCTCATGGATCGTGCGTTGCGTATGCCCGAATTATGGCTCTAATTTAATTGCACGCATTTTGTTTCCATGCTATTCATAATGATGCGATGATCTTCCACAATTGTCTGTATTCTTTTGTTCCGCTTGTTTATCTATAGTATTTCGATTCCAGCAGTTTTATTTATGTATTTACTTGGTGAATTTTCTTGAGATTACTCATTCTGGGCTCGTCATCTACCTTTTTATGATGGCTTGAGTGCAGATCCTGGTACGAGCAGAGGGAAGGGCAAGCATGAGGATTATCCGTGACTGACTAAAATTTGCCCTACTCGAACGTTTGTTTATATTTATTATTTTATGTCGGGTATGGGTTGTGAGAGATACATTTTGGTCAGTATATGACTCTGAGGTATAATTTTTAATATTTTGAGGATCACACTTGACTTCTATATATGAACTACATTTTGGTATGGTTTCCACATTAAACTAATTGATATTTAAACTGTTATTTAATATCATTTTGATGATTTTGGACTTCCGCTGCATATTTTGAGGTTAAGTGATAATAACGAGTCCTTAGCTAACTTGAATCAACAATTCTTAATAAACAACCTAAAGTTAGCAAGGTTTTGATTAGTATAGAGATTTGAGTGCTCGTGGGACAATTGGAAGGTAAATTGGCTAGGTATTGGGACCGCACTGCACACGCCGTAGCGACCGATGGATTTGGGGCCATTACAAAAGTAGTGGTTGGTATCTAGGTCCCTTACTCGATCGGGGTGTGGGCGACTCACGGGGTTAGAAACCCTGGGGATGTCGATACATGTTACTTTTGTCTGCGATACTTGGTTGTGTGTAATGTTTGGTTGTGTACGATACTTGGTTGTGTGCAATACTTGGATGTGTGCGATGCTTGACTATGTGAAATGTTTGGATGGGGTTTGAGACCTCCAACTTGGGGAGCGAGGAGGAGAAGTTCTGAGCCCATTCATTCCCCTTATATGACACATTCACACCATCAAGACTGAGTTCTCTCAATTCGGACAAGTTCCCCACAAGAGTTCTTAGATCAGGATCTTCAAGTTTTAAGGGAATCATGATTCCTGCAAAACTAGTAGAGAGATCGAGGGAATCATGATTCCCAATCGGAATTTGCCCGACAAAGCCGGAGTTGGACAGATTGAGATGAGTCAGATTAGGCAGTCTATCAAACCCAGATGGCATTGCAGAATTGAAATTGTTGTTGCTCAGATTCAATCCATGAAGATGAGTAAGCTGGAAGAGACTAGCCAGACCATCAATGCTGCCCGCAATAAACTTGTGACTGAGATCCAATCCGATCACTTCGCCAATCTGATTGCACTCCACACCCTCCCAGATTCTGCAGCAATGGGTATTCAAATCCCAAGACGAAAGCCCTACTGGCACTCCAGATTCAGATTCGGAAGAAGAAGAAAGGAGAGAGACTGTGCTTCAAGTGAAGCAACAAGCGTCTCTGCTCATCGAGACACTGCCCCTCAACCGCCCATGATGGGCTGCAATATGATGGGCTGCAAACAAGCATGTACCACAAGACATAAATAATAACACTTGATGAAAACATTACATTAAATCTCATCATATCATAATAGGAAACGAATTATTGGGAGAGATGGTGAAGGCCAGTGCGCATCCAACATCACTTATAGGCAACGCTTCAGTGAGTCAGTCAACAGAGTCCAAGACATTTGTGGTTCCATGGAAACTGCAGGAAGTACAAGGCAGTCCTGCGTAGCGTATGGGCGGGGTTGAGTGTAGGACGTCGACTTGGAAGACTTGGACTTTTCATCAACAAATTAAAATCACTCATATTCAACAGGACTTGATTGATTCAAGCTCACTAGTCACTAACTACACAATTTCTCACCATTTACAGTTTACACGGTGCACAGAAGAAATCTATCAAGTCAAGTTAAATCAAATGAAGATTAATAAACAAAGGAGTGATTCATGAAAACAATTACAGTTGGTCTAGATAACACAATCAAAGTGAGGGTATTCATCTTGGTTTTCATCTAAGTATGGGCTTATCATGGAAACTGCAGTAAGTACAAGACAGTCCCGCGTAGCGTTGGGGGTTGAGGGTAGGAAGTCTAGGAAGACTTGGAATTTTCATCAACAAATTTAAATCACTCATATCCAACAAGACTTCATTCACACGGTGCACAGAAGAAATCTCAAATGAAGAATGTAAATAAAGGATTGATGCAGAGCCCAACAAGTTGGATGTGCTTAATTAGCGTACTAGCATGGTACAATCAAAGCCCAAACATTACTGTACAAAAAAACAAAAGCCCAACATTAACAAGGTCACCAAACCTGTTGGGCTCTGATCTTAATCTATCTTTGATTCTTACTTCTGAAAACAGCTGGCCCAACCGGATAAAATTGAGTCATTCGTAACTACATAAGTCTGGGCTTGTTAGATAGGCCATCAATAATGGTTATGGGCTCCAAAACAAAAGAGTTATAAAACCAAACCCATTAACTTAAAAGGTACCCCAAGCCATTAAAAGGCAGCAATAAATGGTATTCTTAGGAGTTCTTTTTTTGAACTTAAGTGGAAATTGAACCACGATCTCTCGAGATCTTACTTTTTTGGCAAGTGATATATTTACCATATCACATAAGAGTCTTTGACAACTATTCTTAGGAGTTCTTAAAACTGAAGAACAAATATGTGTTGCTACGGTTATTATTAGAAAACTAAAATGCAATTTATGAGTTAAGGAAATGGTGTATATAATTAAGGGGTGATAGATCTAAGATAAGTTAGGATGCATTGATCAAAAGGGACTGAAAGGATTTTGAAAGTATGTATGCCATCAAATGCATTGAATCACGTGGAATGGAAGAGTTATATCCATGTGGAACCCCAACTAATTTGAGATTGACGTTGTGTTATTGATGGTGTTGTTACTTGTGATCGTAATGGTGCATCAAACAGAGTGTTGCTCTAATAACCAAGTGCAACATTTGACCAATTTTACTCATTTGAGGGGTATAAAAGTTGATTTCTTTCATTAAAAGAAAATTTTCAATATTAGACTAACAAGTTAAGGTGCCTTCAATTCTCTCTTTCCTTCACTATTCTAAAAAAAATTCTAAAATTAAAATTCACATCAACGTTGGACAAAAGTTCAATGAATATAGGAATAGTAATCAAGAGGATCCAGGTCACCAATAGGAATCATTTATAAGAAGTGTTGTGTAAATAGGAAGGAGTACCTCGAATCTTGGGACCACGACCGATGCACGTATGCACGTCGTTTGAACTGCTGCGCTTCGTCCAAACCTTAAACCTCTTGTAGATAAGATATACAAAACAAAGTCCTTTTAAGTTGATCTATGGAGAAAGCACTCTAACACTCAAGTTAGATGAGAAAAACTTTTATTATAGATAAAAATTGAACGTATCTTATTGCTCAACCAACACAAGTTTATATAATCAACATCAAATCTTATTTGTAGGGATTTGTGCTCATCCCAAATTTGAGTCTATCTCCAACTAAGAGTTCTTATCTTTGAGTCAAATTTGAGAATCTCGAATTGTGCTTCTCACGGACTTGAAACATCCTTAACCCACCACTTGCTTCAAGATCGTAAGTCTAGTCCACAGATTTTGAATGTTCGGTGATAAGGAATATTCTATTCCATTTCACAAAGCTTCATCCTTGCCCTTTTTAAGATTCAAGTTATGGCTCATATTAACAATTTTTTAGTCTCCAAATTACCAAGTAATTAAAACAAAGATAAACCCTAAGAAAAAAAATTAGATGTTTGTTATAATTAATATAATTTGATTTGTTTGATAGTAATGAGTCTGAAATGGGACCTGTGACAGTTATTATTTTCAGGCTTGATGTTGGAGCAGTAGGGACTCCAAAGAGACGGTGCCCACATGCACCATGCGTGAATTCCACAATAAAGAAAGAAATCTCATGAACACCAACAAAGAACTCTTCATTAAAATAAATAATAACAACAATTTACAACAACAGCCGCAGCGGTAATTATGCGAGTTCTCGTGCTTTACCACCGCAATATTCTCCCTTTCGAGCCCATGCTGACAGCCTGAACCAGCTCTACTATTCCAACAATATTCCCAACTTACCACTTCACCACTACTTCCCACACTGCCACTACACAAATCCGAATATTCCCCCCTTGTCCCCTCTGTTGCTTCACCCCCTGAAACCCAAATTCCCCAATTTGCCCCTTCCCGTTCATCACCAGAAACAGAGCTCAACCTTCTCAACGACCTCACCACCTCCCACCCATCCGATTCCCAAACTACCCTTCTCTCGGAAACTAATTCCCCTACCCTCCTCTCTGCCGAAATTACCAAACTATCCAAATCCATCAATTGCGTCTCCGTCTCTTGTTCATCATCTTCTTCAACCTCGTCTGAGAACTCTGAATTGGGCCAACTGAGAACGCTCCGAGGAGACGATTCAACAACGATTTTACAGTCACCGGACACGAACGGGTGTCGAAGAAGCTGATCGCTATTCCACCGCTCGCTCGGGTCTCTCTTCAAGCACTTGTTTAGGAAATCGCGACCCAATTCGGACAACCCATCTGGGAATTCGGGCAGTTCCTCCGAAAACCCAATCTGATAAACCGCCCCCACCCCGCAATCCCTCCACCCCGGCTTCCCACTCACCATCTCGATCACCGTGCACCCCAGAGCCCACACGTCCGACTCCGGCCCCTGCCTCTCCTGCCGAACCACCTCCGGCGCCATCCACAACGGGCTCCCCCTCATCTGCTTAGAACAATCTCCATTAATGGCGCCCAATTTCTTCGCGGACCCGAAATCGCCCAATTTCGCCACACCGGGTGTCGAGCTGACAAAGACGTTTTTGCCCTTCACGTCGCAATGTACGATCCCTTTCGAATGTAAATACTGTAAAGCGGAAACGAGGCACCAAGTGTATGATCTGATGACGTGTTCGTCTAAGTTGGGGGCAAAATCGGAAACACACCCGCCGGGCAAGTACTCCATGAGGAGGTTCCGGTGGACCCCACCTTTGTTTGTTTCAAGGGTAGAGTCGGAACCCAAGTATTTTACAATGAACGGAGATGAGATTGATTTGAGGATCTCAATTTCGTTTTCTAAAGCTGAGATTTGGGAAGGGTGGGCGGAGGCGAGATCGATTGATTTCGCTGCGAAAACTGAGCCGTCTGATATGCTGCTCGCGAGGCTCACTTCGCCGAAGGAGCCTCGCCCAATGAAGTCCCCTCTCACCCATAAATGATCATGAGCCTCCATTGGAACCGAAAAGAGGATACTAGTTTTTGTGTATGTGTCTTTGTGGGGTTTGGTTTTTTTGGTGGTTTGAAAGCAAAGGAGGGAGTTGAGTGTGTATTTATATGGTTGGGACTCTTGGGAGTTTCAAGTCTCCAACACTTGAATTGAATTAAAGGTCTGTTTGTCTACTAATTAAAAAAAAACATTAAAAAAATATCCGAAAACGGCACTAAAGAGTTGGGTGTTCAATGCGACATAAAAGTGGATTAATTTCGGTACCCTTATCCAGCGCGAAAGGCTGATTTCGCGCCACTGGAGAGATCGTTACTTGGAACCGACTTGGGCGGCTGCGTGCTCTCGCGCGGTCGTTACTTAAGTAGCGCACCGGCCTAAGAGTTCGTTAAATGTTTGATTGTTTGAGAGAGTGGTGGGAGTTGTGATGGAAAGTGAGATGCGGGAGTATGGGATTGAGGGGATTAATTTTACGTGCAATGAACTTGGATGTTGGTCACGTAAAGGAAAGTTGAGGTAAAAGGAGAAACAGAATTCTGATCAATTTCTGACGTTTCTCGTTTCAAAAATGATTCCATGCATCGTATCAAATAAGTTAATTTTTTATTTTCCATATATCACGTAAGTTAATTCAAATAAATGTGTTTGCCCAAAAAAAATCAAACCAATGTAATTGAATCTTTTATTTTTTTGAAGAAATATAATTAAATCTTACTAACTATCAATTTATCTAAGTGGGAAGAGATCCGACTCCCCTTCACTTCGAGTCTCATATAGAGCTCGATAATGCTTCAACATAAAAACACGTAAAAAAGTAAAAAAAATATAAATATAATTATATCTTTGATCTTTCAAAACAAAGTTTTTGAACAAATTATTTTAAAAAAAAAAAAAAAAAAAGGATTTGAGGTCAAATTCAAACACTCATAATTATCAAAAAATATAACTTAAGAAATTCATGATTAAAGATATTGTAGACTTTAACGAATAATTTAGTTGAAAGCTGAGAAAATCGTACTCTATAATTTAAATATTAAAATTAACTTTAAAATTTTAAAATTTTATAAGTAAAATAGTACTAAGTGTAATTTTCATTTTTTTTAACGAGTTATGAATCAATCAAACTGGTTAAACACCTATAGATATTTTTTACAAATTAAAAAATCTTAAAGAGCCGTTTTCTTCACGAAGAAGGGAAGCCAAGGAGGTTCATGTGCAAGTTGGGTTGGGTGGTGATTAACTCAACCACAGTGCGGCTCGGAACTGATCTGGTGGGCCGCCACTCACAGAGTCACAGAAAAGGCAAGGACTTGTGAACCCTAAAGGGCGGCTGTGGGGATGACGTGTCGTTATATGGTTGGTCCACGTAATGGCCATATGGATTCCTGTACGTTGCGTACTCCCACAAAGGCATTGTCAAGAGAGGTGTGACGTGCGGCAGCACTCGCCACTAGGACTGGCTCGCAACTCCTTTCTAATGAACTGGCTCATACAACTCCTTTCCAATGTCCCCATCAAACCATTAAAATTATAACTTGTAACACTTCTTTAATATTTACAAAAATCTCAAAAACCCCCTATACATGCATTAAAATACATACAATAAATAGCATATATTGACATATTATACAATTATACACTACAAGGGTTTTGCATTTGCATTTTGGGTTTTGCATTTGCATTTTGCATACATATTTGTGTTGTGTACTAGATGTAGGATCTTAATGGGGCCCACCGTACAATGAACGGCTGGTGAAAAATCAAAATAGACTTGGAGCAATGGACCGTGAATGCAGGCTCGTCGATCGTGGATGTATTAATACATCTTTCTTTTTTGGTCAAGGGGGTTGTATTAATACATTAAAAAAAAAGATTTGTAACGTATGTACATACTTAAAGTATATACACACACTTGTCCTTAAAAAATATTGTGCATTCAAGTAGAAGTAATTTCTATGTTTTAAAGTATCTGTCAAAATACAATGTATGTACAAGAATTAAGATAATAATTGACTTACTGAAATTTCCAAACAAAATCAAAGTCGCCTTTTTATAAACGACTACAACTTTATAGATTTTGAGGAAAAAATCTAATGCTAACATTAATTAATTTGACTAAATTTATAATTTTTTGCATACAGTTAGTGATTTTTGAGATTTTTTAATGTTACAAAAAAAATTTTAATGGAACAAAAAATGTCAAAATATAACAGATATTGTAGAATAGAGTAATTAATATTTACATATCTTGACGTGTATCAAGGAAATTCATCGCGATGTATCAAACGTTTGTATCAAAAATATTTAGGAATATGTCACGAACCAATCATCTCATTACTTTGTGTTTTAATTTGATTTTTTGTTAGCATCTATATATCTACATGTGACACTAGCCAGGTGTTTAGACGTGCATGCAACTTAATTATTGACGTTGCACAACCTTTAAGTATAATTCAAAAATGTTATGTACACATGTATTTACAGCAATATTTTGTTATACAATACAAGAGACTGATGATTGCCTGTGAAAAAGAAAAACAATACAAAACTCTAAAGAATGAATTAGAAATTGAAAGGGCAGATAAACACCACTCTCATCATATACAGAATTGACTACTAGACGGATAAGTTGGAACACTTTTAGGTGCTCAATTTGAGAAAGAGACGTACGTTGTCCAGAGTCCACATAAATTGAATTCTCCTTTTTGGGTGTTTTTGATTCTTGTAAGCTAAGACTATGAGTCTCTCTCTCTCTCTTGGTTAACAAAAGTTGGGGGACACCGTTACTCTATATACGGCCAGCAAATTCAAGTGGCACTTGAAAATTTTAATACGTGGAAAATATTTATGGAAGAAATTGGGTTGGGTCTATCCAATACAGAGAAAACGTGGCAGAAACTGAAGTGGTTTGTGGCTAGCCAATTTGCTGTCCCTACAGCAACCGATCAACCAGGTTGAATTTGTGAATAGGGAGTTTTGGTTGTTGATATATAGGTGTGTGGTTGTCACACGAAAAGTAAGTTGATTAAGTTTGTTGTTGAATCTTGTTGATGGAACGAATTAGTTAAATAAAATTCGACAAAAAAAATAGTTAAATAAGATTAATTAGAAACCATTTTATATGAATTAATTGTTTGAACATAGATTAGTAAATGCACTTAACCCATCTCCCTCATTAAAATGAAATCAGATGATAAGCTAAGGTTCAATAGGGGATTTTAAGCCATAAAAATTGTGTCCGTGTTATTAGTGGGGCATGTGGGTCCACGGTTTTGTTGATGTGCAGTGTAGTTGCACTTCTTCGTGTTACAGAGGATGATTTTTATTTATTTTTAATTAATTAGGGTGAAATTGTAGAAGTATTTAGAGCATGGCACAAATGAGGCTGAGCCGACATTTGAACGTGGGGATGCACAGATTCTCACAGGTTCTGACATGTAAACCTCACCACATAACCAACTTCTATTTTTTATTTGCTTATATTTATGTTTTTATATTAAAGGAGTTAAATATAATTTTGAAACTATTATAAAAATTTGAAATAAAATTTTTTCAAAAAGCACAACACTTCCTTATATTTATGTTTATATTTATTAAATAAAAAACTATTATAAAAATTAAATTAAATTAAAGAGCACAACACTTCCAATATTTATATTTTCTTTTTTTTAAAATATATGATTAATATGTTAAGGTTTTCTTCTTTTTGTGTCAAATTAGTACGTGATCATTAATTTTAGAGTAGTCAAAGAACTCACAAATGACTCTACAAATCAAGAATTTTAATATTTCATTCTCTCAAAACTCAAAACTAATATTTTTAATTACTTCAAATTAGAGACACTCTGATATACCATTAGAATCTTGTTAATTTTACTTGCCACATTTTTTCTTGATAGGATGCCATTTTTTATTTATTTATTGTTTCAAAGAATTTAATTAGAATAAATTTTCATAGTACAGAATTATGGGAATGGATTACAATCAATGACCCACAAATTTGTAGGACCCAAGTAGCGTGCTTTGTGCCTCAAAATGCAGAGGTGCAAGTTCTAACATGTTATGCCCTAATCTTGAGATATGTAGGGTGGTTTACATGACAAACATGCAACATGGGAGAAACCACAGAGGGCCCACCAAATTGCACTTCTCTCAACCCTAATTATAACTAATTTGCGGCAACAACATGTTATGTGGGAACGTATACATACAGAAATTAAAAGAGTCAACATGGACTTATGGTATGTGCAGTACTTATTCTTGGCATATGCTCAATATAAATTGAATATATTCCAAAACAAGGGTTTTGGCGAACTCTTCTAAAGGCAATTAAAGTGTCCTCACAAGTCCTCTGCCTCACTTGTTTTGCTAAGATTAGGTAATCCAAATTAGAGTACTGGGTGATCATCTCCTCATTTTATTTAGAAGATATTATTCCTTTGGCCAGCCAAACTATAGTCTAGAAGTCTTTCTCACGTTGAAGCTGCCTTATTAATTAAATAACTTAGGGCAGAATGACATGTAATTGTTGGTACCATATATATCAAAGCTGACAAATCCATCCCCCAACCTAAAAAATATCAACAAAATGTTGGAACTTGAAAAATGCTTCAAGTGAGTTTGAATAGAAAAATTCTTTAGTCCCATATTGCTCACTTGAAAGAGTACAAACTCTTTATATACAAACATCTACTCTAAAGATTTGCTTTAGAGAAGCCCAATGAATAGAGCCCAAATTGACATCCATGGGTAATAGGTGTATATATATATATATATAAAAAATACTAATTATATTTAAAATCAAAGATAGGACCTGGGCCTTAGGGTTGGGCCTTGGAACCTTTGGGTTTGGGCTAATATTTGTTAGCCTTGTAAAATCAAATAAATTTTTATTTTTTATTTCAAAATTAATTTTGACAGTTAATTTCGTTATTTTGTGAACAGGTGCGACTGTTGAATATATTGTTTTTCGAACTTGAACAGACACATTGGTTTGAACCAATGCCTCAAGTTCTATTTAAGTAGAACTAAAATACTGGAAAAATATAGAATTTCGAATTTCCTTTTTTTAGAGAGAAGGAAAATCACAGTTTGACAGACTTTTGAACTTGGTGATTTTTAGTTCGAAAGGGCATCCGGTTGTATCCTCGAGGCAGATCTTTGAAGAAAATTCAATCACCGAATTCAAGGAAATTTCTGTCTTAGGACATTGCTTCAGTGCAAACCTCTAGTTAGAAATTTATTTTCTTGATTGATTTTGTTATTAATAATTTGTAAAACTTGTTTATTCATATATATTAGTATCATTATTTATTGTTCCGAACAACACAAAACAAGCCTACTAAAAGGAACATTTAATGAAATGCACATTCATATCAGAAAAATCGAATATCTGTTGAAGATGGCATGGATTCAGGGTATCCTAGAAATTGCAACAAATAAAAAAAAATCATGTGTTGAGGACTTGAATGATTTTTTTTTTTTATATATTGTTTTTATGGTAGGTATCAATGAGAATTAAGTTTTGTAATTGAGACTCATTGCCCTTAATAAGAGATTTTAAGTTGCGTATGAATAATATTACATTATGGATGAGAATAGGTAGGCGTTGCAGAAAATTGATCCGAACTAATCGAAACTACAATATTAGCTTTGAATACTGAACACGAACAACATTTCATGAAGAGTGACAAAAATCTTACACTAGTTGTCAACCTATCGGAACCCTCCCCCAAATGAACTTGGAAAATGAACTTGGGGCATCCCTCTCCCATTTTTTCCATTTTTTTTTATATAAAAAATGGACTTCGAGTCTTCCTTTATATAGATTTGGAATCAACTATGTTGCGCATATAATGTTCTAATATAAATATTGAACATGAAGCACCCTAAAAAAAGATGTTACATATATATACAATATGATCATTTTCTTTCTTCTTTGAAAAGAAATTAGTTCTTGCCTTCGTATGAGGGAAGGGGATCGAGATTAATTAAATCATGCGTACAAGGTAATAATATAAAGAATAAAATAAAGCAAGACTAAGAGAGCACTTCTTACATTAGAATGAAAGATCATCAGTTGAAATAGATATATAGGAATTTTAGGCTTATTAGCTATCAATGTCCATATCAGCAGTAGACTTGAGACACACTTACACATTGTATCTCCACTATATCTTATAATGGATACTTTTGTATGGAACAAGATAAAAAGCAACAGAAAAACCTAGACATGTCTGTGGAAGTACGAAACATTTTATGTGATTCCACTAATTGTTACAAATAAAAAACTAAGATCTCACCAGATCTCTTTAGACATGAAGTTGCTGTGAGAAGTGAAGTCAATTGTTTATGTACAAATCCTGATGGTCGGCGTGATGAACAAATCACTCGATAGATCTGTCACCAAAATGCCAGAGGATAACCCTCAAGTTGAATGCAACATTATTTGTTTTTATCATGTGAAGTCACAAAAGTAAATGAACTTTTTTTTTTTTTTTAAATGTGGTAAAGTTGTTCATACCATCAATTGGCCCAAATTAAACATAAAAGAAGGATTTGGTTCATGTAGTCAACCCCAATTAAAGCCTTGTTTAGTTCGGAAAAAAATTGAAGGAACCCAAAATAACTTTCAGAGAAGTTTCAACTCGTGCTTGTTTGATTGAATATTTTCAAAAAACTTATCTGAAAATTTGACTCCTAACTTCCCCCACATAGGGGAAGATAACGTACTTGGGTTGGGGGGCTCTCTAAAAAATAGTGTAAAAAGCATTTATGTCAATTACATTATTTTATTGTTTTTAAAATGTGAAACTTCTCAGGAAGTTTAAAGTTGAACCAAACGTGAAAAGTGCAACTTCCCTGATAACTTCTCAAGAAATTAAATTTCCCTGAAAGTTAGTAAAATGAACCAAACGATGCCTAATTTGATATTAAAACTTTGTTGTTGTTGTTGTTGGTGGTGGTGGTATAGTAGTTGAGATGTGTTGGGGTGTGTGTACCAACATATAGCACCACATCAATTAAGTAAGACTTCATAAAGAAAAACATAAGTGTGGACCTCTCTCCAAGTAGTATTATAATCTTTTGGAGTAAAACAACAAAAGATGATTGTTTAAGTTGGGGATAATATCATTTCTAGTGAGATCTATAGACCCACGGATATAGTTACGGGTAAGCCTAGATGTTTCAACTACTACAAAGTATGTTGTTAGTAGTCACTGGTTTCTCAAGATAATAACGATGACAGATCGTGCAATGAGACATTTTGAATGAATTTCAGTCCAAGGTAAAATTTGCTAAGGATGTGTGGGCCAACATATAGTCCTACATCGATTAAACAAGACTATGTAACGAAAGATATAAGTGTGGATCTCTCTCCAATTAGTACCGAGGCCTTATAAAAGAGAAAATTCGGACACCTATACAACTTTTTTTTTTCTCTTTTTTTGGATAAATTCAGGCATCTACAGGCTACAGCCATCAAGAACATATAATCCGGCGCTTACAAAATTTGGTATCCAAAGAAAGATATGATTCCGTGAGAGAGTCCAGCCCATTAAGTGTGTTTGTATTTTGTCCAATATTGCCGGATGAGTTAGGAGACCTAATTAGTGGTCGAAAAGGTGAGACAGCCAACTAGATCATTTGATGTGTTAATTGGTCTCAAAAGAACATAATCTGTTTAAATATACACATCAAGACAAAGCTCGTGTACTACATAGAAAAGAAGTTGTGCTTGTCGACCACTGTCTGTACTTGCTTTAATAGATGGCCAAAGAAAGTTAACGAGTTTTTTTTTTTTTTTTTTTTTTTTTTTTTTTTTTTTTTTTTTTTTTTTTTTTGTCAAATAGAAAGTTGAAGAGGTTAACAAACTAAACACATAAACAAGTTTATTAATGATATAAGTTAGGTGTTGAATTAATGTTCATCGAAATATGTATTGTACCAACTTACCTTGGAAGGTTAGAGGGGAGATTCCAAAGTTGCCTAATACCTACCCATAAGGGCAAACGTCTAATGTTCCAAAACGCACTTTTTTTTTTTTAACTTCAACAAAAATTAAACTCACACTCACAACTTCCTTAAATCTTACATTTTGATAAGTAATGTTTTACACATCTCACTATAGATGCTTTGACCGCACCTAATTTGTTTTAGATAGTTGTGTACGAAAGGTTTGACACAAACTATATGATGGTCTTGGTTAGAACATCTTCGATGCGATGACTCATACTCTGCAACATGCAATAACGCACTATTTCTAGAATATATGCAACTAGCTTTTTAGGTTTCAACTAGATTATAAGCTTTCAACTATATTATCGGCTAGTATTACCAAGTAAAGCCTTATTCAACAACATTTCCTTATTGAACAACATTTCGAAAACTATCTATAAATTCTTTAGGCATGGATCAATGAATTCATGGAGTCTAGTCAACCAACCACATAACATATTCGATATTCCACAGGGGAAAGGTGATTTGGTTTGTATGGACAAACTTTTTTACTCAAATTGTGTCAAACTGGGGAAAAAAAGCAAAAGAGAAACAAAAAGATGAATCGGTTGCACATAACATTAAGGTAGGCATGAAGAAGATATCACTTCATAATCATGAAATAATTCAAAATTTGAGAGCGTTCGGAGAGTCATTTGTTCATGGTTCCCCATTTCCCCCTTTTAAAGGCCTACACTACAGTAGTACGTGTCGACTCAGAGCTCCCTGACCACAATACATAATTCAACAATGAAAGACAACTTGGCCATCAATAGATAATAAGCTAGTGGCCACGCCATTGTCGGATGTTGTTGCTTTTATAAAGGTTTGAACAACATACAAACCAGGATTGCCATCAATCACTTTAATGCAGATACCATTTATACTCCTTAAATAACTGAACAATCGCAAAAAATAAGAGAATAACCAGCAAAAGGCGACACAATTGACGATAAAAATTAAAAAGGCTTAAAGCTACTCTTGAATTTGATCTCATTTCCAGGTTTTTACTATGTGATCCTACCAGTGGGGGATGGTCTCCACCAATCGATTTGACGAACTTCACATAGGGATAGGATGAATCAAAGGGATGCCGTAAAGATGGACGGATATGAAAAGAAATGAACAGCAATGCCTAGCAATAGCCAATGAAATTATTTATCTATTTAAAAAATTGCACTTACAATGGTGCATTTTGGAGGTGCCTCCTCTCATAGAAGCCAATAACTTGGTCAGCTACTGCCCACATGATAGCCTGGCCAGGAGGGATCCTCATAAGCCTAGGCAGCAAGCCCTTCCATAGTGCACGCAGGCCTTCTTCGGCATATATTGTCCGGATTGCATGGATCATTCCTTTGTACTTGGCATCAGCTCCAGAACTACCCTGAGCCATTAGCCTTGTCTTCACCACGTCGAAAGGGCCCGTGCATATAGGACCTACAGTTCCAGCCAAGAAGCCAGACACCATGGATTGCCATGGCTGAAGAACTTTTCCGTCCCCCTCATGCTTCTTCCATAGGACCACGTCAAATGCGTTCTTGGCTGTGAACATGGCTGCCTGGTTTGTTCCATTCCGCATTACAGTAGGAGCAGCCCCGGCCCAGAGTCCACGGAGCCCTTCCTCGCGAACAATCATTATTGCACAGTTTACAGGACCCTTGTACTTGAGAAGCTCTGGGCTCAACCCTCTTTGCTGTTGCAGCCTAATTTTAACCACCTGCGGCGAACTGTAATCAGTGAAATGCCAAACTAAACCCTCTTATCCCGCCCAGTTCTACACTTAATGATTGATAGAAGATGCAAATATCCAAGGCATATGAAATTGAAAAGAAGCCAATCACAAAGTAGACAAAACAAACATTGCAAGAATCACAAAACTCCATCTATGTGCCGCATAATAAAATTGAGGAAGCTTTGTCATTATCCAACCATAGTATGTAAAGAAGAACAATGAAAAGCAGATTCAGAAGCCACTGCAATTGTTTAAAGACAACGGAAGTTCAGTGCCAATAGTTCCATTTTTGTACACAAGCTAGTTTTAGAGAGCAGAAGTTGAGCTTGAGCAGCTTGTTTGTGTGGGTTCAGTGCACAACCCAAGAGGTTGAATTAAGTTCTCGAGATTTCTCTACTTAGCGAAGTATAAAATGATCATTAAACCAATGAAAAGATAAGACTGAGTGATTCAATTACCAGTTTGGCTATGTACCTCACTCCACTTTGTCTATCCTCTAGACAAAATCACTATAGAAAATCCTTTTCCAGACATTAAGCTCAACAAAACCTTCTCTCATTTCAACGCAAGAGGATGACACACCTCTTTAAACCTAAAGATTGCATCACCTACATCAAAAGAGGATTCTACAACTCATAGAGGATCCATTCTCGCAACCCTTGGATTCCTCAGCCTTAAGTCACAGACTCACAAGAGCACTCCACACTCCACAAACCTTTAGAAGCCTGTTCGGTTCACATACCCATGAGTCCTTGGATCATGGGATTAGTTTGTACTAGGTTTAACACTTGGGTTCAGGTATTAGTCCGTTTAGGGTAACTTGTTCGGTTGGGAGTATTGAGGGTGGGATTAAATGTGGTTGCAATAGGTGAAGTTAATAAAGTGCCCCACTATTTAAGCATACACAAATGCTCAAACCCTAAGCAACACGTACAACGCCTCTCCATATCCTAAAGGTGAAGAAAGATCTCTCTAGCTAGAGGTGAAGAAACATCTCTCTGTAATGATTTGTTCCAGAAATCAATCTCTTGATTCCTCAATTAACAAAAAATTTGCACAGACCCCTAAATTGAGGAATGTCCATTAAAGCCCTAAGTTCCCTTCTCTGATTTCTACATAACATAAACCCATTAATCTAAGGTGGGTTAGGCTTCATAAAGGCACTTCTTACTTCAATGACGGGCGTTCAATTTCTGCCCCTAGCAATTCCAATCGGGCCATTGAGGTACGCAACGACAGACTACACTAGGGCCTCATGGGACTAGTCGCAGAAGACGAACTGCGACACCCACGGTCATCAAAAAAAAAAACCCATTAATCTACGCTAATCCCTCTCTGCCAATACTACTTTGTTCTTCCCTCACGATACCAACGTCACTTGAACACAAAATCAATGCCTACGATCAGCGATAGAGAGATAATGACCAAATTGGTTATTGCCATGGTGAAGACATGCAACCTTGTCGTTGGTTGTGGAGTTGAAGAGTGAAACAAATATGAAGAAACCCAACTGATCAGAAGGAAGAAATTGTAAATAATGAAAAGTCTAAACTGGTTAAGAGATGATGCTAATGATGGGTTGAAGATCATCTCCAATGCTCTGACAAAGGGTTGTTGTGACTCGACAAGGAGCACAAGAGAAGCGAGAGAAAGATCATTGAAGAGAGTCATGATCTGCACAATCGCATCGTTGAAATGAGGGCAAAGTGATTAGGGCATTTCGATCATTTGGTAAGTCACATGGTTGGGACTAAATAATACCATCAAAACCATGGTTCACATTAGTCCCAAGGATGTAGGCTAGTTTAGTCCCAAGGATGTATGCGAACCGAACACCCGGCTTAAGTAGTCCAACTACTTAATCCGGGCTAATACAATGAACCGAACAGGCCATAAGAATCTTCTCTACAACGACATCAATGGCAGTTGTCTTACGAGCAAATTGGTAAGACCTGAAAATGGTTGGAAAATGAAGCTCTTCGCCTACATTAAAAAGATGTAGGCTATTGTAAAACACCTCAAAATGTGTCCTGGAAGCTTCATAAACAAAGGTTGAAAGAGTCAGTGAGCCTTACCCTGAAAATTTGAATCGAAAACAACAGGAGTTTCTAAAAGATACTTGGAAGCCCTTGATATCTCAAGAAAATGAAGATTTTATACTCTTGACACACATTACTTGCTAGACATGAAAATAGAGAATGTAGAAATCTGAAACAACCAAACTTTAAAACCCTGTAAAGGGAAGTCTATATTCTTTAAGTAGAATTGCCTTAATCTAGTAAAAGAAGAGCCCAACTAATTATTTTTCTGAGATTAGTTGATTGAAGAAAACTCGTGATTAATTCTATGAAAAAATAATCTCTTTGAGCACCCTTTATTAAATGAACTGGTGAGCAATCAACTCTTTAAAGTCCAAAAGAACTAGGCCAAATTGGTTAAAATATCCTAACCTTTCACAACTTTTGTTATTATATCCTCACCTTTTGGAATTTGTTATTATATCCTAACCTTTCTAGATTGTTTAATTTGTATCCTAAACCATTTTTGAACTCCAAATTTGATGATTTAGCACTTAAATAATGAATTGAAATCATATAATTAATAATTATTTTGATAATTATGGGTGATGATGTGGTTTTTAAACTTATAATTAAGGTGTTATCTCTTCAAATTTTAAGTTAAAAGTTAAATCGGGATACAAATTTAACCCATTTCAAAGGTAAGGATATAATAAAAAATTTCAAAATGTTAGGATATAATAACAAAAGTTTCAAAAGGTTAGGAAATTTTAACCAAGTAAACCAAAGAACTAAGACTTTGAACATATCCCAGTTTCTTTAACCCAAAATATAGTTTTCAGGTTTTGGCAATTTTTTATGAGTATTAGAATTTTCTTTAGAAAATTGATAATCATTTCTACCAAGCACCAAGAACTCAACAATGCAACTTCATGGTGTAAATCATGAATACTGTCATGGAGTTGTCATAAGCTATCCCTAGTAAACATAACTTAGGTTGAACCATATGAATCATCATAAGAAAATTCAGCATTTCATGATAAATCAGAAACGGAAAAGCATGATTAATACAGGGAAAAAACAATCAAAACATAAATCGTTTAACAAACTCATCATCATAAAACTAAGTCTCTTAATAATTGCTGGAAAAAGTTAATTGCTGAATTTTAAAAATTCTAGCATTCAAAAGATAACAAATTTTAAGAATCTTCAATCCTTGCGCATTTTTTATACAAAACATTTGCGCGTCAGTAGCATGATAATTCAAAAGGGCTAACAAAAACAAATGAAGGACAAGACCAAAATATCCCTTTGATTTATCTTCAAAAACTTTCACAACTCAATATAGGGTGCTTATAACCTTAAAAATTATAGAGCCTCATACCATGCAGACAAAACTGTCTCGGCAATTTGAGGATAGAACACCGAGAGAGCTGACAAGTCAATCCTATGGGAAGACCATCAAAACTAATTATGTCTAAACTACCAATTAATCTTCCACAGGAACCTAATGCGCCAAGTGATTCAGTTGCACAATCAAAATTTCCAAGTCTCCTCAGCACTATTTTCTCTATGAACTTTGTAAGAGTTGCTTATTTATCTGTATCTTTTAGCTGATTAATAATTCATTCAACCCTGAGTACTAATTAAGTGGTGATACTAGAGTAATAAACTATTTTATCTAAAACAATCACAAAATACTGACAATCTTGAGACAGACAAGTAAGGTAGTGGATGACACTCTAACCTGATGTCAGGACCAAGCCGTATAGCCCTTTCTTATGGATGAAATATCTAAATCTTTGCAGCTTTGCAGATGGAGTATAAGTTTGGCAACCAATTTTCATATATCAATGATTGTTACTTATTGAACCTATGTACATGCAGGTGACGGAAATTTTAATCATCAATGGTCATTATTAGATATCAAAGTAATTTATAATCTTGTAAAGTAAGAACAAATATCCTTTGAACCAAGAATGATTCAATAACATGATCCAGCCAACCAAGATTCTTTTTTTCTGAGTTACAGCCAACCAAAAAAGTACATTTGACATTTTGGTTATTTAATGTATGCTTATATAATATTGTGCACTATCATCCAAGTCATATACATAACCTATTACCAAAGTTGAACAAACATTCTTGAAATTCAGCAGAAGTTTTTCTAAACTTCCAATAATTGGCAGTTTTTAATCCATAAGCCTTCATACTACTTAACTCAATCACCACACAGACCCCATCCTTCCTTTTGTATTCACCCTAAGAGAAATTGATGTACCTATCTTATGTTTTGACCATTCGATCAAATATAAACCATTTACAAAAAAATAACATCCAACACAAAATGACTCAAAATTCATAATCCACTGTATGCATAGTCATGGTCTATGAAGCAATAATGAAACTCTATTTTACACTTAAGCTGGGATGCTGAGTGACTCCCAACAAAGATGCTCCGGCAACCAACCCAAAGAAACTATGAATTTAGACATAAAATAGGGGGCTTTAGCCTGTATACAATTCCTAGCAAATCCTGCACTAATTTTCGGGCGAAAACTTGGTCCTACAGTCAAAACATAATTTCCGAACTTTGATGTGTCTAATGCAAGCAAAACTAATAACAAGTCCAATAAAGAGGAAAGAAAGATACTTACTTTATTTTCATAAAATTGAATCGTTGCACCTTTTAAAAACCGTCTCCTATATTCCGAAAAAGTTCAAAAACTTTTCTTATATCCACGGAACAGTCCTACCAAAAAAGTATTTAACGATAGGCGGCTTTGTATGTAGGTCAACTCATGCTTGAACAAGCTTAACAAAAACCCAGCTGACCCATCAGGATGGCAGAGAACTCAAACATTTAAGTTCAACTTGGCACTTGAGTCTATACAGCTGTTACTAAAGAAACTATATAACAAAGATTCTAGTTCAGTAGGATTGTTGAAGAAAGGGCCTACATCAATGCAGTAAGAGGCTTTCCCTAGAAAATTGGCATGTGTACTGAGTGTTCATCAGGAGAAATTTTGACTTGCTAGTTATAGTATAACATTGTGATGGAAATGACTGCACTCTTTTATACACTTTTATAGTTCAATATACTTAAATTCTTCTCAAAAAGGAAAAAAAATTCTTAGACCATTACAGCATACAGAAACGGAGTAATACACAGATGCAACAACAACAACATAGCCTCAATCCCAAATTTGTTGAAGTCAGCTACATGGATTAGATCTTCTATTGCGCTCAATTTAGTGCACTTAATGGTGTGTTTCCAACAATAACTAAACCTCAATTCCAAATTAGTTGAAGTCGGCTACATGGATCATACTCTTCTATTGTGCTCAATTTAGTACAATTGATGGTGTGCTTTCCAAATCCTTTAAATCCTTCCTAACCAATCATCCACATTTGCTACGGTCTACCCCTAAATCGTTGAGTTTATTCAGTTTCTATTGAGTCGAACTTTCTAGTGGTTGCATTTGTAAGCTGTCTTTGGAGGTGTCCCAACCAGCGCAATTGTCCTTCCCTAATTTTTTCATCAACTGAATCTACTCCTAATGTTCTTTGAATTTCTCATTCTATTATATGAGTTTTACAACACATCCACCTAAGCATCCTAATTTCCGCTACACTAATTTTATGTATTTGTTGTTTCTTTACCACCCAAAATTCACTTCAATAAACTTTTCCTTTTAGCTTAGCAAGGAGCAATACATTTCAACCCTTAAAATTTTTGATGATTGGCTGATAAGACTAATAATGAAATTACAGGGAACATAAGAACCGCAAAGACACAGTTTAAAGAAATATATGGTAATTTTAATAGCACAAAATAAGATATTATTCTGAAAAACTCAAACATCAGAAGGGGAAAATTAATCATTTTCTCCTAAGGAATTTAATTCTCACAATATTTCCCATATGGCAACAATCGAAATTCTAGTGTCAAACAAGAACACATAAATTTTCATTTCACGCATTCAAGGAATAAGATACAAGGAACATTTGCAATCATTTGCTTTGTTTTGCAAGTGAACATTGTATTGGTCCTTGTCTAGGCCATACCAGCATATCCTATTCGAAGCCCACAATACCAAAGCAACCAAAAAAATGTGAATTCACATCATGCAGGGAAAGCAGAGAGAATCAACTGTGAATGAAAATTACTTCATTGGGCAAGACAAACTACTCTCATTTCTCTTGCCAAATACACACAGCCTCAATCCCGAAATCCGTCCGGGTTGGCTACATGGATCAAATTCTTCCATTGAGCTCAATTTAGTGCAATTGATAAACCAAAGTATTGCCAAATCAAATACTAGTTCAATTTCGGAAACTCAACAGGACAGTAGCTAGAGAAGAATCAAAGCCAAGCAAATCGATCAAACGCAAACTCACCTCAAAAGGCGTGACAATCATGAGCGCCTCCAGCACACCAGCACCAAATCCAGACACCAACCGCGCCTGATTACTAATTCTCCCAGTCTCCGCATCCTTGAACGCCGTCTGAAACACCGCATTCGATCCCATCCTCAGCGTGTACTTCAACGTGAGATGTGTCGCGAACGGCGTCAGTCCCTTCCACAGCGCCCGCACGCCTTCCGACCTCGCAATCGTCGTCCCGCAGTGACCGATCCCTCTGTACGCGCCGGACCTGTCCAGCTGCAACCGCGTCTTTATCACGTCGATCGGCTGCAGACACGTCGCCTCCACCACGCCTCCGATCGATCCGGATATCGCCTTCATGTACGGCGGTATCGATCTCTTCGTCGCCTTCTGATCCTCTCCTCCTCCTCCTCCCATTTCGAGCCCTAACTCCACAAATTAGGGTTTCGGAGTTGGGTGATGAAATTAGGGTTTCGATTTCTTGTTTTCTTCGTCGTCGTCCTCGTCGCGTTCGAGCGAGCGCGAAGAGGAGCGAAGAGAAGAAGCAACATGTGGCGCGTGAGCTTTGGAGCTTTTAAAGAGTTGGTGAGAGGGAACAGAGCGAAGGTGGTTCGTGGTGTTTATGAATTATGACAGTGGAGGAGGTCGGGATTCGAAGATCTGGTGCTCGTCCAGAGGTTTTGTGTAACCAGCGCCAAGCGTCTCGTGAGGTGCCACGTAGAACGATGAAGGATCATAAGCTAGTGCGACCGTTTGAATGTCTGAATTTCAAAAGTGCAGCAATGAATGTGAATAGCATTTTCTATTTTAAAAAATTTATTACTCCATTTTTTCAGGAAAAAACTCAGTTAACCCATTGTTAGCATCAATTTTAGGTATCGATCTAGTTAAATATCATACATTTCACCTTAAGATGCATATGCACACGTCTCGATGTGTATTCATCCAACTAAGTTGATGCCTAAAGTTGATGTCAAAAGTTAATTACTCTAGTCATTTCTTTTTTTTATATACGTTGTTGGCATGGCTTTAAATTGCACCGTCTATAAGTAGGTATTGAGAATATATGCATCTTTTTTTTCACGCCACACCAACTGCATAGTATCATTACACATTTATATTGGAGATGACTTTTTTATTTTAATGTCTATTCAATGTTAGGTGGCACAAATTCACACACCCAATCCATAATCCCATTAGAGATTCTCTAAAGATATATAGTTGCACAACACCGACTAGAAGAGCCTTGAGCACAATCATTTTGAATCTAGCCTTCAAAGGTGGCCAGAGCTCTAGCATTACATTTCCAACGTCAATATTGCAACGTCACTTGTGATTAGCAAGGATTATGTGATCCTCGTCAAAACATGCATGCTAAAAAATCTCACAGAATGTATTTGGTATTTTTAATTTGAACATATGATCAGGACCGGTTTTGGGGATGAGCTTTGAGCAACCGCCCCAAGTCCCCCACCACAAGATAATCCCCCAAATTTGTTGGTGTAGTATTTATTTTATATTTTTTTATTTTTAGATGAAAAGCTAATTAATGTAGTACTAAGAATATGTCTTTTAATTGGGCTTAAAAAAAGAGTTTGTCTTTTAATTTATAGATTTTTTAAGTTAATCTCTTTATGCGTGTTATCGTCTCATTCATTATATGAGGTTGTAGAAGACCTCAACTTAGATTAATCTCGCCATAGTTAAGGGTCATATATGCATCCCCCTTTGTCTATTTAAGAAGCCCCATTTCATTTAAAAAAAACATGCTCCCTCTCTGTAGTTCTCATTACCCGATTACTTTATGACTTTCTATATGTAATAAATTAATAAAATCTGCATTTTTTTTTTTCTTCTTCGAAAATCAACTATTGTTTTTGATTAAAAAATTAGTAATATACATGAACTTAAAAATTCAATTATTTGTGCAATCATAATAAATTAACAAAGCTAACATTTTCTTTTGTAGAAATTAATTGATGGTTTGATTAAAAACTAATTAACGACTACCCCAATACAAGATCGATTAGCATTATATAAACAACTTAATTGATATATAAGTCTAATGCAAAAATAATTAACTTTTTTTTTCTATTATACGTATTGATCAAATTATCTTTGAATACATGTACTACTTTCTATATATATTTTTTCGAAAACACTACTTTCTATATATTAATTTTATTTCTTTTTAAAAAGACACAAATACTCTTCAAAAAAAAACTTTATATATATAGAAAGAAATGTATAGTTCATAAAATTATATAAATCAAACAATAGCGTAAGATATTTTTCTTATAGAAAATAAGTCAAATATAAAAGGCTTACACTTCTCATGTTGCCCTAGGCTCCAAAACTGTCAGGACCGGTCCTGCATATGATCCATTAATGTACAATGGAATTATGCTCAATCCGTACTATTTGAATCTTATTTGGTTTAATTTTGTTACTTGTTAGGAGATTAATGTTTATATACTAGTTGAGCTTTGGAAATTGAATATTTAAAAATATTCAATTGTTGTAATGGACTATAATGTTTAAAAAAACATTTTTAATTCATCATGACAGCCACTTGCTAAAAAACAAGCTTGAAAGGTTGCATGTTTGACTCACGATAAAGTCACTTGTCGGAAAAAAAAAATAATAAAGATTAAAGTTATGAAAGTATATCAATGACTATGATTTTTTACTGCATTCGTTAATTAAAACTATGAAAGCAGTTAAAAAAAATTTCATATTTAAAGAGTTGCAAAACTTGACTATCAAAAAAAAAAAAAGCGGATTAATTGTAAACACAAATTAATGCCTGCACTCTAATATGAGGGGGAGGTTGTTTGATGGAGACGGTCCGCAAAGATTTTTTTGATTGTTCGAGAAAATGACGCGTAGATTTATGAAATAATAACATATAACTATTCTTTAAAGAAAAATCGCATGTTGATGTGGAACTATGAATTCTAAAAGGCTGTCCCATTAAGGAAGAGAACACGTCCATGTGGACAACTAGCACCAATTTGAGAAGCGTCTGGAGTTTGACTTCGCGTGATAGAGTAAGTGCCTGTGCCTTGAAGCAACATCATTACTTGCTTTTTTCGCAAACAAGCACAGCTTTCATTGATTGATGATTATGAAATCAGTTGCAGATTAACACAACTTGCTCAGGGAACAACTTTATTTTTGTCAAAAAGAACATTTTTTTAGGCTAATCAGCTCATGATCTCTATAATTATTAATTTTTTGTTGAAGAGAAAGAAACCACAATACCAAACCAGTGATTGGTAATCAACGGAATTTGAAATCAATATTTTATTTAAGGAGAGGTGAGTCTATTATCATTGTACCGATCAAGTAGTTAACGGTTATTTTTTTCTTTCTTTCTTTTTTTTTTTTTTTCTCAATTCACTTGCATCAATTCTCTACTATCATGCGTTGTTAACTTCGTGCTCATGGCAAGATGTTTGACGATGAATGGCATACATTCAATAGTGAGATAGATTATATAAACAGAAAAGTTCAGAGATTTAAGAACAAACAAGCAAAATAAAAATTGAAGAATCGTCCCCTCCTCAAGTCTGGATTAATCGGAGCCTTATACTTCAAAGAATTGAGTAGGAAGGGATTAAGTTGGGAGGGCCACACTATAAGAAATAATGCCCAAGCGTGAAAGAGTAGTAGAAAAAAAAAGGATAGCAAATCAACACTTACTTTATACTAGAGTTACTTTAAATTAAATAAAAAATCATGAAATATTCAAATGGCGCTACAAAAACTAATTACATGCATCGACGCTACAAAAGAGCAAAATCTGATAACAAGAGAGGGAATTTGTTAAAGAGTTAAGCTAATGGGAAGACAAACCCCTCTCTGCTATCTCATTTTCTCCATGTTTAATGGGCTTCGTTACAGCAAAAATTGGTCAGTTACTACAAATCAAACTCCAACAGTATAAACAGTACCCAGTGTCATCCCTTCTCAATTTCCAATGGTTCTGCAAATAAAAATGGCAGAACACATCCAAACTAGATGGGTTTCTACTGCCTAATGAAGAAGAGACTACACTTCGCAAAGCTTAAGTCTCCAATCAAATGAATCTTCCCAGATGGATCACCATAACGCTAATATCATCACAAGAGCCTCGAGAAATTGCCAGTTTGGCGAGCTTTTTACAGGCAGATAGAGTCTCTGGTTTAGTCTCTACACATAACGTGCGGGCAACGTCTACGGCCTCTTGATTACTAACCTGAACAATTAACAAAGAGGAAATGTTAGAACATAATTCGCATTCAAACATACAAGAAGAAAAACACATTACACCATATGAAATATATGTTGTTCGAATGAAATTACCTTATCCCATAAACCATCGGAAGCTAGGATCAAGAACTCGTGATCAGGCTCAATTGCAAGTACTTTTGTCTCTGGTTCTGCGATTACCCATTGCTTGAGGTGCCCATCTCCAACACCTCTTGATACAGCCAAAGTACCTTGAATTCTCCATATTCCATTTCGGCAATCCACATAACCACCCTGCAAAGACATTTCAATTTAAAACGTCAGATCCTATTCAATTTCCACTTTTACACGGAGCTTCAAATGTTAATTAACTAGAAAGTGACCTAACCTGAGCCTCAATTCTCTCTCTTTCATCTTCCCTTGACGGACGATGATCAGAAGTAAGGGCCTCCGCAGTCCCACCTCTGCTCACAACAGCCCGGCAGTCTCCAGCATTGGAGACAACAAGATTGCCATTCCTAATCAATGCAGTCACACAACAAGTACCTCCATGAACATCCTCCTTCAAAAACTCAGAATCCGTCGTCAAATACCCACGTCTAACAGCCTCAACAATTTCTCCTCCTTCCCTTCTCGTCAATTCGTTAATGATGTTTTTATCGATGTTCTTGGATGCAAATTCCGCAGCTTTCGCACCGCCATGCCCATCAAAAACACCAAAAAAAGCCTACAAAAAAGGCAAACACAAAATTAACAACCAATCAATCAAAACATCAATGGCAACTCTGGAGCTGTTGATTCTGTTGACAACAATATTTCCTACTTCTACATAAAAACGACATTTTTACATAAAATCGACACTAGAACTACCATGTCAAATTAATCAAAGATCTACCCTAACTTTATTAAATCAGAAACCGTACTGCGAAATTCGCCTACTCAGATTAAAGGGCAAAAAACCTTTAAAGTCATCAACTTTCCTCATTTCCCCAATTTTGGTGAACTCCAACAAACCCAAATTAGTAACAATCTCAACAATCATCAATTTTACATTTTTGTCATTCCTCCAGTTCCGATGAGTTCCTACAAGCCCTAATATTAACAATTAAGAAACAAACCCTAAAAAGAAGAACAAAAATGAAAATTTTCAGCATACCTGCTTGGGATCCCCATGAATCCCAACAACAGCCGAGTAGCGATCCTCCATGGCCTCTCTCCTCCCCCTCTTACAATACACCGAAAACCCCTCCCTCTCCACCTCCAACTCCACCGCCGCAGGCGTCGCCGCCGCCGCGAGACTCAACGCCGCGACCGGAATATCAATCCTCGCCGGCCTCTTCCTCTTCAACACCGACGCCGCCGCCCCCGAACCCTCTCCGGCGCCCTCCTTCTTGAACCCCCTCAACCCGCTCGGCGACGACTTCTGGATCCGCACCCTGAACGGCGACGTCGGGCCGGACCCCGAGGACGCGCATGGCGACGACGACGAAGATCCGTGGTAGTGGTGTTGAGTTAGGGTTAGGTTTTCTGGAGACGAAACCGTGGTTTTGCAGAAGATGGACGAAACCCTAGACGGAGAGAAGACTGGGGAGTTGGACACGGCTACCGCGCAAGACATGTTCGATTGGGTTGTTCACTTGTTCCTTGGGAGCGTTTATAGAGAAATCGCGATTGAGAAAGCGAAGAGGGCTTTAAAGGGATTTGGGATTTGGGACTTGGGAATGGAGCGTGTGCAGAGCGTGGGAAGGGAAATTTGGGGGTGACTTGCTTTACTAAGTTACAGCTAGGCCATTTGTGTCGTTCAAAGCTTTGACTCTTAAGAGAGAAGCGTTCATGGTGGGTGGGGGGACGTGGCGGTTTGTGGTTGGTTGGGGGAGGGGGTACAGGAGTTACCGTTGTGAGAGGAGGTTGACTGATTCAGTAGCCGTTGATGACCGTTAAGGATGGGGGATTACAATGAGATAATTGTGGGTTTGAAAATTGAAATTAACTAACAAAAAATATTTGGACAAAAAAAGGGAGGTAAAAATATTAAAGTTGATAATTTTGATAAAGGATGAAAATAAAAAATTTTCAAAAAACCCCATAAAGGGTCCTGTTAGCAAAAACTCGTTAACTAATACAAAAAAATAAAGTTGAGATAAAAAAATAGTTAGCAAAAAAATTAAAATAAAAAATGAATTAGAAGTTTTGGTGGAAAGTTGTTCGAAACTAACAATTGATTACGCCAACAAGTGTTGTATTATATAATTTCACATCAAAAATATAATAAGAGTTGGTGTTATATATAAGTGATGTAGATTAAATCATATCACAAGTTATTTGATTTTGTGCAAGATCGGTTCCAACCTCATTTGTATACCCATGTGTACGCGTGAGCCCCAACACTCTTCGAGCCCATGAATTTCTATATGGTATCAAAGCGGAACGATCATGGACTCGTATTTAATGATTTGGTTGGGCTAGCGATGGAGTCTAAATCCGTTTGTGGATCTATAAGCCTATAAGAGTAGACTTATGTATGTTTGTCCATACCTCTAAAAGTCGATATGTGTTTGGCAAATGTGACGGCCTCAAATCTCAAGGCCCGCCACGTAATGCCTCGTGGGGCCTACAAATCTACCACGTCACCACCATGTTATATCCCATGTGCAACCTTTGTTCTTAATCCTCATACATCAGAGTTTATAACATTTAAATACAACAATTCGGCAAAAAACTTAACATGGTAATTTGTAATTTCATTTCATCTAAAATTAGAGCATCAGTCATATCTAGAAAACCCAGAACAATACACTATATATAAGACGACTAAAGTAAATATATACATGTACATGTGTCTCAAAAGTCCTCAATATCCCAACATAAAACAAAATACCAAAATGTACACGTACGAGTAGATCTTGGACTGTAAACCGTCAAAGGTAGTCGCCCGAGTATCTCTGCGGCTTCTCTCGTACCCGATTTACACTCAATCACCCAACAAATACAGTGACGAGTCTAGTGAGTAAACTCCAAAAGAAAACCATCGAGTAGATAATAAAATAAGCTAATAAATAAGGTTAACTAAATACGCAGTGAGTACGGGCAGCCATAAAACCCTGCGTGTAGAGTTAACAACCAATACAAGATGATCACGGATAACCACAATGTAACATATACACGTACATCAACAATACCAACAAAATCAGACGGAGGTGTGATGCAAGCTATCAAACCAAAACATACACTGTCGATCCGGATGGCCCAACTGAGCACATCAAGCTAAGGTCACACCCGAACCACTAACGGTGACCGAAGCAAATCACGACCCGCCAAACACGTGCACCTCGTAGCTCGGGTCACAATTCATCAACGGGGCAAGTACATATGCTACAATCTAGTATGCTCGATTCTGTACCACAACCGTCCCGAATAATCCCCGAAAGTGAAAACAAATAAACATCAACTAATCAACATATAAATAGACCCATAAATGATATAACATGAGAATATACAACAAGAATAGTAAATGTAAGAATTGAAACCATTAAATACTCCATATGTATTTTTGTTGGGTTACGCACCTCAAAACACGCTCCAAAATCCTTTAAACTAATCTGTTGATTCAATCCCATTCTCACCTCGTCATGTGCGCTCAATACCCAACTATGGTATTCTAAGTCTCTGGTGCTCGAACAAATCATTTTAATCCTCAATTCCCGAAAATCCAAACATTTATTTATTTATTTATTTATTTTCATTTTCTTTTTATTTTTCAAATTTCTATTTTGCGGCATGGCCCTGTGTTTCATGCCGTATGTGATGTTGTCGTGGTTTAAATACCTACAGTTTGACATAAAAGCAACTAGGGAAATGAGCCCCTGGATGTCACATTGTGGGTGGCACCGTGGAGAATTACTCTCCACGATGTCTACTCTGTTTCAAGTTGGGTCAATTTCTAAACCCCTCGGCTTCATCGCCGCGGTCCCCAACCTGCTCCAACCTCCTGTGGTTCTCCAAAACAACTATAATATGTCTTCAAACTTTGATAAAACCACGACCGAATTGATAAACCCGATGATTTCTCGTCAAAACACTGATAAATACTAGTTTTCACAAGAAACCATGACATCCCTTACAAATCCATAAACCAATAATCGAATCCTCATTAAAATCATATAATCAACACCAAAAATCCAATGAGTCTGACTTACCCTTCAAAACTTGCGCTGAAACCTGCAAAAGTCTGTCCGAAAAGTAAAAAACGACATGAGGAGTACGAATCTCCTGGCTCAACCTCCTTCAAATCCACAAGAAAAGCTCACTAAAACCCCAAGCTTCCACCACAATTTTTGGATTTCTCATGAGAGGAGAGAGAAAAGTTGATAAGAATGAGAAAAATCTCATTTTTATAGTCTTTTTTCATCTTGTGTGTTTTGGCCATCCCAAGGCTCATCAAATGGTTAAGATTTGGTCAATTAGTCCATCCCATGTGACTCATTTAGGTGACTTGTCTCTTGGTCTTATCCTCTAACACACCAATCATTTGTTCCTCGAGCATTCTAACACCCGACACCCAACATCTCGACCTGTCGTATACAACCACAACGACACATTTAAACCATGTTCCCATATTGATTATTTGTCACATTTAATTATATTTTAATTATGTGAACCTATTCTCCGACCTAATATTCTCGTAATTTGCTCGGGTGCACCCGAGTCAACACATTTTTTGGGGCAAATACCTATCACAATATCTCGCATATCAATATAATACACACATGCAATATAATAAGTAATGAAATAATCATTATCATCACAGTTACACAATCAACCAGTCAAAAAATCATTTTTCGCCCGACCAGGCGTACAATAGCCTGTCAGTGGCTTCCCCATGGACCTGAGCTGCCATCTACGTAAGAAAATACACGAATAACGACAATAATTAAAATTTGGGCCATTACAGCAAATGACCACTAGTCCAGGCCTAGTTTCACTTGAGGGAGAATGTTGGAATATAATAAGAGTTTGTGTGGTATATGAGTGGTGTGAATTAGATCCTAGCACAAGCCAATTGGTTTTGTGCAAAATGGGCTTCAACCCCATTTGTGCGTGCGTGGCCCAACACTCTCTGGCCTCCAACCATTTTATGTGACTCCTCAGCCAACTCATCAATCACCAGCCGTTAAAGATTCTCTCCTCATTTTTTCCATGATTTTCTCCTCATTCGTTTCCATGATTTTCTCCTTATTTGTTTCCTTTTGGCTGCCAAGATTATAGCCATAGATTTTGTAATTTAAATTTTTGTATCTTTGATTATGTAAGTTGTGTAACTACACGTATAGATGTATACACACAAGATCAATAACAAGAGTCAATTATTATTTCTTTATCTTTCTTTATTGTTCACTTGTTATTCACAGTCAGTGTTGCAAACTGTAACGACCTGAAAATTTGGTTATTTGTGGATGATAATGCATGTATTAGTATATTAGTATTTTACGGGTCTCGAGCCGTTCGGGCGATTTTTTTTAATTGAGTGAGGTTTCGCCTAGTTAAACGAGTGATAAAAACAAATAAAGAGTACAAATAAATAAATTTTTAATTAATTTAATTAATTAGTTGGCAAGACAAGGTGAGATTACGCGCACGATACGGAGTCGGGGCAAGGTAAAACGGACCGAGGAATATTGTTTGAACGCAAGAGTTGGTTAATTATGCATTTCACAAGCTATGGAATAGAAATTGTTAAAGTGACACAACTCAAATGAGGAGAGCCATGAGATTTGCGTCGAGATTTGTGTGTATGATGAGATGTAATAAAGTGGTAAAAGACCCATAAGGGTAGCTGTTTTATAAGGTGTAAAAGTGAGTTGAAGGGCAAAAGGGTCATTTCACATTTGTTTCATATATATATATATATATAAACAGCTAAACTACTTCACTATTCATCTCCTTCACCTCAAGTCACACGGTACCAAGCCCTACCCCATCCGTGTCCCCCCCACCGATCTTTCGCCTCCTCGACTCAAATCTGGTCTTGAGGGATAAGATTCCGATTTCACGAGTCGAGTACCACCGAGCTGGTTCGACGCGAAGGCACCAAATCCCATCGAACTCCTCTCTGCTCTCTCTCTCCACCTCTCTCTCTCTCTCTCTCTCTCTCTCTCTCTCTCTTTCGGTTTTCTCTGTTCTCTCTTTCTTCTCGGTCACTCTCCTCCCTTGACGAGCTGCCACCTCTCTCAGCGGCGCTGGAGTGTTGGACACTTGTCGGAGGTGTCTCGGGTCGTCGAGTCTGAAGGTACATTTATCTCTCTCCCCCTCACTGGTTTTCTTTTCACGTTGTGCTCACTGTTTACACGGGTTTTTTTTTGCATTTTTTTCCTTCTGTGTTCGCAATTGGTGGTGGCTGCCATGGTCCGATTGGAAGCGATGCACAATAGTCCACCGGAGCTCCGACGACCCTAGAGCACCCCCCCATCGCAGTGTTTGTGTAGATAGTTTGTTGGTATAGTGTCAACTGTTTTATTTGAACTGTGTTGCTATTTTGGTTTCGCCGAAAAACACAAAGCTTGGTGGCGCTGCTAGCCGGACCACTATACCTGAGAGGTTGTTGGAGACCATGCTATGCCTTGTTGGTGGCTCGCGACCCTCCAGTAGGTTCGAACTAGTGGTGGTAGTGGAGAGTTTGTTGTGATCTCATGTCGATTTTGAGTTTGGGTTTCTTGTTCGTGTGGGGGTTTAATTTCTGATCTAGTGGTGAGTGTAGCCGGCATTTTCATGTCGTGGTGACTCTCTTCCAACATCGTACAAAACCAACGATTTATCATGACAATCGTGGTATTGGTTTTGAGTATGTTTTGTTCTTGATTATGGTTCGATCATCGTGGTTAAACGGTTATGGTTGTTGTTTTCAAGATCATTGTCGATTTTCTTTATGGTTTCAGAATGAGTATGGTTATGGTTATGGTTTGGTGTATAGGTTGTGTTTATATGTGGACGAATGGTCATGACGTCATGATCACGCCGCCGGCCCTCGAGACTATAACGTGACCTATTTTCGACTGAGCGGAGCCTAAGATGTGTGATTAGGCTTACATTTATATTGTGATTTCAAAACCTAAACGAGTTGTGTTTCAATGGGTTTTTGGTCGTTTTATCGATTGGTTATTGAGTTGTCGAGTCCTTAAAACATGGGGAAAGTACTAAGAAGTTAACTTAGGTTTAGTTAACGACTTAACCTATTAACATGAGTTTCCAACCTTGTTAGGTAGCTAGAAACTCGGGGATACACGTTAGGACTCGCGGGAGTGTTGTTATTCACGGGTTGCGATTAGTTAGGTAAGTACATTTGCCTTAAAAGCTTGTGTATGATTTGTAAGCCAGTAAGAAAATGTCATGTGATTCATTATCATTTATTCAATCTTGTTATGCTCTATTATTGGTATTCCATTCCATTCCTTGTTGTGTGTTTACCGGCGTAAGTGTTTCGTCTCAAAAGTTATGGACCTGCACTAGAGGGATAAAACGTGGGCACTCATGTACAGGAGTGTGTGACCACCCTTAGTGATCGTGTAACACCGAGTACTGGGTGGGTGGGTTTGTGTGACGGCCCCAATTTCCCCGTGCAATTGGGTACGCCCGGCCTAGACCCGTTCAAGCCCCGAATTATCACTCGGCAACCTGACGAGCCTAGTCAGCCTCATATTTACTCAATTTAGCGGTTTATGAAAGAGTTATTGCATTTATACACAAATGGAAGACTAAAACAATTATAATAAAGGGAAATAACTCAATCAAAGGGAAATTAGGAATTCTATAAGTGTGGAAAACCCCGGGTATTCATGTACAATTCGATAGGCATATATACATGATACCGGTCTCAATAAAGATATACCAAGTTCAATAATCCCAACAAAATAAGTATGAAACGATATACACATCAAAAACAAAGTATAATCACCTACTATAAAGTCTCTCGGATGTCCCGAAACTCCTCAAAGTATGTCACCTAGGCGAGCCCCTTGCCCTTCTTTGCTCTCCACTCTATCTGCACCCACCGTCACAAACTAGACGGTGAGTAAGCGAATAAAATTGCTAGTAGTACCGAGAAGAATGTAACAAGAAATTTATGATTATAACAAGAAAAACGATCTAAGTATCATGCGGAAAGGAAATAAGCTGGAAAGTAAATGAATCAAATGCATGATAAAGAGACCGAAAGATAAACAATCGATATTTTGCATGTTCTAAGATTCAAAAGAGGCCCATGAGTGGTCTATTTCACAGCAATACGGCAAAGATCTCGTAAGATCTCTCCGGGCAATGTCGCAACACTAGCGCAGCGTGAAATTGAGAGGCATCGCAACACCTCTCGAATCCAGTACCCAGTACACACATCACTAGGGGTGGTCAGTTACCCCTGCAGAGGGCACCCTCGTTGTCCCAGCTAGTGCGGGACCACATGATACCTTCGAGACACACACTCATGCCAAGAACATACAACCAAGGAAATGGAATGGAATATCAAGCAAAGGATCAATGCAACAATAGCAATAAATAGAGGATATATAAATCACATGTTATTTTCTTACTGGTCTACTAACGTACATACATACGAGGCATGCATGTACTTACCTGATCTAACGTGACCCGTTACTCACTCCGAGACTTTAACGCGCTTCCCGTGTTTTCTCGACTGCCTGACAACGATTTAAGTCCCGAATATAGGTTTAGGATTAGTATTTAGTTTTAGGATGATTCTCATAAACTTTGTTTCAATTCATTCGATTAATGAAACCTATATTATCATTGATGTCTTTTATACACTGGTTATGCTCTTGGTGGGTCCATGCATTAAGCCTATATCCACCTAAGTAGGCTCGATATGTGGATAATTATTAGACTTGGACATATGGGCTCGTTATTACATTTTATGTATTCGTTTTGTGCCTTAAGTTGTGCTTATCATATTAAACTCTTATAGGGTTTTACACAACCCATATACACACAAATTGAGATTTGTTATGGACTTATATCAAAAATGAGTGGATTGGGCCCTTGTTAGCCTTTTTACAAGTCCATATCCATTTAATACAAATGTCTATACTTATAATCTTGTTTATTTATTCTTAAACTTATAATATTATACATTATGGTCACACACACACAATTGATGTGTACACCCCACTGGTGTGCACACTAACACTTCACACACCCCACTGTCTTGTGCACACACACACCGCTGTTGTGTGCACCCCACTGTGATTTTCCATGTTCACATGCATTAGAACATTAATTTATTACTTGGAATTATGTTTTATACACATTTTCACTATTCCATACATATGCAACTGTTGTGTACACCCCAATGTGGTGTACACATACGATCTTGTGTACACCTGCATGTGTGTACACCCCACTATGGTGTACACACCCACCGTGTGTGTACACCCCTTGCACAAAATCCATCCCAAAACAGCCACCTATACACATTGTTATGCTAATCGCAACTCATACACACACATATCATAAAGTCTCACTATAGTGCACACACTCACACCCCAATTGGGGTGTGTACACACACACACACCCCATACATATAGGACAGCCACCCTACACACACAGTTTCACCAAACCGTCATACACAACTCTCCCCCAAACAGTTGCACATACACACATCAAAGCTAAAATCGTCACACACAAACCCATATCACCTAAAACATTCGTGTACACCATTTGCATGGTGTACACACACTTTGTGTGTACACCCCACCGTGGTGTACACACAATGGTACGTACACCCCACTATCCCCAAACAACAAAACAGCCACACAAGTGGCAAAAATAGTGGCAAAATGAACAACAAAACAATGGAGATAGAGAGGGAACCGTGGGAGGGACACTCACCTAGCCTTCTCCTGGTGGTCTTCCATTGTCGCAAAGAACGAGGAGGGTGGCGGTGGTGGCCGGTCGACGAAAAGAAATGGCTGGTGTAGCGTGAGGTAGAGAAGAAAGACATGAGTATGGAAACCGAGAGTGAGAGTGAGTGAGAGAGAGAGAGAACACGAGAGAGAAAGAGAGTACAACACTCACCTGCTCCGATGACAAGGTAAGAGACGGTGGTGGTGGCTGGCCAACCAAGGGAGGAACTGTCGAGAGTGAGGAGGGAGTGGACGTTAGGTCGAGAGTGAGAGAGTCCGTGAGGTAAGGGACGAAACGAAAGAGAGAGAGAGATCGGAGAGGGAGCTCGGACCTCGGTGTGGTCGGTCGGGTGAGAGATCCGGCGATCGGCGATCGGTGGTCGACGGTGGCGAGAGGTAGTGACGGCTATGAGGTGAGGAAGATGATGAATAGTGATTAGGGTTTTAGGGAGAACAAATGGTTTTATATAAGTGTAATGGTGTGAAATGACCCTTTTGCCCTTTGACTAACACTCGTTCATCCCTTGGACAGCTACCCTTATGGGTCATTTAGCTCATCCCTTAATCTAACACATATCCACATCCCTATGACCATCCAATGGCTTTCCTCACTCACTTGTGTCACTTTAACAATCCTATCCATATTAACCTATTAAATTAACCCCATTAATTTTATTAAATTACCAATAAGGTTACACAAATTCTCGCCTACTCGGTGCACCGTGCCCCGCGTTCTACACACTTCTCGAGGCGGTCCCACTCTTGGGATTTGAATAAATTCCCTTATGCTTTTGTTATACTTTATTGTTAGAATTTTATTTCCTCAACTTAGGTCATGTTTTTCATTTGACTTTGTTTATTTATAATGTCCACTAATACGGTTCCCGAAAACCCCGTTTAACTAGGCGACACCTCACTCCATTAAAACATAGCCCGAACGGCTCGAGACCCGTAAAATACTAATATACTAATACATGCATTATCATCCACAAATAACTAAAATTTTGGGTCGTTACAGTTTGAGTCCCTCCCATCATAGTTGTGCCTTCGCTTGTGTCGATGCCCGGGAAGACCTCGCGAGGTATTCGCCGTTATGCTATGATTTAGACCACTTATGGGCCTCTTTTGATTCCTTGGAACACACTTGACTTTCGATTGATATCTATTAGTCTGTTTATCATGCATCTTGTCTATTTAAATTCTCGTCTTTTTATTACCGCATGATATTTAGACTGCTTTACTTGTTATATCATGAATTATTGTTATCTTCTTCTGGCATTACATTCGATTTCTTCAGTTGCTCACCGTCTAGTTTGTGACGGTGGGTGCAGATAGAACAGAGTGCAGTAGAGGCAAGGAGCCTTGCTTATGCGACTTTTTGTGAGGATTAGCGACTGGACTTGGAAACTATTTAGTAGGTTTTATGTTTTGCTTATTCGTATATCGTTTCATATTTATGTTTTTGGGATTATTGAACTTGGCATTTTCGGTGAGACTGATATCATGTATATATGCTTATCGAATTGTACATGAATACTCGGGGTTTTCCACGTTTATAAAATTCCTATGTTTCCCTTTATTGAGTTATTTCCCCTTATGTTTAGTTTATTTACTTTCCGCTGCGTAAAAATTTGCAATAACTCTTTCATAAATTGTATAATTGAATGATTGGAGGCTGACTAGGCTTGTTAGGTTGCCGAGTGATGACTCGAGGCCTGTACGGGTCTAGGCCGGGCGTACCCAATTGCACGGGGAAATTGGGGCCGTCACACAAACGCAACCAGTATGTAGTCTTAGGTTTTTGTAGTCGGGACTTCATCATAGCCAGTCTGCAATTCTTATTTATCGTTGTCAGTTCTGCATTCTATTTACATTGTCTCGTATCCTTCATTTTTTTGTTATGGTATCAGAGCGCGAGTGGAAGGAAAATATTGCTTTTATTTTTTTTTCCACATTTTTTTATATTGCAGCGAGTCTGCATCTCCAGTTTGTTGTAGCGAGTCAGACTGCATTTTGTTATATGATATCAGAGCACACTGTTGCAAATTCTGATTTATCATATTTGGGATCATCATATCTCATTTTCATGTCTTCTGTTCATACGGAGTTTTTTTTACTTGTTTGTGATGCCTCGTGGTTGACTATTTTTCAAATGGTTGTTAGTCAGCGATCGGTTGTTTCTCATACTTGAGACCATTATATCCCATTTTGATGTCTTCCTTTCATACAAAGTTTTCTTTTACTGGTTGTGATACGTTGTGGCTGGCTAGTTTTCATACAGTTGTTAGTCCACTATCGACTGTTTAAATGTCTTCCATTCATTTGGAATAATATTTTTCTTCTTTTCCTGGACATGATGTCTTTGGCTGACTAGTGTACAACCGATTGTTCCTTCGCAGTCGATTATTAATAATTAATTTATATTTCACTTTTGATAATAAAATCATTCATCATCATAATCAATAATTTTTTTGTGTCTTATATGCCTACTCGACCAAGTTATGGATCAATTATTTTTTTCAAGACCTCTTGTGGCTGACTAGTTCTTGTATGATTGGTGATGGACAACCTACTGCTAATGAAGTTCTAGATTACGGTGTTATTCTCGACGATCCATTTCTCAAATTGAACAGCCTGCTATTGATTAGCTCAACGACTCCATTACTATCTTCAACATGTTTATATCCAAGCTGGGCATACAAAATTTGTATGCTCTAGCTTCCGGGGGCTATTATGTGACACCTCAGCGAGCTCATCAATCACCAACCGTTGAAGATCCTCTCCTGATTTGTCTCCATGAGTTTCTCCTCATTTGTTTCCATTTGGTTTTTTGTAATGGCCCAGCCCAGCCCACCCGCAGGTGGCTCCATGGGGCGCACCCACTGGCAATGGCACCGGCACCGCTAGTCACAGGTAGGGGCGCACCCCCATCCACGCCCCCCCTGCGTAGTCTTTCGCCCCCACGACTCGGACTGGCAACCCTGGGGTTTAAGTACACCAAACTCACGAATCGTGTACCACTCGAGCTCACGCCAGTGCCAGTAGGTGCACCCCATGGAGCCACCTGCGGGTGGGTTGGGCTGGGCCGTTACAATTATAGTCATATATTTTGTAATTTAAATTTTCATATCTTTGATTTTGTAAGTAGTATAACTACAAATATAGATGTACACACACAAAATCAATAACAAAAGAGTCAATTACTATTTCTTTATCTTTCTCTCTTGTTCACTTGATATTCATTCGCAATCAATGTTGCAACACAACTGGTATGTTGTAACGGCCCGATTTTCAATGGTCGTTATTTATGATGCAATTACGTACGTAGATGCCACGAGACGATCGTGGGTCCTATAGCGAAGACGGAGCCAAACCTGATTTGGTTTACAGTTCGTTTCTTGTGCTCTTGTGGTGAAGTTGTGACGTATATGTTCAATTTAGGTAAATTGCATCGCAATATGTGTGTTTACATTATTTATTGACGAGTGAGCTGATGTGACGGGTATCCGCTGTGTATAGCGGATATATATGGATACTGGGCGGCGAATGACTAGTACATTAGACCAGGGGATTTTATACGCCTAATAAATGATAAAATTCATTAAATAATTCATAATAAATTACGTCAAGATGGTTGGTACCGTCATTGTGCGCGATCGGCACGGCCGAAGTGTGGAACGGGTATTGAAACGCCCAGAATGCACATAATTAGTGGCAAAATGGATAGGGTTAATGGAATTTTGGTAGGTCAATTTTGGCATTATTTGGAGGACTTTAGACTCCATCTCAACCCTTCAAATAGGCCTTGTGATGTGTGTGTGAGTCTTGATGAAGTGGATTGTATAAAAGGTGAATTTTTCATCATTTTCATCAACTTTTCTCTCTCCTTAGTGAGAAATCCGAAAATGGGAGAGAAATGTGAGGGTTTGTGGAGCTTTGAATGATCATTGAGAGCACAAGAGGTAGAGGAAAGCGAAATACAAGGTGAGATATTCGATCATCTCTTCGTTCTTTACGTTTCGGGATAATTTTCTCAAGTTTTAACGGGGTGTTTTGAGCACACCAACATGAATGTGTGTTGCTATGGATATTGAGTGTAATTTAAGGTTGGAAATGGTGGATTTGGTGTAGTGGTGATTGTTGTTTCAATTTTTTAAGTGATTATCGGGGTTTTTGTTGAAAAACACCGAGTTTGGGTTTCGGATACATTGAGTCGGAGGTTTTTGGTTGCTCAATGTTGTGTAAGTGTTTTGTGGGTTGTTAGAGCTGGTTCGGACACGGCAACGAGCCGAGAGGATCCAAAAACCCCCTAAGGTGCCCACTGGCGGAGACGCCGCCAGCGGCGCCGTGGTGCACAAATGCCACGACGCCACTCACGGCATCCCGACTAGAGGCGTGAAATGAGTAAAATTTTGAAGTGACGCCATGGAGACGTCGTGCAGGAATGACCACGACGGCGTAGTCACGACGCCTATGACGTCGCGGCAACGTCGCACATTGTGAACATGGCGGCGCTTGTGGCGGCGTCTGGGACAGAAAAATGGACTAAAGATTTAACAAAAATTTACCAATTGGGGTTTGACCTAGGGTTTCATATGGTCTAATTGAGGTGTTTAATCGATGATTTGAGATTATGTATCGAGGTTTACATAGTTTGGGAATATGTGTGATTAATTGGGAATTGATGTATTAAGTGGATTGGACGAATATTTGACACGCAGTTGAAGCGTGCTAGCTGGATTATGACGGTATTTGGAGTGCGGTTTGAGGTGTGTAGTGTCCTAACCGAAATTCGCTTTAGTACTTACTGCTTGATATTTGAATTCCATTTAATGATCTTTATTTCCTATTGTTTATCGGTGGTTGTGTTTGTCCCCACTGTTGCTTATTCATTGCGGGGGGTCCACTAAGCCATATCATATGTCTAGGCATGCGTCGGTGAATATACTACCCGGGTATGATAGGCATGTGTGGGTGCGCCGTGGTTTACGCCGTCCACCTAGAGGGTCTAGGGTCACCCGTTGGAGGTATCCTCACGGGCCGTGCTTGCGGATAGCCCGAAGTATGGTTTGGTTTGACTTTGATTGTGCGCGCATTTTGCTTCACTACTATAATTATGCATGCGATGATCTTCCACAGTTGTCTGTATTCTTTTGTTCCACATGTTTATTTATAGTATTTTGATTCCAGCAGTTTTACTTATGTATTTACTTGGTGAATTTCCTTGGGATTACTCACTCTGGACTCGTCATCTGCCTTTTTGTGATGGTTTGAGTGCAGATACTAGTACGAGCAGAGAGAAGGGCGAGATTGAGGATTATCTGTGACTAGCTACGATTTGCCCTACTCCTAAGTTTATTTATGTTTATTGTTTTATGTTAGGTATGGGTTGTGAGAGATATATGTTGTCCTGTACATGACTTTGATGTTTACATTTTGATATTTTGAGGAACATTGATGTATATATCTTGACTTTTATATATGACATGGTCACATTTTGGTTTGGTTTCCACATTAGGCTTGTATATTGCATATTTGCTTCCGCTATACATTTTGATGTTTAAGACTACCGCTATATGATTTAATGTGAAATGATGATTAGTTGGGCGTGGGACACATGCTGGCAGCCACGTGGCCGGTTGTGGACCCGTGTGGCCTCTCGTGGCGGTGTAATGTAGATTTGAGTTGTTACATATATAGTCTTAGGTTATCGCAGTCAGCTCTTCATCATAGCCAGACTGCAACCTATTTATTGCAACCAGTTCTACATTCTATCTTCATTGTCTCGTATCTTTCATTTTTTCTATTAACAAGTAGTAAGAGCGTTTGTCATTTTAGCTAAGCCTCGAGTTTAAGTCTTGTGAATGGAAAAAATTGGGGCCCGATGTGCTCGAACATGAATTAATCAGTACGGAAACGGTTGGTGTCAGACACCACGTTAAAAAATAAAAAAAATAAAAAAAAAGTTGCTCGGAATGGTTCAATTATAAAGAAATTTAATTTCGAGTACTAATTAAAATGCAGTTACTTACTATTTGTCAGAAAAAAAATATTGTCACTTTCTTTGTGCAAGAACATTACCTTTTTGTGTGGTCGAGATATTGAGTGATGCAAAATCAACATCAATAATAATATTAATAAAAACTCAATTTTAAATTAATTGGGGTTTCTTACATAAATTAATACATACAGTGATACTACTTATTTAAAAAAATGAACTGTCAATACAATGATACTTTACTAAAATCTTTGATTATATTTTTCTTTTGTGCTAATGTCATCGGAATGCAATTCAAGCTTCGGCAGGCACAACTAGCTTTTCTGTTGACAGATTAACTCAACTTAATTTTACCTAATCAATATAGCCTTCTTCATTTTTAAAATTTATCATTGACTGGTATTCCGTCTAAAACTTAGCACAAAAATGTTGAAATATAGTTGAAATGACATGCGATTCGCAGAAAACATGCATATATGCATGGACGCAGTCGAAAGGCCGACTTGTTAATGGAGAAAAGAATTATAACAAAAAAAAAAAAAAAAAGAAGAAAAGACTAACAAAAAATTGATGATATATATACACACTATTGCTACATATATATGGTTGTTTGCGAATTTGTGGGGTCATGCTCGCATGATGCATTCAACCATAAGACTTTGTTTGGTTCAACTTGTGCTTATTACTTATTACTTATAATATAAGTAATTATACATAATTACTTACTTTTGATATAAGCAATTTAACGTGTTTGGTTTATTTTAAAAAAAAAGTATTTTTAACAACTTTACTAGTTTGTAGGAAAAGGCAGTTATTTATGTAATTTCATTATTAAATCAGATGTAATAACAATTTCTATGAATGAAAATATCTTTTCTTAAAAAAAAAAAAACAACATTACTAGTTTAGTTAAGAGAAGGAAAGAATTGCTTTTGAGTGCAAAAGACAATTATAACCTTTATATTTTATTATATTATATTATCATATATATATATATACTGGTCAACGAGCACGTGTGTTGCACGTAAGAGCTAAGATGTTATTGATGAACATTTCAAATGAAATCAAAATTTGGAAGATGAAATAGTCTATTTATTTTGAAAAAAAGAAAATTATACTTGATTTTTGTTGAATATGTCATCTAGTTTCTTCTTAAAGAAAATATTGATGCATTATCAAAGGAAAAAAAAAGATAAATTTCCACAACAAAAAAGAATAAATTAATTTATTTGAAATTACTGATTTATTGATTATTTTGTGAAAAAAGATTTTGTTCGGTTTAGGATTTTTTTTTCCTCTTTTGATAGGTTATGATTTTTTTTTTTCTTGAAGCATAATGTTTAGGATTTAATTTGTTGACAGGGAATGAAGTGAGGTGTTATGACAGGAGTTTTTTTTTTATTATTTTTTTATTATTTTTTTACAATGTTGATGCATAAAACATCAGGTTTTCTGATAATTATAACAACAATTATGTACACTTTATTATGTAACACCATCTTGATCCTTGCTAGCGGTGGTGGGCAACGAAGTGGAAGGTGCTATGATACGAGATTTTTTTTTTTTTGGTATAGATTTCTCAATATTCGAACTTAACTAACTACTCAGGGCTCGAGCCAAGTCGGTCCACTAAAGGGTAAAACCTCCCAGGAGCTTTTTTCAGAATTCTCGATCCAACCATCACTGAAGCCTATGAAAACCTCAAAAGCCGCGCTTAAGTCACACACTAAATGAAATATTTATATATATTGGATTGTGCAATGATCCACATGACAATGTCTATAAATCCATGACATATTTATTGAGATGTAAATTTCCGGATCTCAACATTTCTATGTTGTACTTCTCAATTTCTCTAAACCTGGTATTTGTTTCTCCACAAATCAAACCAATCTAACAATTTCTCTAAATCTGTATTTGTTTTATATAGCACATTATTAGTATAAATAAATAAATAAAAAATAGTCCGCAAAAAGAATACTTGTCTCAAGAATCGAACCATTTTTTCTCAAAATCCATCCCAATTGATAGCTATGGACCTTCAAAAAAAATATTTATAGATATGGATAACTTAGAAAGATAGATATGGATTAAAGAGAGAGATTACTGTTCAACAATTAATAATTGAAAACATCTAGGATGAGGGGGGTGCTTTGGTCATATAAAATCATTGTCAATTTCACCGTAATCGTAAGATGAAAAAGCAACGACGATGACGCTTATCCAAATCGAGCAAAAAAAAAAAAGGACGATAACTGCCCATAAGCACTAAAAAATTGAACAAACAAGGCCTAAATTAAAGAAGAAAATAAGTTTCAGGGCCAAATTAGTTTTGGTATATAAAAAGCAGGGCCGATCCCTAAATTAAACCATCACTATACCGACTTGCAAAAAAAAAACCATCACCTATACATACGTACGATGGCCCTATCAATTTAACGATAATTTGAATAAAGAAACCATTTCACGTAAGCATGTAATTAAACTCACTAAGTACTCTGCGATTATATAATCACATATTATATGTGAATTATGTTCTATAAATAATGGAAATGAAGCAAATTTGTAAAGCCTAGCAGATGAGTATATGTTTAGTGTTACAAACAGTAGTGCAACGAGGTAAGCAATATGATTAGTTATAGGGTTAATGCAACTCTTGAGGCATTAGTCGAGTTAAAGTAAAGAGGTGCTATGCACGCGCACAAAAAAAAAAAAAGAGCCCACCTAAGTTCACCCAACAATTTACTTAGTGTGCCACCAGAAAAAAGTCAAATTTTAAAAAAGTCAATCCTACTACAAAAATGACATTTATGCCTTCATTGTGATCAGTGCACCCAACTAAACTTTCCTATTGTTTAGTGCACCCCGTCATTATCCCTCCATATACTTTCTTCTTGTGATTTGTAGGTATCATCGAGTGGTTCAGCCTCGCAAGATCGAATCTCTTGTTGGAGAATCGATAAGAGCCCACCGAACCTCTAGTTAGAGAGTAAGTTAAAACCTGCCAAACTTTTAATTTGAAAGTCGGTCAGAACCCATTGAACCTTTAGATCGACAGTTGTCAACTAAATCTCACCAAAAGGTTTGGTTGGACAACACTAAGCCTAGAGAATAAGTCTCGATCATATGCCATCGAATCTAAAATAGATGTCTCGACCAAGGTTTTAAAGTTGGGTGTTTCGGTTTAGATGAAGAGTTATTTTAGTAAAAATGTGGGGTACACTCATAAATTGAAATTTAATTTGAGGTGTACTCAAAATCAGGGTGCTCTAAGTAAAGATTGAGGTGCACTTAGCCAGACATAAAAAAAAAAAGCTTTTATGCCAAAACATCTATGTTGGAGATAAAGGGAATTTCCCACACGAAGTAGTTGAAAAAGAAATATAAAGGTTATAATTTTGGAGTGGAAAACTTTAACTTGCTTTGATATTTTAGAGTGAACCTTATTTCACACTTAAGTCCACACATTAAACTAATCATTCATACATTCTCTCATAACTTGAACTTAGACCTATTAAAAAAAATTATAATAGTAAGATAGATCATAGATGAGCCATCACTTACCAAAAAAAAAAATTTATGGAGGTAGAGAGAGGGTTTCACCCCTGATGAAAAAGAAAAATGTAATTTTTTTTTTTGTTGAGAAAATGTAACTATTTTCTATATAAAAAATAAGCCGCAATAGTTTAACATATAATTACCCAGTTGTCAAAAGAAATGATATTACTAAGTTCTATTGCTCCTGTCCCAACCGACACGCATGAAAAAACGCGTGCGTAATATATGATAGTCAACACAAGCTTGTTTTAGTTTATTTGGACTAGTAGTCAACGAGTCAAGTGGCCCAAATCTTGTCGCGCAGATAGAATATAAAAGTAAAATGATAATTTATCGTGCTTTTTTAACGTATATTTAATATACATACTTTATCTTTTAATTTATTTACAACTCTTTCTTATCTCTTCTAGACATGACTCCTATATCTAATAAAATATTATAAATAAGTTAAAAACAAAATATACATATATAGTCAAAGTGTGTAAGATTATTATTTTGTAATATAAAAGGGAACTACGTACACAAATGATGAAGTCTTTTTGCGTAAGAATACTTTTCCGCGGCCGACTTGTTATTCACATTTGAACGTTGAACACGCAATCTGGAACACATAATAGTTGTTGCGGTGAAGAATCATGGGTGACGTGCTTCGTTTTGATTGGGCCTTATCTGTTTTATTAGCTTACCTAGTCTTTGTAGTGACTTGAATAAAATGAATGGAAATAGTCTTTTCTACTATGATTAGTTTTCCTAAAAGTACGTGGTCCAAAAAAAAAATCCGGACGTGCAATTACTTGGAGAATTGTCCATTTATCTTTTCAGTGGTGCATCAACAATTTGGATTCACCCCGAGATAAGAGCTTTTGTATGTTTCTAGGGTGTGGTACTTTGTGTCATGTAGGTAATATTTTGATTTAAACCCACTACTTTATCTGTCATACAACTACTTTTTTCTACAATGGTTAGATTCTCTTTATACTCAAATGAGACTCACAATCACATCACATCTAAAATTTAAAATATTTATTAAAAGTCTATTTATTAAAAAAAGATAAAATTTGATTTTTTTTTAAATATGTAAAGACGTTATAACCATTGGGGAGTGTCTCATATAGGGAGATGTTGTACCCATAATATCTTTCATTGCAGACACCCTAGTGCTAGTGCAGATTCTTAGGAGAATTTTTGAAAATTTTTTATTTCAAAGTCATCCTTAAACAATAAATGACTTCAAATAACAATTTGTAACACTCCATTGATATTTGTAAAAATTTAAAAACCTCATGGATGAGTTAACAGATTTTTTGTTTGATTTTGTGACGTACATGTATATATAATTAGATATATAGCACTCAAATTGAAGTTTCAAAACAAGAGAATCTAGAATTGAGATTTGCTAAGAAAATAAACATATAGGACTTGAAGAATCGAAGATAAACAGGCAAATGCGATCCAACATGCATGCATATTCACTGCCGGCATTTTTGATCAATACGCGCGCACTCAATTCTATTAATTTAGATAGATTTAGATTAAGAAATGTTCTGTTACATAACAAATAAGAGTAAGAATACGAAGGATACTTGACTAAAAAAATGGTGTGGTTACTATCCAAATGTCGTCATAATAATTTAGATTTTAAAGAATGAATTCTAAGTTAACAACTTCATTTGACCAATCAATGGGTGGGTCAATGGTAATGCATAGTGTTTAGGAGTAAAAGGTCATGAGTTCAAACTTTGGGGAAGCAAATGTTTTTTTTTTATAAAAAAAAGTAGATAACTTCATTTCCTTAAATTTTTTTTTTTTACAACTTCATGATTACTTAGGTACTCTATCACCAGTCAAATTTGTGATATAAGTATTTTCTTAATTTTCATATAAGTTATGCGAGTAATGAAACCTTAAAAATTAATGTGTCATAAGTATTTTTTTTTTAATTTAAAAATGCGTCATAAGTTAGACAATGGTAAATAGTTAATTAATCCGCACTAAAAAAGATTGTTGAATTAACTAGCTAGTCAAGCTCATTGTATAGGAAATCTCACAGAAATGGTGTGAGGTAACTTGTGTATGAGGCGTTGGAAATAGGGGCAAATTATGGTTTGTATATTGGAAAGTTAAAAGATAATTTGAATGCATTTACCTAGTCACATACTCACATATAAATGATAAATTAATTCATATCAGAGCATCTCTAATGGAAATATAAAATGGGGGCAAATATGCGTAAGGATTGGATGGACATTTGAAAAAAACTTCTCCAATACAAATGTCAATTCCAAACGTGGCATTGAGGAAGCATATAAAAAAAAAAAAAACAATATCCATTTTTTTTGATGAAATGGAGGCCATACTCCGTTATTAAAAAAGTTATATATACAAAACTACAAAAAGAGTAATGTGGGTTACCATAGTGTAATAAAATTGGTATTCATAGCCCATTTACCCAAATCCCAAAAACCATATACCCACCACCACTCGACAAAGATCCTCATGTATGAAATAGTCCGCAATCTAAACATCAATCCCAAGCTGATCAAACCACTAAGAACAAAAAAAAAAAAAAAAAAAAAAAGATAGAATTTGTCCCTCTCATATAGATAGAGATATCACCAAATAAAACACAAATCGGCTGAGGAAAAGGGCTACTTAGGGTTTAGGGAGAGGCGACGGCGGTCAAGTTGAGGAGATTTGTTTTTTATTCTTTTGAACCACCGCCGATCTTCTTTTTTAATTGGCGGTGGTTCAAGTATAAGTATTTAGTGCAGTTTTTCAATACAATATAAATCTACAAATCTATCAGATATGAGAGTCTCAATCCTTCAGTGGTAGTTAAATTCATCATTGGCGCTACCATTTGCTCTCTCTTCCATGCATGCATCTACTATCATTCATCAAGTTCATCTCCACATCTATTGATCGTGGACGGATCTACAGTTACAGTTGTTGATTTGATTGTTTTTAGTAAGTTATCTTTTTCAATAAGCTTTTTGTCTTCCCAAGTTGAAAGTTTGTGTTTGTGTTCTTTAGTTGAAAGTTTTTATTTGTCTTTCCTTATTAAAATTTTATTTTTCGTCATGGTCTTAGTATGTCTACGTACTGTTGTGTTCCACACGTTTGTCAAGAAAATAATCATTGATTGTTATACTGTTTCATTGTACAATTATAGTTTCCTAAAATCAACTCTATAACAGTTGAGTTGATTGTTCTAATGAACAATTAGGATTAACTAATCAATATACTTTTATCATGGTAATTAATTCTATGTCTTGTCCTGTTCTATTAAATGTATTAAACCATCATAATTAATGAAAATTTTATTTTACTTCAAAAAAAAAAGATCCTCATGCATGAAAGACAATATTCATTTTGTAGATAGATTTCTCGTGTGCAATTAACAACTACCTTAGATCTAATATATTTATTTATTTATTTAGATTTTATTTTGTTACGCAATTGAAGAAAGTTTACAACGAAAAAAAAACACCTTATTAACAATGATGCACATATTTACTATTTGACACTTAATTTAAAATTTAATGTCAACCATGAGATGAACAACACCTCCACCTTAACGATGGGCAAGAATGCAAGAATTAGCCTCCAACATTTACCATTGGAGAGCACTCTCATAGTTCACCGATCACCGCTAAAAAAAGAAAGGAAAAAGATCCACGTGGAAGAAGATGAAGTTCATAGCAGGACGTTAAGATACAAAGACGACACTCGTGTCATTCTCTTTTGTCACTCGAACAAGCGTTGCACTGACTAACCGCCTACGTGTCCTCACCACAACGTCCCTCGTCACCAATGCACGCCACGTGCACTCTTACGAGGCAACCCCAACACTCTCTCTCCTCACCCTCACTCCCCCTATAAACCCCTCCTACTAGCTCTCCACCCCCTGACACGAAAATCACCGCACACATCTAACATAGACCGCAGTCGACAGTTAACACGACGGTTGGAAGTTAACGAGCAAAGATGTCGAGTGAGCAAGAGAGGGCTGAGCTGGACAGGAGGGCAAGGCAGGGAGAGACCGTTGTTCCTGGTGGCACTGGAGGCAAGAGCCTTGAAGCTCAGGAACACCTCGCTGAAGGTCAACCATCTACTCAACTAATTAATAACTAAGTACTCTTTTATTGACATTCATGGGTATTTAAGCTATTTCTATGAGGGCCTGGTATAATTAGCATTTAAAATCTTGCATCTAATCCACACAATCTCTCAAGTTCGCCATTACAATTGGGCCAACCATTTTGGATTTAACTGGTGCCTAACTAATTTAACTGTCATTTTTTTTAATTAAGGACTTGATTACTTTGATGTTATGTGTAGGTAGGAGCAGAGGAGGCCAGACGAGGAAGGAACAGCTGGGGACTGAAGGGTACCAGGAGATGGGCCGAAAGGGTGGGCTGAGCACCATGGATCAGTCTGGAGAGGAGAGAGCTGCGCAGGAGGGGGTTGACATTGATGAGTCCAAGATCAAGACCTGAGAGAGGTCTTTATGTTGGGACTTGTCTGTGTTTGGGAGTGCTAGCCAGTGCACTAATGTAACAGCAATAACTTTTTATCTGTGCAGGGGGTGTCGGTAGGGAAGTTAGGTAGTCCATAGTGAAGAACACATCAGGTGGTTTGTGCTTGGTTGGTCTGGCTTGTTTGTGTAGTGTCGATGTTTAATTAGTGTAATGTGTCTGATGTGTTCTTGTGTTCAATAAAATTGACTGTTCTGTTCAGAACTATATAACTGGTTGTGACTTGTGGATGCAACTTCAGATGACATGAAAACAAACAAAAAATTAACTTCCAACTAATATAATGTATTAATGTACATTTCACTAAGAAAAAATACCCCTATGATAGTGCGTGTGCTTCACTGAGGGCTCATGGCCGGAGCAGTCACCAAAAGACCCAGCACAAGGAATGGATGTGCCTGTAAACGGTTCATTGTAGAAAGGTACTCAAAGACGTTTGAATATCGTAGGTCGGCTGTTATAAGTAATGACAACAGTGACATCTATAGATCATAGATATAGAAGTTACCTGAAACATTGACATCGTACTTAACATGATCTCGAAGTAGGTACATCAACTGCAACAGAGCAATAGTGTGTGTTCAAGTATCAGAGACGAAGGCTAGAGTGAATGTAATGCCATAACATGGCCACATAGTTCGTTTTAAGTGTAGAAACTAGAGAGTGAAAAGTTTTACGGTGACAAAAGTTCTATTTTTGACTGTCAACGTCTCTTATTCTCTAAGAATGGAAGGGACCTCCTTCGTGATCATTTTTGGGTATGAAAAATGAGTTTAGGACCTCATTAGCTCCCATATTTTTTGGTATAGCAAATGGGCTACAGAGTCTTCTTCTTTTACTTAGAGTCAAGTATGTAGCCTATATAATGTTCTACCCAGGTGGGTGGAGTTAGGTTTAACTCCAAAAAAAAGAGTACACGACCTATGAAGTATGAACATTGATTCAATTCATGACTTGAATGAAACTAATGTTTTGGAGTCTTCAACTAAGGACAACCACCATATAAAAGGCATCTTAGGACAGAGACAGGTACGTGAAAAACTACTTGGGGAATTACCAAACCAAGCAGAGTTAAGGCGAAATGCAGAACCTGCATCAACCATTTGAGTGAAGGTATAAGCAGCAAAAATATTTGTTCACCTACTTCAGATTAGGGAACTTAAAAATTCTCCTCAACCTATGCAGAAAGTATTGCAGAAATTACTAGTGATGCATCTTTAAACCGGTGATAATCATTCAACAATCTGTGATGCAACTTATAAACTACTCAGTCTAACCTTGAATGATTTGAAGTCATTCATGATTAGTAAACAATTTAAAGCAATACCACGACTTTTGAACAGGACTGGCCTCACATTGATGGGTTTGGGAAATACAATTATATGCATAGAAATAGAGAATTTGTTCAATTTTATAATATTGGTCCCAATTTAAGGTGAGGAGAGTGTAGTGACTAATATTATGTATGAGCTATAAGTGTGAAAGTGTCACTCCAAAATGCCAAGGCAAGATGGAGTGTCCACTCCACACTTATAAACCTTCTTTTTCTTTCTAATTAGTCGACATGGGACTCTCCCAACATCTCCAACAAAATTGATACCCTACAAGACTACAAACCTACTATCACATATATAGACGTTCTATTTGAGAGGTTTATCATTTATCATAACTGGCCAAGCATGCAAATCATTAAAAAGCTATAATAACTTTATGAAACTGATTTTCAATGGTTTAACATTACTATGTATGGGGATAATGGCATACTAAATTCGTTTTGATTGCAATGGCTAGTTTTTTATCATAAGCCATTAAAGAAACTTTTAAAGTAAAGAAAAGATATAGCAGCAACTGCTATCTGAGTTATGTCAATGGCCCCAATTGAAATCCATTTAGCAGCGTCAATGCCGAATGCAACTGGAATTGACTGCTTCAAGACAAGAAGCACAACTGGTTAAATGAACTGCATCATTTGCTATGTATTAATAAGGATTATGAAAAGATAAACCTGCAATCCCAGTTCTGTATCTCCTTTTATACTCTTGAAATCATTTAAGATGGCAATGCCTAGCTGGTATGAAGCGGCAAAATTCACATTAACATGTCACTAAGTTATGAATGCCAAGGAGATCAAACAGGTAGCGTACCCCAGCATTGCTGTATATAAGTGTCAATTCCATTGTTTCGGTTGTGAGATTTCCAAATGAAACTTGACCAGCCCACCTGCTTAAAACAATAAGTTCCATCAAAGAATAAACATATGAAGATGTCCATTTTATAGGTGAGTATATAGACCACTGTAATCAAAATCAATAATGGTTTTGATGATTATGGAAAGTCAATGACTTTGATGAATGACCTACAAGAGTTTTGAATGGATAGTGGAACTCTTGTTTTAGGAAAATAACGAACAAGAAGTCAATTTTGGTTCCAAGGAAAAAAAATAAAGAGAAGGTTGTCACACCACGGTAAACAGATGTAGCTTACTCCCATAGCACAATTTCCAACCCATACGTTTCTCTTGAGCTACAACAAATAAGAAAAGCATACAGAAATTCAAAGTGCACATACCAATGCAAAGGAAGAGAGGTTTCTTTAGAGTTCAGAAAAACGAGCTAACCTTCAAGGGGGGAGCGGAATATACATATGAGACCAGTGACCCACTCAAAGCGAGGAAGAAAAGTATAGGAATGTCATGGCCTGCGTAAAAATGGTTTTTGGCAAATGATTACTGAGATTCATCCTGGATATTTTTTCCAAAAAGATGTGACCAACCCAAAACGCCTACCCAAACATCCAAAAACGCAGATAGCCCTAGGCCCCCCAGAAGCAGCATGAGCACCTGGAGCATCACCTGAAACAGAAACTTCTTTCATAAATGAACTAATTCATTTCATGCCATAATCCGTCAGTAAGATCCTTGCAATGCACTTAAGGTGTACAACTTCATGAGAAAATTTGATTTAAAAAAACAGCCATTTGCTTCTACATTATCTGCAACAATAGCTGGAAGGTCCCAACGTTTATTAAGATTTTTTCCCCAAAGTACAACATAGAGTAAAGGAAATGAATTTACATACGATCATGAGAAGAACAAAAAAGGAGAGAGAACTAACACTTCCATCAAATCAGAAAAACAGATCTAGCATTGTAGATGATATAGGTCTATCTCATGCATGCAACAAACATAGTATTTGGAGTATTAAGCCAAAAAAACTGTCTTCTTCAGAAAAGAAGTCTGATGTCAAGAATGTCAAATCTGGTCCAGCATGAATGACAAGCATTAAAAAGGCCAAACCAAACAGAGAGCGGAATCTTGCGGGAAATTGGACAAGAATAACCAACTATATAAAACAAGTGCAAGGATCTATTTATAAATTATGATGCATTTGATTGCAAGTCAACACCACATGAAAAAGGATTCTGTTTTACATTATAATAATCTAAACTAGTTATTCAGTTGCTGCAGATTTCATCATTGGGATTCTTCATTAAATGTTTTCTTCTTACAAAATGTCCAAGTATACTTTGCAGCCAGTTTCTGTATGACTTGATTGTTCAGTTAATTTCATTTACAGATGTACTTTGAGAACCATATTGGTCCTCCGACCTTCAGTTTCTCTTCAATGACAACATTGTAACTAAAAAAAAAGAAGAATCAAGATGACAACCTCTGCTCCACCATTTACAAAGTCAAATAAATGAACTCACGAAGTGACTGCCAACAAGGACAGTAATCAGATAATCAAGGGAATACCATACCTTCCTGAAGGAATTGGGCGATAATGTTCATTAATTGCATGTATCTCTTGGCCATACCAATCATTGAGCGTCTACAAAGGCGAAACAAGAATGGGTCACTATCCAACATGCAACTAGTAATACTTAAATGAATAATGAGCTCAAAGGCCAGTAAATTAAACAGTAGCAAGCACCAAATTACATTACAAAATTACAACACTGTAGAAAATGTTACCTGAGTGTAACCTGTCAGACATGGGCCGGACATCGCCATGCATACAATGGATTTAGCAACGTCTTCAACATTCCAGTGAATATTACCTGCAATGCACCAAATATGTAATCAGAACCTCAGCATGAGATCAACATGAACAGACTAACTGAATGGTTCACATGTCATCCATATAGAGGTTTATCCAAGAAACATAAATTGCACTATGCTTTTTCCCCCTCTTTACTTTCAGTTTACTATCTAGTGGAGCTAAGCTTATTTGTCACCGTGAGTGGAAGAATGCAACATCAGATCATTACAAATTTACAAGTCATCGTCACAAAGAAAATAAATAGAGAAGTACACTCTCTGAATCAATGTAAAGGTGCAAAGTAAGGATAGTCAACTAAACTCACAATGCAACGATGGGAACATTGGCGATACGTGATGAATTGAACAAGGGAAATGAAATACCCGAAGCATCCGTCCCACAAACCACTCCCCAAATCAGCGGCGGCCAAGTGACAGGTTTTGTGAGCTGAAGACGAATCTTCCGTTTATTCTGTGAACAAAAATGAAATTCAACTCAATTTAACTTCAATTGCTCACACTGCAAAACTCTGCTTAATAGTTCATTTGCAAATAAACCTTGCTCGTGCTGCGAAAATTGCTTATTAGTTCATCTTCATCTGAAAAGCAAAAACAACAACAATCTTGATCCCACTGCCCTCATTAGTCATTTCCAATCATGAAATCTAAACCAAAAATTTGTATAAACTACGTAGAAGATCAGAAATTAATTAAACCTTATTCAACGATCTCGCGATGCGAATTTTCTCGAAAGAACACAGAATCTCAAATTAGATCAAACGATTGGGCGTCAAATCCGAATAGAAACACAAACAACACTGATAATTAGTGACTCGCGGACTTACTGATCGGCGAAATTGAAACCGATCTGAAGATCGAAGAGCTGCGATGATGGCAGGGAACGCTACAGAGCAGCGATGTTATCGAAGAAACGTCGCTGAGCGCGCTCGTTGGCATCCTTTACAGAGTTTTGGCGCGCAGAGTGCGAGAGATGGAGCGGTTTGGGAAAAAATAAAAAGGTTTTGAAAGTGACGAGAGAAAGGCTAGGGTGTGGACGAGTCAGCGTAGGAAGGAATTTTGGCATTTTGTTGTGAACTTGTGATGCACTGATTCTGGTAAGAGAAAATATATTTATATTCGGGAAAGAACAGGCTTTATGCTGTGTTGGACCCGGCCCATATAAAACTCCTGCTACACTTCCCAACGGCTACTTTTGGTATTTGGTCATCTTCCTTGGTATTCATAGTAGTTTTTTTTCTTTTTTTATTTTATTTTTTTTAGAACCAAGGCTTTTTTCGTTAATTAGCAAAGTCCTTTTACTTATCAAGCATAGAACTCCCAGCTCTAGCTGATTAAGCAATGAGCAACAAGATTTGTAGATTTCTTGCATGACACATTGACTCAAATGAGTTGTTCATGCGGCCTTGACCTACTTGTTATACATTGAAATATGTATGCATGTATCTCGAAGTGTGCGGATGGCTATTGTGAACCAACGTGTCTTACAATGTGACGTACCTATTGTCATTTTAGTACTTTTGTATAGGCAAAACCCATCATTTAGTCCATGAACTTTGTGTTGAGAAAAAATCATTATTTACCCAAAAAATATAAAAAAAATTTAAAGTTTATGGACCAAAAGTATAGAAACTCAAAAGTTTAAGGACCAAATGTACAACAATGAAAGTTAATGGATTAAATGTACATCAATAAAAGTTCAGAGACCAAAATAATCAAATACTCAAAGTTTAATGACGAAAAAGTATGTTTTGTCTTTTCTATTTTATGATCTTTTGATCTAGCTTTGATATTTTTTGTCATGCTAAATGTATCTACAACCCAACAATTTTGTAGCGAAAATGTCATATGCTATAAGTGAAGTCTTGATTTCAAGTTTTGTAGGCGACGTAAATCAAGTGTTGAGTGTGATTAAATATTAAGTTACTCATAACTTTCTCTGATTTATTGAAATATTTTATGCCTCAATACAAACATACACTTGTCGATGTCCTTTAATTTTTTGCAACAAGATGTGTCCTTTAATTTTTTGCAGCAAGATGTGTCCTTTAATTTTTTGCACCAAGATGTGTGTGCGCATGGACGATAACAAATGTATGATGTGCACATCAACACGTTCAATCTAACTAAAATAACCCCAAGAAAGACATATTGGTACGTATCAATATTATTGATTAGGGATAATATTATTAATCTATTTTCATGTTTTTTTAAAGAGATTTAATTAGGAAATTATGTTCCTATCACATGTGCAAACAACAAGCACTTGTAGATGGCCGTTGGATGCATCTGGAGATTCTTGCGTATCGTTTGTGCGCGCATTTTCCTTTTGGTGAGTCATAGTTTCGCCGTAGTGATCTCCTTGTCACGAGTCATGACTAACAACAAAAGGTGCATAACTGGGAAATGCTTTTGCCACCTCTGCGTCTCCTTTTCGAGACGAAAGCGCGCTCAAAAGTCGAAAACATAAAAAAGCAGTCTCTCCAGCCCTATAAATACTCGCACAAACCCACTCACAAGTAACAACAACAACTTCAAAACTCACCCCTCTTCGTCCGTTCCGCTCTCTCTCTCAAGTAGGGTTTACGAAAGTCCTCATTCGATCACCACAACACATCATCACCGTCCGACCGATCTCGATCAATGGACAACTACGCCCTGCACATGGCCTTCGCGGCCCTGGTCGGGGCCTCGCTCATGGCGGTCTCCGCATACTACATGCATAGAAGAACCTTCACTCAGATTCTGGACTTCGCCAAGTCCATGGAGAGAGAACGAGAGAGGAAAAACGACGACGGAGGGGCCGCGGAGAGCGGCAGCGGCGGCGGCGACGATTCGCCGAGGCGGAGGAGGCGGAGCAGAGGGAGGAGTTGCGTGAGACAAACGTCGAGGAGTTCTTTGCCTGATTTTGCTGAGATTGATGCTCAAGCGAACGCGGTGCGAAGCGGCGGCCCGGTTTCGATGTCAATGGACGATCGCTTGTTTCTGATCCCCCCAGGTTTGCCGCGATTACGCAAGTTTAGTGAAGGTACGCACTCCTCCGACTCCTATACACTGATTTAAGTCTGAAAGTTTTGGTTTTTGATCTACTTGTTCAAATTGGGGTCCTTGGTTTGATGGATTGCAAGGTTCACTGAAAAAAATTCAACATTTTTACCCAATATGACCGTTCTATATGATTGTCGTGTTGTACGATTGATTGCTCTGCGGACAGTCTTGTGCATTTTAGTGGGCATTGGATTTGAAGATTGTGTCATGTTAATGTAGATAGCTGAATTATGTGCAATTGGCGAAATTAGTCTTCAAGATAGACTGAAAAGAATTGGTGGAGCGCTATTTGCATTTTCATATAGCCAATCCCAATTAGTTGGGGTCGGCTACATGGATCAAACTCTTTCACTGTGCTCAATTTTGTGCAATTGATTGTGTGCTTAAATTTTCTTTTCCCTTGTGGGAGTTTCTGCAAATTTCCGAAAGAAAAATGCTATTTTGATTCCATTTGGGCATGCCAATTTGACATGCCCTTGATTGTGACCCTTGATTGATACACAATTATGTGCATTGATGTGTAAACGAATCTCGTTGTGCATCTAATGGACTCCCAATGAGTGCGTGCCAAATTGGCATATCCAAGTGGAGTCAAAATAGCAGGCTCTTGCTGAAATATTAACTCAATTTAATGAAAGTATTTGGTAGTCATATTCCCTGATCAGGTCAATGCTAGTTATATCTTTTGCTGATTTAATTTGTCATTAGCTTCAAAGTCTGTTAACAATCTGGTGTAACGGTTTGATAAAAGATCTGCTATAACAGGAGAAGGTGTTGGTCATGAAAGTTCATTCAAGAGAGCTGAACATCTTATGCGGCCTATATCCCCCAAGTCCCCTCTTGGCAGTGCCGGTGCAAGCTTCTACAAGAGTGACGATGAAGATAACGAAGACGATTCTGATAACGAGGATGCTAGATACACTAATGGTGACACAGTAAGTTTTTATACGAATTTTGTAGCATTTTGTACTAAATACGTATGCTAATAAGAGCTAAGATGTAGGTTTTTATTTTTATTTAATTTCTTGTCTGCTCATATATGGTGCATGAAATTGAAGCATTTTATTTTCTTGCTAGATGTAAACTTAAGCATTTTTATTTGTAATGTACAATTCATCTATCTGTTTCACTGTTCCAGTTGGGAATCTCATCATTTCATTTGGATTTATGACCTCAAAACGGGATTTCCGTTGCAAGTGTGCCTAAGATATAAAATCCTGTTTCAGGATTTTCCCAATGACATTGATGCTAATGTGGAGCAACATCCTGTCGTTGCAGCTAGCATGAAGAGGTCACACAGTGTGTCCGGGGACCTACATGGTGTTCAGCCTGACCCTGTGTCAGCGGATATCCTAAGGAAAGAGCCAGAACATGAAACCTTTGTACGAGCTGGATTAATTGGTATTGTGTTCTGCCTCCTGGCACTCAATTGCTTCAAATGCTTCTTTCCTTTTCAAATTAAAGAAGGTTTTATCTTGCTTGAACTCTGAAGATTTTTCATCATAAAGTATTAAATAAAGTTGGAAGTTAAAATATTGCCGCCAATGCCCATCTCATGCTAATGTTTTGTCAATTCCATCCTTTTATGAACTATGTCCTAGGATGTGAACCATCCCACTATATTTCACATTTGCTAAAGTCCCAATTTGAGTTTAAACGTCATTATCAGTATTCAGTACATCTCTGTGCCTCAAAACTTCATTATGTCAAGGCTTTAAGCTGTTAGATTTGATTATATTGGAAGCTCTGCTGTGAGGTTCTTGATGGTATCTTAATTTTAAATTTTAAAATTAGGAGCTTGTGTACAGATGCTTGTTCTTTCCTATTGTACTTGAGTTTTCTTACTCTTGCTTAAAATCTTAGAACTGCTTGTCCAGCTTATTCTGTTGAGTTGAATTACACATCTCTATTCTACTGATCTCTTTGATTACCTTTTCAATGTCAAACTTGAAATTCTTATTTGGTTTTCCGTTCACACTATTGCTATTTTTATACTGAGTTTTGTTGAATTAAGTTGTTTGTCATCCCTGTTCTCATTTTTATTCTTCTCACGGCATTGAGGCTCTGTTCATTCAATACTTTGCCTGGAGCATGTTATGCTTGACTAATCAAGTGAGAAAGCCAATATTGTGTTATGAAGGGCAAAAAAGTTGAAGTATCACACTCATGTTTCATCAGGTCTAGGGGAGCCATCACCTGATGATGTGGATGTGTTTAGGGTTCTTCAAGACTGTCTGAGATTAAGAGAAAAATATGTATATAGAGAAGAAGCTGCTCCATGGGAGAAAGAAGTTATAACCGATCCTAGCACACCAAGGCCGAATCCAAATCCATTTTTGTATACCCCTGAGAAGAAAAGTGATGTACGTGATTCTTATCTTTAATGCTTTACTATTGTTGTTGAAATTGTTCTATTAGTGCCTGGGTTTGAGCCATTTGTTGACTGTTTTAGTGATTTGTAGTAGTACATAATGTAGTTTCACGACCTCATCGCTTATAGTTGTGGAAATTTCTGCTGGTGTTTCCTTTCTTTGTTATTTGGTTTAAGTTCTATCTACTTGATTCCTTTTGACCCAACTAAGTTTTTGTGCTTCCTCCTCTCTATCAGCATTATTTTCAAATGGAAGATGGAGTTGTTCAGGTTTATGCACATAAAAACTGTAAGATGCAGTTTATTCATCTAGCATTTTTGGGTTACACACCGACACTGTTCAGTTTAGATCCTAGAACACTTTGTTGTACGCTAACAAGGTTGTGCTTTGTGCTACTTTTTTTTTTATTGTTTCAGCAAAAGAAAAACTCTTTCCTGTAGCTGATGCAACAACATTTTTCACTGATTTGCACCGTATTCTTCGAGTTAAAGATGCTGGGAATGTCAGGAGTCTCTGTCATTGGAGGCTTAAACTCCTTAAATGCGTAATTGTTATACCACACATAATATTAATTACATCGGTTTTGTTAATATAATGGGATTCGTGGATGCTATTTTTGAAATATGCATTTTTTTTTCTGTAATCCAGAGATTCAATATTCATTTGATGCTTAATGCGGATAGAGAATTTTTGGCTCAGAAGAGTGCTCCTCATCGTGACTTTTATAATGTCCGGAAAGTTGATACACATGTTCATCACTCTGCATGCATGAACCAGAAACACCTTTTGAGGTTTATAAAGTCAAAGATGAGAAAAGAACCTGATGAGGTAATGACTTGTGTCAGTGCTGAGTATTGTGTTGAATGCACTAATATGATTATAAATTGTCATGGTTTGCTATCAAAGTATCAATTAAATTTTGAACTGTAAAATGCTAGCAAATGATTCATTGTCCTTGCTTCTTCACTCTTGGGAATGGAGTCCTGTAATGTTTTGCTACAATGCCACATCCTCTTGCTCAGCTATGGAAATAAATCCATATTAAACTTTGCTTTTCCTTGGTTCTCAAATAATTCTCAGTATTATTTCAATGGACATGCTCATCCTGATTCGGTGTTCGCCTGGCTCAAAATTTGATTTTTGGGCTTTTAAGGTGGCCTCTGTTTAGATCTGAGCATAACAATTAAATCCATTTTGCTTGATAGACTCTCAAGTCTCAACTAATTGAGACCTTGAATTGTTCATGTTCTATCCATAGACTATATTAAAAGGTGAGTTTTGTCAAATTTCACTGCATAGAATTTCCTCCAATTCTTCTCCTCTTCTTTTCATGTTGCTGCATAACAAATTTGATTTTGAATGTGAATTGAGCTGCAATTATTCTTATTACCTATATCACTCTAAGAACTAGACCGTTACTTATTTTGAAGAGCAACATATTTTCATTTCCTAGTGCAGGTGGTTATTTTCCGTGATGGGACATACTTGACTTTGAAAGAGGTTTTTGAAAGCCTAGACTTGACGGGGTACTTTTGGCATACACTTTAATTTTAATCTCGTTTTCTCAAGAACTTTATTTGTGAAGAGATTATAACTTTGCCCTTGTGGTATTGGGTCAGGTATGATCTAAATGCAGATCTTCTAGATGTTCATGCAGACAAGAGTACATTTCATCGTTTTGACAAGTTTAATCTCAAATACAATCCTTGTGGACAGAGCAGGCTCAGGGAGATTTTTCTGAAGCAAGATAATCTCTTACAAGGTAAGTTAGTCTTTTTTAGGTCATAGTATTTGTTCATTTAGAGTAATTTGAAGTCTTTCTGGCAGGGCGTTTCCTTGGTGAGCTTACAAAAGAAGTTTTCGCTGATCTGGCTGCTAGTAAATACCAGGTTTGTTGTTGTTTGGAAAAATCATCAAATTTTGGTCTCTAGACCAATCTTTAGAGAAGTTAACATTTGGGGTGTATTTCCCTTTATGAACATTGGTTAATTGGTTAATTGGTTAATATAGAACTGGATCGACATGATCCATTATCTTAAATGTATGGAGTTGTCATATTTTAGTAGGTTGATCACTTATCCTAGCTGGTATAAGTGTTTTTCTCTTTCGACAGTGATCATGTGTGTGCTTGAATACTTTTCGGTAATGGAGGAACTATAGAAATGTCCTGTTAAGAAAATTCTGGGTGCAAGGACCTTCCCTAAACAAATTACATTCAATTATATATTCTCTAGAAAATATTCTGTATTCTCATGAAAATGCCAGCTTTCTTGTATATTGAATAACGTGCCTTTGTCTACTACTTTCTCATTTTCAGTTAATGCTTTTGTTCCTCTCTTATTTTTCCCACTTATATTTTATCTTATTATGGTTAATGTTTTTTATGCTTGACAGATGGCTGAATATAGAATATCAATTTATGGTAGAAAACAAAGTGAATGGGATCAACTTGCCAGTTGGATAGTGAATAATGACCTGTATAGCGAGAATGTTGTTTGGTTAATTCAGGTAATTGCAGGCAGTTCTTTCATGAATTGTTATTATAATTTTTGATAACAATGCTCTATTGATGTATTTTTATGATTATTGTCACTTATTTTGCCATTGAAAGGTGCTCGTGTGTTTGCAGAAACCTTGATTTTGCATTTGACATATAAATGTGACTAATTGCTTTCAGATGTAGATATAATGGCAAAACCAAGTTGATCAATCTTTTAATGTTGCCAATGACTTTTTGAAGCCTCTTATGATATTTTCAATTTTTGTAATGCCCTTGGTATTAGTTATTGTTATAGCCAAAACTTACGGCAGGTGGATGGTTTATGAAGATCAATGCATTAGGTGGTTAAGTAAAGCTTCCTTTTCGAAGCAAAGGAAAAATATTTTAAAGTCTAATCGTTATTTTTATTTATCAATGCAAAATACTGGTAACCTATAAGTCCATGTCGAATGTCGATTACCTTATTATTATTCTTATTATATTAAGTAGTAGTGAATATTACTTGGAGATTTTTGCTAGTTCGTGAATATTACCCAATGCATATCATGTTGTCATTTAGTTCTCAGTTTAGAAGGTTGATATTATCTTGAATATTGACATGACCCTATACGTACTTTCAATTCTTAATCACTCTAATTTTAAATTCTTTCCCTCGTTTTGCTTCTTTCTCTTGACATTTTTATAATTTTTAATCTCTTATTCGAACTAAGTAGTCATTTTGTTTCTATGAGTTTTAAAAATCATTTCTAATTTTTGGCCAATATTTATTTGCATTCACTTTGGATAATTAACTGTTATTTGTTAGGAATATGTCACCATGTTAAAACATAGGATGTCTTGTTAAATCTGTGTTTTACATTGGCTTCTAGCTCAAGTTTAATTTACCTTCTACATGAAGGGATGGGTATTTTTTTTTATCAAATAGTTTTAGTCAAAGTAGAGTGTGAAAGGAGGTGCCATGACTTGTCAAGATGCTATTGGTTGGTTTACAAAGAATTTGTAAGATGTTGATAAAACATGGGAAAGATATACACTTGATGTCTTAATTCTATTGAGTTGATGTTGATATCTCATGTAGTTTTGTATAATTTCATTGTTCAATAAGAATGGTGAGCATAATTTCTGTACTTTGTTTGATTGAGAATTGTTAAATATGTTGATTCTTATCATAGTATATCTCTATGACTTTTTTACTGGACCTTGCAGCTTCCACGACTGTACAATGTATACAAAGAAATGGGGATCGTTACCTCTTTCCAAAACATTCTTGATAATATTTTCCTTCCACTTTTTGAGGTTACAGTTGATCCAGATTCGCATCCTCAGTTACATGTTTTCTTGAAACAGGTTTGTCTCAATTTCCTTGTTCTTAATATGTTGTAAATGTACCTTAATAAAAGGAAAAAAATATTCTAACAAGTATTGGAATTAGTTCGACCTTGATTGGCGATTTTATCAATGGATCTGTTCTTTGTAAGTAATTGATTTTGTTGTGTTGAAACTTTTGTGAATTTTATTGTTGAAAAGCCCCTTGTTGGTGGATTTGGCTTTGCATTTTTGTAACTTGGTTTTTAGTTGATTTGTTTTCTTAAAACATGTTTTCTAATGCTATAATTTATACTGGAGCGGTAAATGTAACTTATAATTTAAGAAGTTGTGGGACTGGCCATTTTTATTATTTTTTTCTTGCTTTCAGGTTGTAGGGTTTGATTTGGTGGACGATGAAAGCAAGCCTGAAAGGCGCCCAACAAAACACATGCCTACTCCAGCTCAATGGACTAATACTTTCAATCCAGCGTTCTCTTACTATGTGTATTACTGTTATGCAAACCTGTACACCCTAAATAAGGTCTTTCTTGCTTGTTGCAACTTATAGGATAAATTCACTTGTTTATAATTATTAAAATGACGCTAAAAGAAAAATCTGATATCTGCTTGTTTTTTGCACTGTTTTCCCATTTCTTGACTAAACATGTTTTTCAGATTTCTAATATTTATCAGAATCTTAATTCTTTTTACTCTAATCCTCAGCTTCGAGAATCTAAGGGCATGACAACTATTAAATTTCGTCCACATTCAGGAGAGGTGAATTTTTTATTTATTTCTTCAAAAATAGTCAGAGTGAATCTAGTTACCAATCAAATCAATGGGTTCTTAATTTCTTTTGTTCAGGCTGGAGATGTTGACCACCTTGCGGCAACGTTTCTTACTTCTCATAGTATTGCTCATGGGGTCAATTTGAGAAAATGTCCTGTTCTGCAATACTTATATTACCTTGCACAGGCAAGAAAAATTGTTTGTTGCATATTTTTTTGAGCTTAAAAGTTCTCGTTTCTTCACTCTAATGACCTTTTTGCTTGATTCAGATTGGCTTGGCTATGTCGCCTCTTAGCAACAACTCCTTGTTTCTGGATTATCATAAGAACCCATTTAAGAAGTTTTTTCGGCGAGGTCTTAATGTTTCTCTCTCAACTGACGATCCTTTACAAATCCAATTGACAAAAGAACCATTGGTAGAAGAATACAGTGTAGCAGCTTCGGTATGTGTTCCTTCTCACCTGTTGTGCTTAAATGAAGTTCTATAATTCCAGGCATATTAATTAAACTATGTTCTTCCATGTAGGTATGGAAGTTAAGTTCATGTGATCTTTGCGAGATTGCTCGAAATTCAGTGTATCAATCTGGATTTTCTCATGCTCTCAAGGTAGAAAAGCTTACTTGAATTTCATGAGAATTTGTTTAATCGAATTTTAGCCATCAATGGAGAATGTTTGCTTATTATTATCCGTAAAATAATACTTCTGAAGCTCCCTTAGCAGTTGGATTATGAAATTTTCATTTTTTTTTTCAGTCTCATTGGATTGGGAAGTCCTACTATAGGAGAGGTCATGATGGAAATGATATCCATAAGACAAATGTGCCTCATATTAGATTAGAATTCCGACATGAGGTATGTTATCAATTATACTATATTTTCCTTCTTCAATTTATCCCTTTAGAAATCATTGATACCGGTTTCATTCGATATTCATTTGGCATACCCTCTTCAGTACGTCTCCTTGATTTGTATGGAGAATTTTAATGTAAGTTAAAAGCAAGTAACTTAACAAGTGATAGTTAGTATGATCATCTTGATGCAGCTCTGGAGGGAAGAAATGCAACAGGTTTATTTGGGTACAGCTAATATCCCGAGTGAAATTGATAGCTGAATTTGAAGCCACAGGTATTATTATTATTATTATTATTATTATTATTATTATTTTTAAATTTTAATTTAATTTAATTTAATTTATTGTTTTTTTTTTTTTTACCTACTTTCATTGTGACGTTTATGTCCTATAAACCTTTGTTATGCCATTTTGTTGAGCTTCACTGAACTTCTACTGTCTTGGGCACTTGTAGATAAACCAGTTTATGGGTCCAATCTGACTTCTCTATGAGAATTTTGGCGTACTCAGGTGATCATTTGCAGTTACGTATTGGCAACTTCTAGTTGCAGTTGATATACTTCTTGTGGTTGTCTAAGCAAATTTCGTTGCGTCATAGCATTTGATCAAATTATTTTTTGGTTGCAGTGGAAAATGATTTGTTAACAATGAAATTCAGGCTAATGTTTTCGTGAGCGTTTCTACGTTTTTGGCATAGTTCCTCAAAGTACTGCTCTGAGAGAATAGAGAATGAAGTTCTTACGTGGTGTCCATTTTGGATGCGAAGAACAAGGACACCTGCACCCTTCATGGCCCAAGTCAATTCTTGGTTCTTTTCCAATGAGAATACCTTAAAAATCGGACTTTTCGATTGAGTAGACAAGAAATATTATAAATTAAGCTTTGCCACAAACTATTATTAGCAACAAATTATGTACTGAAAAAACAACTGTCACTGTAATTTTCAATTTTTGGAAACTCTAGGTTAATGTGATGAGTTTGAATCATGTATCGAAATGCTAGGTTATAGCTTCTGTTCAGTTTTGAATAGGAAGTCAAAGCTTTTAGACTTTTAGTGAGTGCTCTTATACTAAGTTCTTGTATAATATGTTCAGTTGCACCTGTTGCACAAGTTATACCATTCAATTATATTATGTGCAGAATGATAACTTCAAGTATGAGTGTGCGTTTATGTGACAGTTATATTTTTTCTTGAATATAAGTATAAACTATAGTAGTGAGCCTGTGTCCAAGCTTATATGACGGAATGTCTTCCAGTTTATCTACAAGTATCAAGTTTGTGCATAATGGATACATATTATACAGATGTATGACAACCTTTAAATATGTCAATTAAGACGCAGTTTCAAATAATTCAAGATCAAACTTATTGGTTATTACTTGCTTAGAGAACAAATATCGCAGTTGTAGACTCACGATTGAGGATTAATGAATCAATATAGTTTTTGTTACCGTAATTGTTTCTTTTTTCTTCATGTGGTGTTGACGCCAACTGCACCTGTCTAATCCACCCTCATCTTCTCGACGGATTTCTATTCTGGTTGATTAGTTGATTAATTGTTGTGGTGTTTGATTTGTTTTGAAGTTGGAATTGAAGGAAAGTTTTCAATTTGAGGGACAATTGATTGGATTACGGGAGTCGCTGTTTTAAGGTTTCAATTTATGGGGCGCTAATCAGATACGATTTGACAACTTTCACATAAACTCGATAAACAGAAACTCATGATAAATTGGTTTAGTGCAATTTCCCGCCATTTTTCCCAAACCGCATCAATTTCAAATAGAAGTATTCCGTGAACGTGAGATATTTTGGACCGTTCGATGCCCGTTGCAACTCGGCCGATAAATAACAACGTTGACCGTTCGTCAATAAGTCGGTGACTCGGCTAGGGTTTTTCAAAGGTTTCACCTTTGGCGCTCGAGCGATCGAGAGAGAGAGAGAGAGAGGGAGATGCCTGTCGGAGCTCGGGATTTGACGGTGTTGGGGGAGTTCAAGCCGTTCGGCCTCGTCGCGGAAGCTCTGGACGGCAAACCATGCGACGGTGTTCCGAGCAGTTACGAGTACTTCCTCTTCAATCGCCAGATCACTCGCGAGCGAGACCATGCCTTGGACGAGGAGGAGTCGTCGACGTCCGCCTCGTTGGACGGCAGCGATCACGAGCTCTTCATCAGAGGCAATCGGTAATTCCTGATCCTTGCAATTGTGCGTATTTTTGAGTAGTCATTTGGTTGAGCTGGTTAGGTCGATTTGATGTTTTAGGGTTTCTCTTTGAGAACTCAGTGGTGGATCATCTCAGATTTTGCGTGCATTATCTTGTTCGTTTCTTGCAGGATAATTTGGAGCGGCGGAGCGCGAGTTTTGAAAAGATACTCGATACCATCGCCAGTAATTCAGGTTTAATTTCGTTTCGGTTCTCCAATTATTAACCATTTGTTGTCGTTGTAGTTTCAGTTATGCTTCTATGTACTTTGTCGCACATATTGCGCTGTTTCAATTTTTTTGGGTTAATCTTTAGACTAATGCATCCTTGTGCCTCTTGTTTATGTCTGTTCCTGTACTGAATCTTTAATTCTAAGTTTAGGTATGCTGGTGTCGTCTGGGTGCTGCAGCCGGACCTTTTCTCTGTGTTTTACAAGTTGACACTTTGGCAATGTACAGTCCAGCTGGTAAGTAGGCATGTTATTAATTAGATCTTCTATAGCATATGTTGAAAATTCAATTCTGGATCTTCTGTCGTTTAGTTTTTTGTGGTTACGATTATTTCATTGTATGAGAATATATGTCATGTTATTTGATAACTATACGGTTTCTTGTGGGGTGCTAGTAAGTATATTCTTCGAATTTGGGCAAGGTTTGAGTTTCAAGATGGCGAGGCGTAAAGTTTAAATTTGCACAGGTGAGGAAATATGTATCCCCCTCCATCACCCAATTGCATCTATCTGGCCTATTCCATCTGGTCTATTACTTCAAAAAGCAGCGTTGGGAAGTTATCCTGCTCGTGCTCCTTCCTTAACGTCAAACCTGTTGCTGAATGAACGCGATTTATTCCGCTCAAAAAGAGAACTTGGGTATAGTTCGCCGCATGGTCTGATTGCATATGGTCCGCAACATATTGCAAATTTGTTTACTTCATCTCATCATTCGGTTAAGGGGGACGGTGCTATGTTGTCGTCTCATTTAATTTTGAAAGATCCACTGGAAGAACCTCAGGTATGAAGTGTCTTTCTGTTTTAACAATTGTAAGGGAATTTTCATGCAATTGTCAAATGCATTTGCTGAACTGCCTAAACTGTGCCCCCTCTTTTTATATCTAGTAAATAGTCAATCATTTATTTGCACCAAGCAGTTAGTAACAAGTACTTTCTTGCTTTTGATTTGATTTTTGAAGTGATCTGTTATTTTTTATCATGGAATGAAAATTCTCTGAAGTTTGATAATATTAGCCGAATTAATTAGGTTTTTTGGACCATCAAATTAAGAATTAGATGTAAACGAAATTTTATAAAACTTCCATCAAAGTTAAAGAGTAACGATAAGATACATAAATTTCAGTGTGAATTGTAGGAAAAGAGAAATGTTGTTAAAGAATAAAAACAAGTTAGAAGATAAAAGACCAAAATTAAATCTCATTTATAAGAAATGAATTCTAAAAAACTGTGTTGAAAAAAGAAATAATTTCCATAATGATCAAATCTATCAAGATTGAATTTTAAATGACTTAAGATCAAGTATAGATAGAGAAAAATAAGCACAAGATATTATAAAAAAACATGTTTTTAATGCATTTTGATAAAGTTTGAAGGTTCTCTAACACTTAAAATGAAGTTATTTATACTTTTCTATCATGTCAAAGTTTTGCAAAAATTCTCTATGTCGAAATGTACTTCTCCAAATTAATTTTATAATTCACATGAGCAAAGTTATAGGTGAAGTTGAATTTTTGATCCTTGTTTTTTTATAGGAAGTAAGTTCAAGCTTTTTTCCACGTGCTCTTGTATTTTTTCAATGATATTCTTTTCAGGCAACTTTTGTTGAGGAAAGAGGTCAGCTGTGCACAATGAAGGATTTCGATGAAAGGACAATTTGGACAAGTGATTCAGTTCCGCTTATGGCATCTTACAATGAAGGTTCTTTTTCGTTTTCCCTATTCTTTCGTTTCAGATCAAATGGTGGGCATCTGATTTCTATCACTCTGTCTCTCCACATACACTCGTGCTTGGCGTACACACATACGTGAATGGGAAGGAAACTTATGAAATATTCCAGGCTTATTACTATTGTTCACATTTTTGCAGGAAAGATGCAACATTCATTGTGGCTTATTGAAAATGCTAATTCAAACAGCGAAGTTGCCAATGGAAGTCCATTGGAAGTGCTGCCTGCTGGAATATTGTCTAAACAGTTCTCTTTCAGGAGAATATGGCAAGGAAAAGTTGCCCAATCTGCTGCTAGGAAGGTACCAGTTTGCTTCGTTAACGAAATAAATTCTTTAGTGGAATTTTTATCCTACTAATACAGAGAGATGAAACTTTGAAGAAAAATAAGTGGAGGGACTTTATCTATGGTCATGCTTTTGACATTCATTTTTTGTGCATGTGCATAGATCAATTATTTGCGCTCCTTTCTACGTCAAATGTCTTTGAACCCCCAAGATTGATTTATTGAAAGGTATATTTGATGATATTGCATATTCTTTATTTTTTGTGCCACTGCTTGGGAATGTATTGAGTCATTTTATGGAAGAAGAAGATAAGAACTAACCAGTTCCATGGAGGGGGAAGGATGTAAGAGGAAAATTGATAAAATGATTTCGGAAAAGGCTTTGTGGAATTCAATATTATATGGGTCATTTATCAAGCATTATCCAATTTATATATCTAGGTATATAAGTTGTTGTTATCCTATTCTTGATTTCTGGTAGGTTGGATTCATATACTTGAACATAATAATATATGCATGTTCTTATAAAAAATAAAAGATAGAAATGCATGTGTGTATGCATTCAAGTGTTTCTTGTGTGGGTTAATGCCTGCATTCATGCAAGTCGTTTTATGTGCACTAACAGTTTTGAATACGCGTTACTGTTCTGAATTTTATTTTTAACAGCTGAAAATGAATAGTCAATCAAGTTCTGTATGATCCTTCCGTTTTTTGCATCTACAATGTTGGAGTTTGCTTGTTGATGTTACAATGATGGTTGCGCAGGAAATTGAACCACAATCAGACTTCCCTAGCACTTGTAATGAATTATTACATTATAGCTGCTCTAAGAAACTGGTCAAGAATATCTTACAGTTGCATTAATACTTGTTTTTTTTTGCTTCTTCACTTTGGCTATAAGAGGGCTTTTTCAACCTCGAATGATAATATTAGCTTTTTGTTATTTTTGCTAGCCACTAACACATTGAAGTAAAGCAATTTTCTTGTATATCTGTCTTGTCTGATCATTGATTTGTTATTCTCCACACAAAAAGAAAATTCTTTGCCTAAATATTTTTTCATGGTATGGCCAATGAGTATTTATGAATTTTGTGCTTGTAAGTGCTTCTTAGTATTCTTGAGCTGCATGAGCAGTGAGGTGATTGATTAAACAATGGTTAATTACAACTTTAGATATTTGTAACTTTTTCTATTTGGGACTACATTGGGTTGACCTTGTTTAGCAGAATGTATTCTGGTTTTCCAGTCCTAACATCTGTAGTCTCAAATCTCAATCACAATTAGTATCTATTCATTATATATTTGGTGTTGCTCAGGTATTTTTGGCGACGGATGATGATGGGGTTCTCATCTTATGCTTTCTTCTCCAAGAAACAAAAGGGCTACTGTCTGTAAGGCTTCAAACTATTGAGATAAATAATGAAACTCTCTGTGATGTCAAACCTGATGTTAGTTGGAGTATTCCTGCAATTGCTGCTGCTCCTGTAATGGTGACACATCCAAGGTAAAGTAATGCCATATTTGTTTTCATTTGAGTGAATTTTAATTGCTTGATTAAACATTTAAATCAAGCCGAGTGAAATGTTTGATCCATTTAGCCTGCCCATCAAATTTGGAATTGAAGCTTTGTTATTATTGTTGTTGTTGAATGACATGGTTATCTTTGTGTGCCATCTAATTTCAGAATGAAAGTTGGACCCCTGCCCTTTGCAGACATCATCGTCTTGACTTCAGAAAACAACCTTTTTCTCTATGTGAGTCATTTTGTTTTGTTTTGTTTTTAATTTTTTTTATTGGATTTTTCTATGTAGTTGTAGCATCCTTGAAAGTTATAACCCTCTGGCTCTGCTAGCCAGCCTAGCCTTATTACCAAATGCTTTCCTTTTTCATTTATTTATTTTTATTTTATTCTTTCTGCCCATCATTAAATTTTGTTGCTAATCAACTACGTATTCATGAGTTTCTTGTTATGTTCTGATTAATTTTTTTTATGATGGTATTGGCAATGCTATGCATAGTTGGAATCATTAATGATTTCATAAAACTTCGTATCATTATAAACTACAACAATATGAACAAGGTTCAGTCCCAAATTAGTTGGAATTGACTACACGAATTCAACATTTCCATTCAGCTTTATTTGATATGAATAATGATGGAATTCGGTAATTTTTCAAATGTTTTATATTAGTTCATCCAAGTTATCTCAGATCTACCCTATACCTCAAATTCTCTAAATAAGTTGTCTTTGGTGTGTACCACTGGGATCACCCTTCTTTTATTTTCTCATCCCTTGGCACATGTCCTGGTTTTCTTTGAATCGTCATATTTCTTATCAATATCCTTACAGGTTTTACTTTACCACACTTGCACTTAATCATCCCTAATTCGCTTCCGCTTTTTTTACATATTTGTTGTTTCTTCGCTGCCCAACATTTACTTCTATTAATTCTAGCGGGATTAATTGAGGTCCTAACTAATTTTGCTTTTAGTTCAATCGGGATATTGTTTGCATGATTGATCCTACATATCTAATATGTTCCACCTTCAATTCATGTGTCAAAACTCAAAAAACATTTAACCAATCATTTTGCTCCCAGTGAAATTGAAACTTATTCATTTGAGCAGTCCAGATGGAGCAAGTTTCTCCCAAAGGAAGATTATATTAGTCAGTCCTTTGGTGCTTATTCACTCTTTTATCTATAAAGAATTTAATGGTTTATGCATCGAATAATTATGTTCTACTTCTATCTGCGGGCACTATTCTTATTTGTTCTTCTCTTATCTTCTTTCTTTCTCTTTATGAATCATTGTTGTGCTGTTCTTATTGAACTCATGAAGCGTATCTGTTTTTCCATCTGTAAAACTTCAGTCTGGAAAGCAGTGCCTCTGTCAATATCGGCTCCAATCAACTCTGGCTAGAGTTCCTGCTTCATTTGGCACGACTTCCAATTCGGCAATTGTTAACAACTTGAGAATTACTGGAATTGCTGATGCTGTTGATGCTCGAATTAATGTCATTGTCAACACTGGTCAGGTACATTTTTGTTAATTGATTTTGAAGGGGATATGTTCTTATTGTCCTTATTTACACACTACACAGTGTTAGGATTCTTTGTCTTCTTTTTTTGTCCATTCTTTTGTAGATCAACTTGTTATTTCCGGTTTCTTTTTTCAGGACCTGTATCTAATTCTCCATTCGGGCCTTTAGTTCTATAATTTTGTTTTATCATTAGATGCTATGCTACATCCAAAAAGCATACGTTAGTCAAAATTTTTAGTTATATATTTCCATAGAAAGTATGCACTGGCTTTCAGATGCGTTCTTATTTTGTCAAAAATCTCTACAAAATGCATAACTTGGCCATTAGTGTGTTTTTACTGCATCACATCGTTAACAAGATTAAGTTGAGCTGAATGGAAACCTTGGATCCATGTAGCCTATCCAACTAATTTGGGACTGAGGCTAAGTTGTTGTTTTCGTGATAACATCGTATGATTCCACTGAAATACTGCTTAGAAGTATTTTTTTCCCATCTTTAAATGTATCAGTTCTCCCTAAACTATGAAGACGTTGGTTGGGTGTATTATTTTACTATGCAAATATAATCTATTAACTCTTCTAGGATTTCTGCTAAAAGTTTCTGTGCCAAAAACGTATTAGAATGAATCTTTATCTTAATTTATAATATGAAATTTCTTTATTTTTGACAAACTTTTGGACCTAGTAACTTTTACCTATGCCAATGATCAGCTTGCAGTGACAATGATGAACTTTTGGACTTAATTTCTCTTGTTTTGCCGCACACATCCATTGAAGTTCATTAACTTGTATATCAATATTTCTGTTTGAGCTTTCAATTTTTAACATTATTAAAATGCATCATTGATTTAAACTTCAAATTTTATTGACCTTACAAATTTGACATTTTTAGATGTCATATTTTTTGTGGTATCATAGTTTCCATTTCTGGCCATTCAGCTGGTAGCAAAGCCACTTTTGACCATCTTCTTGCGTTTGTTAAGATCATGTGAACGATGGTGTTATTGATTAAGTAATTGGCTGCTTGGAATTTGTTGCATTCACAATTTGTTTTGTATTATACAACAACATAGCCTCAGTCCCAAATTAATTGGGGTCGGCTATATGGATCGAACTCTTTCATTGTGTTCGGTTTAATGCAATTGATGGTGAGCTTTCCAAACCATTCAAATCCCTCCTAATTAATTCATCCCAAGTTAACTTTGGCCTACCCCTACCTTGTTGAATTTCTTCAGTTCCTATTAAGTCAAGTTTTCTACTCGGGGAATATATTGGCTGTCTTTGCTGGTGACCAAACCACCACACCCGCCCTTCCCTAATCTTTGAGTCAATTGGTGCTACTCCTACTTGTTTTTGAATTTTTATATTTTTTATCCTATCTTTACAAGTTTTACCACACATCCACCTAAGCATCCTCGTTTCTGCTACGTTCATTTTATGTAATTGTTGTTGCTTTACCGCCTAACATTCACTTCCATAGAGCATAGCTGGCCTAATTGCGGTCCTATAAAATTTTCCTTTTAACTTAGTAGGCATATTTTTATCACAGATCACACTAGTTGCACTCCTCCATTTCTTCCATCCAGCTTGGATTCTATGTGTGACATCATTCTCAATATTGCCATCATTTTGTATGATTGATCCTAGATATCTTAAGTGTTTCACATTAGAAACTTCTACTTCCCCTAATTTTACTACTTCATCATCTTGATGTCTCGTATTTCTAAACTTACAGTGCATGTACTCGGTCTTCTTCCTACTCAATTTAAAGACTTTAGACTCTAATGTATTCCTCCAATGTTCTAATTTCCTATTCACTCTATTTCTTATTTCGTCCACTAAGACAATATCATCTGCAAATAACATATACCATGGTATATCCTCTTGAATATGCCTAGTTGATTTGTATTATATACTTTTAAATTTTAAGATGTTCAACAATTGATTGTCTATGATTCAATTCAGTTGATATTATCTAACTTCTTTTTTTTTACTGCAATTTTACAGATGTTTAGGTGCGCTTTGCGAAGAAACCCTTGTTCTTCCTTGACAAATGACTGTATCACAGCTCTTTTTGAGGGACTTGATTCTACTTTCTATAATCATTTTCTTGGTCTTTATTGGGGAGAAAATGACTGTTTGTATTTGAATAGTGCTAATTCTTCTGTTGATTTAGAATGGGAGGGTTTCAGTGATATAATAATGCGGTTGTGCGGCAAATCAGCTGTTCTCGTGCGTTCTGCTGTTGATTTGACTCCTAGCTCATCTTGGGAGTTCCTTATTAATAGTGAGTTCCATAGGACATACTGTAAAAAAAACACCTTTGCTCGTGGTACTACTTTTACAACATCTCTTGCAATGGGAGATTTGGATCTCTCCAAAACAAAGAAAGATGATGTTCAGATGCCATGCAAGTCTTTCTACGTTCAACTTTTGATTGAAGTTTTGGATTTGTTGCATGCGCTTTACGAAAATTTGAAGCTAGATAATCTTCGGAAACAGTAAGGTCAAATTCTTTTATGTTGTCCATTTTGTTTTTGGTGAAAATTCTTTCAAAGCTCATTCCCTTTTCTTCCAAAGTTTCTCCCTGGATATTTGATGTTTGCCAGTTAGCAAGCTACTTAACTTAAATTTTTTCCCCACATTGTTTTGTTTGCAAATTTACGTTCCTTTATAAAAATGACTTGGTGGAAACATAGCTTATCCGAATTCACGTTAGCAAAGCTTTTATTAATCTTGGGCTTTTATTGTTTGTTTTAAACAATATGGCATCCTCAATTAATTTAATTTGTGAAAGGGAGATTATGATGTTAAAACTTTGCCTTGATGAAAAGTTACTAAAACTCTATCTTAACTGGAGAACTTGCAACTAAGAGTTGTAAGTTCATGATGTTGAGTACAATTGTGGGAACAAAATTCTCATTGTTGGGTTGGGGTTCTAGGACATCTGTCTATTGTTGCCCTTGCTATTGCATAATTTGTTTGACAATATTGTCCTTCTCTATGGTATAATGTTGCCATGTTAAAGGTTTTTTTTTTTTTTTCAACAGAGACATCTATTTCTATTTCTAAGAAAAAATTTCTCATGAAGATTCCACTTAAAACCTTTGATTTTGTGTAGTTGCCAATTTAAAGAAAAGATTTTGTAAAATCAAAATATTTCAGAAGTTATGGAGGGACATGCTTGAGAATCGCTGACCTTTTTCAAGGGTTTCCTTAAGTTTGGGGAGAGTATTTTTATGAATTAATGGCTTCTTTCCCTTCCCTTTCTCTGATATACTGAACCATAAATTCACTTTTGCATGGATAGTGATTTGGAGCTTTTGGCTGTTCTATTATGCAATATAGCTAAGTCACTGGGTGAAGAGAGCTTTGTGGATTATTATATCCGTGATTTCCCTTATCTCGCTCTGAAGATTGGAACTTGCCAGGCCTCTTTTTCTTCTAGAACTCCACCAAGCTTATTTAGATGGCTGGAGAACTGTTTACACTATGGCATCAGTTCTACTTTCAAAAGTGATCTTCCAGCTCTACTATGCAAAGATGGAACTTCTGCGTTGAGCTGGGCCAGAAAGATAGTATCATTTTATAGTCTACTATTTGGGGCACAAAGGCAAGATAGGATGCTCTCTTCTGGTGTTTATTGTAAAGTTGCCACTGGATCGTCATGTACTTATGAGGAGGTTGTTGTTTTGGCAATGGTTGCTGAAGGATTTGGACTTCAACATCTGGACTTACTTCCGGCTGGTGTGTCACTTCCTCTACGGCATGTGAGTATTTATATGTTCAATTTCCCAGTATTGAATTGTACTAGTAAGGTATCTGTAGAGCACTTGTCAATAGATGTTGTGCTTGCCCACAAGGGATGTGTTGTGTTGCCAAAGAAATGAGCTCTATTACTCTGACTGAGGCCGTGGTTTTGAGTTCAATTCTCCTGGTAGCTACATTATTTTCCCTTGGTTTCTCCCGGGTTATAAGGTTGGGGTGCCTGACTAATTTCCATTGGATTATCAAAAACTTAAACCAAAGTAAGGAGGGACTGAAAAAGCTTTGGGCACCCATGTTTATAAAAGAAAAGATGCTTTGCTTGAGCAGTACTAGAAATTTAACCAATATTTCTTTTCTTTTTATTTTTTGGAAAGGTATTGAATTAGTCTAATTAGTTAGATAAACAGAAGATTTTGTAATGACAGATTAGTGTTACATATAGATGCATTTTTGAGAATTATGATTTTACTTCGTAGAACAAAGCATTGCAGCTTCTAAGAAGGAAATTAACAAAGTCAAATGGTTCACGGAAGTTGGAACAAAGGCTAATATCATTTTTTAGGAAGAATATCGTAATGAAACAGTGATTACTGATTAACACTTCAATTCTGACTTGCCAAGGCTCCAGTTGTCTCTTTCTCATTTCTATTGTCTTGTATTATTGTGGCACTGCTTAGATTGAAATCAAATCTTATTTTTTCTATGGACTTTCTTCTATTGAAAATGGTAGTGATTCTTGTAGCGCAATCATGTTGCCAACACGTCCTTCTGGGTTCCGGTTGTAGCTTTGTTGATCTTTTAACACCAATCGCTTTTGTTTTGTTTTGCTTTTTGCTTTTTCTTTTTTTATGTTTTTTTTTTTGGTGGTTGTAGTAAATATAATCTCCTTTCAGCCCTTCGTTTTCAAGATTATAATTACTTTCTTTTAATTCGTTTAAAATGCCTTCAAATAGGGGCACAAGTTAAAGAACAAGGAATCTGACTAATTTTGCATAAAGGAAAAATATAATCTAGAAGTTCTGTAATAAGAGGGTGTTCCTCCTTGTTCCTCGGTTCCTCCCTTCTATCCTCACCTTTTCTTGCACTACATGAATCAATTCTATAACATTTATTTTTTTAAATACTCATATATTTCATTGGTTCGTGAAGAACTTTATGAATTGAACAATTTTTGTTCTGACTTTATGTGCATGATTTATTTACAATAGTTTGTTTTAAATTATGTTTACCACATTCTTATATATTTTTTTCATAAGGTTCCAACTTGTTTAAATTTTGCAGAAATGTGCACAAGTATGCTTACTTTTTTTTTATTAATCTACTTCTATTTATTATTTACAATTTATAATTCAGTATTTATTTATATAGTATATTTGTTAGTCATAAGTGCTTTGTTTTTCTTGCCATTTTCTCAAGCATTAACTTAAAGGTTAACCAATTTCTTTCATCCTGCTTGAAGTTTGGAAAATAATTCTTTGACACTTTAAAAAAAGTAGAACAATCTGTGTCACATAATATACTATTATAGTGAAGTCATTTTTTTAGCATGTACTATAGTTTTTTTTTTTTTTTTTTTTTTTTATTTTTTTTATTTTATTTTTTTTTTTTTTTTTTTTTTTTTTAATGAAAAGCATATACTATAGTTAGAAACTTAAGACTGTCTTTTATACTCTTTCTTGTAAGAAGTCACCTTGCGTGGATCTATAGCTTGTAGATTGATGTTAATACATATATGTAAAATTTAATTGATTTATGGATTTGGCATGATTAACTAGTTCATGATAACCTAAATGCCCTTTTGATAGTTACTGCTGAATATTGGATATTCTTATGCACAAACTATAAAAGATTTCAATGCGTCACCAAAAAATTTTAGTGCTAGAGAACAATAAATTACTCTTTTAAGAAAGGGACATCTGGGTGCAGTTTCTGAAAGTTTGTAAACGTTTTGATATTTTCTTTGATGCCCATTTTGATAATTTTTTAAAAATCAACTTGGCCAAATAGCTTGTGTGAGATCTTTATTTTGACGAAGTTCATCAAGCTCCAAGATGGTTAAATTAGCAATCCCCCTTGAGGGTTGCTGTAATATGCACCTCAACTCTTATAAAAAAAGCACTTTGACTCTCTTTTTGTCAAGAATATATACTTTAGTCCTTCTATGCTACATGTCACTCAAAAGTCAAAAGGCACATTTTTGAAGATCGTAGAATTAAATAACAGTGAAAATAGACTTTGCCATTGAAACGACCCTTGTCCTGATTAAGGAATCGTTCAGCCTGAAACACGGATTAAGCCTCGGTAAACCAGTCAGACTTAGCATATGCTAGAAGCTTATTTTTCAGTACCTAATAAACACAACCTATATATCTCGAGAAAATTGATGTAAACAAAAGTAAACAACAACGGAAGACTTAAACATCAAGGCTTTTCAAAATATCATTTACAAAACACGATAAATCAAAAGAGATGCACGATACCATCCCTGTGATAATAATTATTATACTATATCAAAACCTCAAACAATATATAAACAACTGGATTCTTACCACATAAATTGAAAGGACAGCTACACTCCTAAGCCTTGCCCTTTCATTTGTCCTGAGCACTCGCGAGGTACCTGAGATTGTTGAAAAGGGGAATGAGCATTCAGCTGTCAGTAAATGGAGTTTCACTTAGACCATCTATTATCCAATATTACCTCATTGCAGTAACTAAATGAGCAATAATATCTACAGCGGTGTATAATGGAAAGCATAAAAACTATATATAGAGTAGCATGCAAATCAATAGTTCATTAAGCTACTGTATTGGCAATCATTTGAAGGATTTTAGAAAACAAGGACCGATAGCTATCAAACACGAGAATACCAAAACCTGACCCGCACGGTGGCCGCTGTGTGGTCCCGATATTGTATTATGATGTAAGATAGTTCTCCACCATCCATGTGAAGTCTTGATCATTCTGTGAACCCTTGGCCTAAGCCGCGTACGCGGAATTATAGTGGAACATAAATCCACATCCGAACAGTTTGTGGGAATTAGTCACAGATCTATCTCAACGACTCACTTTAACGTTTTAATGAAAACATAGATTCCAGTACAGAGCCCCCAAACCCAGTCCATGGACTATATGAAACTAAAGTGCCTTTTTTTTTTAAGTAAAATAAATATTGGGACTAGAGTGTATATTATGACAAACTTTAGGCGTTAATTTGTAATTTGCCCCTCCAAATATATATTTTTCAATGTTGGTGTGTTTCTCTAGTACCCATTGTTTATTGAAATCTGAATTGATAATTTACATTTTTTTGTATGAATCTCGTTTTATCCTCTCATTTATTTCTTTTGTTGTCTTATAGGCGTTGGACAAATGTCGTGAATCTCCTCCTAATGACTGGCCACCTGCTGCGTATGTTCTTATAGGACGAGAAGATTTGGCATCATCACGCTCTGAACATACATGCAAATCTGGGGACCTAGAATCCTCTGGTTTTGCAAATCTAATATCTGTATCTGCCCCTTACATGCTCCATTTGCGCCTAGTTTCGATTCCCTCCACAATCTTTGATACAATGGGGTTAGATAATAACAAGGTTGAGGAGACAGATTCTTTTGAGGGGTCAACTGTAGATGGCATGGAACATATATTCACCTCAAGTACACAACTGCGCTATGGTCGGGATTTGCGACTGAATGAGGTTGGTTCCAGTATGTGAATGTAAACTGTGAAGATATAATTGTATTTTGTTTTTCCTTGTTGCTAGTTACACTTCTAATACTAATTTGTGGCCATTATGACCAGGAAAACAATTTTACTAGATACTATTAGGTTGGAAAAGCAAATAGTGTGCTTGAAAAAAAGAATAATTAATGGTCTTCATAATGATTGTTTGTCTTGATTTTTTCATATTTCAATAGTTAGTACTTAGTAGTTATATAGGCTGATTTTGATTCAGAGTTGAATCATGGTGTGAGCCAGAAGCCCTTCATATTTCAAGAGCCAAGTTTGAATTACATATTGTGGGCCTGAGAACTCATTGCAATCAATGTTTGTCATGTATGTTGCAGTTGGGTTGGGCAAACTTGGAAGTCCTTAACTTTTAGTTTAATTTACTCTAATCTTTGGATAATCTTGCTTTGTTGTCTTTTCTTTCATTTATGTTATTGGATGAACTGTAAAGCAGGGACTTCTGCTGAAAATGATGTTTAGACTTACGGTTGCCGTAGCACAGTGGGTTCTGCAATTGTTGTTTCTGGGTCATGAAGTTTGTTTTTTACTAATTGTATTTAAATGATCTAGCATCACATTTGATTTACCTAAGTTATTTGTATTTCACAAAGTCATTTGTGATCATGGTTTTATATCTATTGTTTCTTCATAGGTTAGGCGGCTTTTGTGCTCAGCTCGGCCTGTGGCAGTTCAAACATCAAGTACTCCCACTGCTGTTGATCAAGAGTTTCAGCAGGTGTAATTTCTTTGTAGTTTCTCATTTGATTATTATGTATATCTGTTAATTCACCTAATTGTTCCAATTTCTTTCGTATGCATGAGAAATATGAATACAAACTTAATTGACAAAATCATCAGTTTTTGTAGAACTTAACAGGTTTATACATGCAATTTGCCAATTTAAGCAGTTGCACAAGTCTTCAAGGGAAAGAAAGCTCAGATGAAGGGTAGTTTTTTCATTTGCATATTTTTTTTCTAATTCATTTTTCCTACTTTCCCTGCCTATGTTTTGCAGGCCCAACTATGGCAGCTTGCACAAAGGACTACTGCTCTGCCCGTTGGTCGTGGAGCGTTTACCCTTGCTACCACTTGCACTCTTTTGACGGAGGTACTCATGAACTTAGTAGAATGATATCGTTTGACTTGTTATTTACCCCTTAAATTATATATATGACTTGATATATGCTCTATGCTTCTAAACTATTGTTATTTTTACCTTTCTAGGCTCTTGTCATTCCAAAGCTTGTGTTAGCAGGTCGCTTGCCTTCTCAACAGAATGCAACTGTATGCCCTTCATCACTTATACGAATTTGTCAGTAATTTGGTTCCTGTTCCCTCTTAGGTTTTATGGAGTTCAAATTTGGATGCAAAACTTTTGTTTGTGACTACCATATTGGAGGAATGAAATTCATTCTCAAAAGTCAAAATCAATAATATAGTTACTCTGCTCCATTAGGAAAAGGTAAATACTGACGAAGACCTCTATGCTACATGAACTGTCACACATTTATCCAACCTGTTGGCAGTATATCCTTGTGGCATGCCATGCCATCTAATGTAGAAATTTTAGATTTCTAACTATGCAAAGGAACATAGAAACAATATATGTTTTCACTTCTCAAGAAGATGCACTGGACTGTATTTTACTTCCTTGGTTGGAAAAACACTTTACAAACTATCATCTTAGAGCTATTTGTCTTACGAAATTTAAATTCATCTCAGCATACTTATAGATTGTCACATACATTTTTGATAGATGAAAATTACAACATCTGATTTTCAGTAAGCACTAAAGAATGAGGGAAGTAGAATGGTGTTTTAAACATTTAGGCATTGTCAGTCAATTCTTTTATTTCAGTTGTTTTAGCCTTTTTGTAATTTTTGTTCATGTTGTTACCTACTCAATTGTTTTTTCCTGGTTTTTGTGATGTAACCTTTGTATTCTTTTTCTTCTTACCTTGGTAATTCTTGCCGTCATTGTTTTCATTTTTCCGTGAACAGGTCAATCTAGATCCAAACTTTCGTAACGTACAGGAACTTAAGTCTTGGCCAGAGTTTCACAATGCTGTTGCTGCTGGATTAAAACTGGCTCCTTTACAGGTTTGTCTTAGTTTATGTTGAAGTTTTATGCACTGGATTTAGGGACTTACGTCATAAGTTTATGAAATGTTTCTTCTAAGAATCGGATGTTTTTTCTGCTATGAGGCGTTTCTTTTATCATTCATTATTTCATCAATATGATCCACGCAATCAACAAGCTGTTGTGGGGATATGGTACTTATCCATGTGTTTTATCATTTTGCTGGCAGCGTGTGAGGATTCATCATAAAAAAGATATTGGTGTCTAAACTTTCTTGATGTCCTAGATGTGTCTCATTTTTTTTGCAGGGGAAAATGTCGAGAACATGGATAACATATAACAAACCAGAGGAGCCAACTGTTACTCATGCAGGGCTTCTATTTGCACTCGGATTGCACGGACATTTGCGTGTTTTAACTATTTCGGATATCTATCAATACTTCTTGCAGGTCACATTCTTTTCGTTTAATTTAGTCATTAATTTTCATGGTTCCTTCTCTTTAATCTTAAGTTTCCACATGGTTCTCTTTCTTTATATCTTCAAGGCTAATAATGTGTTAACTGCTTGATATTTTTGGATGAAGGGTAAGGTGTTGTTTAATTTCTTCTTCATTCTTTATTATATCTACACTCTTCAGTTGAAGTTTGTTTCTACTCTTCAAGTAATTAAGAAACTGTTGAAGTTTGAAACTTTACCTTTATTAGTGCTTTGCTTACTAGCATTATTACTTGTTTGACTTTGATAGGTTCTCAGTGGAAGGAATTGTTGGTTTTTGGGCTTTTTTCCCGCTGCGTAGTGTTGTATCTGATCTCGAGGAGTGCTATTAATATGTTTTGTTGTCTAAAACCTTCTCTATGGAATTTGTTGATTATGTGGGATTGATGATAAGTTGAATAGAAGGAAGATGATGTCTTATGTTTTTTCAAATTATTGATGGTAGTAGACTCTATAATAGTTACTACTTAGGAGGAAAATTTTTCTCTGGGTCAAATTTGCTATATTCTTCCTGTATATTCAGAGATACGTAGTTGTGATAATGGAGGAATTGTGCCGTTTATCAAGAAAACCTTTGGTGTAGTAAATTCATCACATGCACCCTTAGAAAAGCTTTTTGGCAATGACAGAAGTGGGTTTGATGTTGAAGTAGCTATTCAAGAATAAGGCATAATGTAATTTTTTGTCTACTGTATGTGTCTGACATTCTGTTTCATTCGTATTTTTCATGATTATGCTTTAGAATACATTTTCTTGTCATGGAATATTCTTTGTTAATATGTTTATGGTGTAACAATTAGTTGGTTCAGACACTCTTTCCTTTACTTTCCTCATAAAGCTTCTTTTTCCTTTTAATAGGAGCATGAAAGCACAACAATGGCAATGATGCTTGGTCTGGCAACATCTTACAGAGGAACCATGCATCCAGTCATATCAAATGTATGCCCTTTTAGTGTTGCGCCTTTAGAATGCCAATTTATGCTTCAACTTGTTAATTTGGGAATATTCTGTGATTTGATCAAATCACGTGGATATCAAAGTTCTATTTGATGTTTTGGATGACAAGATTTCTGTTAGTTATGGATTTTTTTTTTTTTTTTTTTTTTTTTTTTTTTATCTTCTACAAGATTTTTGTTGGAAGTGTGGTTCTTGTGCAAGCTATGCATCTTTCGTATACATTTTACCTGGTCTTAATATTTTTTGGCTGGTGTTACATGTTTTGATTTATTTGTTTCAAATGTTTCCTTTTGATGAACTGATAGGACTAGGGGTATTGTGGGAATTTCCATGTCTTTAGTGGGAAACCTAATTAGGGTTTAGTGAGAGTATTTATAAAGATACAAAATGATTTGAAGTAATATGGTATTCTTATTGTTAAGTTAAGGAACTCATTAGGAGTTAGGAGAGTACAACCACTCGAATGCCGTTGGTTGTTTGATTTTTATTTATTCTTAGTGATAAAACTATCTATTATCTATCTCAAATCAGATTTGTTTATCTTAGTTGTGTGTATTTAGTGCATTGATAGAACAGGGTTTTATCAAATTGGTATCAGAGCTCACGATCTTTAAGACGATAGCAATTTCTAAAAGAGCAAGTTGAAGGAGATTTCGATAGCTGAATTCAAGATTGCAATGTGTCAGTTGTTTCAAAAAATGGATGAGTGGGATACAAGTTCAATCTTCTCAAGTTGCAACTATGAATCTAAATCCTTCATGCTCCAGTTCCCTAAACTCAGATCTTGCAGATCCATCTCAAGCTACAGATACATCTTGTCCTTCACGCTCATATTATGAGATAATCAATTCACCACCAGTGTTTGATCCTCCTCCAACATGCTGTGATGATTGTATTTTTTCAAAAGGGAAAGATCCGACAATCATGGAATCATCAATTGATGATGTGGTAGTGGTCCCTATTGATAAGGGAAGTAATGTTGTAAATCCTATGATTTTAGAAACTGTTATTGAGAAGGAAATTGAAAGAATATGTGAGATTGGAGGCGATGAAAATATATTACAAAAATGGGAAAGAATCGGATTAAGGGGCGTCACAAAGGATTGATAAGGAAAGTGTGGTTGTGGGTTTTCCTACAAAGGAAAGTTGTTTCAAGAAGGAAAGTGGTCTCCTACGTTGCCTGGAAAGGAAGGTTGTTTCAACAAGAAAGGTGGGTCGTCTATAAAGGAAGGTTTTAGAGGGCATCCTTATATTGCCTTTGAAGTGTTTGAAGAAATGGGTAACTATATTGAGTGCAAAATCAATTGTTGGATTGGTGTTGATGAACCTGCTCTCCACTTTGCTATCGCCATTATGTTCTGGTTGTGCTCTTTCTATGCGTTTAATATGGATCGTGGCATGGCCATCTCTATGTATATTCACTTGTATGTTTTTTATCACCTTGAGGACAAGGTGGTTTTTAAAGGGGCGGGTAATGATAGAACTAGGGATATTGTGGGAATTTCCATGTCTTTAATGGAAAACCTAATTAGGGTTTAGTGAGAGTATTTATATAGATACAAAGTGATTAGAACTATTATGGTATTCTTATTGTTAAGTTAAGGAGCTCATTGTGTGTTAGGAGAGTACGGCCTCTCAAATGCCGTTGGTTGTTTGATTGTTTTATTCTTAGTAATAAAACTATCTATTTTCTCTCAAATCTGATTTGCTTATCTTAGTCGTGAGTATTTAGTGCATTGATAGAACATGGTTCTATCTGAACTTTATAAGTGGAGACATACTTAAAAGATGAAACTCAAAGAGCATCATTTAAGTGTCTTGCAAAGTATTTCCACTGAACATGGTAAATACAAGCTCATTCGAGCTTGAAGAGAAAAGGTTGTTTATGTTATTGAAGGTTTTGACAATTTTTTTCTGCTAGTCAGCACTAATGTCTAACCTGTTTTTTTCTGCTAACTTTATGGCAGAGTTTTTATTCAATTTGTATTCTGTAATCATTTGCTAAACACATGTTCCGCGCATTGCAGTCTCTTTATTTTCATCTTCCTTCTCGTCATCCATCTTCATTCCCAGAAATGGAATTCCCAACAGTCCTTCAGGTATGATGCATTCTACTTGTCCCTCAGTTATATTAATGATGCAATACTGAAAATGGTCCCTGTTGGTTCAAACTTTATTTTCCTCTTTGGTTCAAATACATCCTTGTCTATTTTTTTCTTTCCATTCTGGTGCCACCACCTTAAACATTGTCTCAAATGTTAAAGACCTCAAATGTTACATAATTATGGCTTTTAATCTGTCAACTATTGCAGCATGCTGGCGCTTTGTTGTTTCGTTCTGATTGCATGTAGAAGTTCATTGGGCATTTAATTGAAATTACATTACGCTTCTAAATTAATAAGCCGTTTGTTGATGAATTGCTTGCTCTTAATGATCGTTCCAATAAGTGTTCTATCATGTCCTTCAATTTCATTTTTTCTCCTGCATTTTCAGTCGGCAGCTCTCATGGCTACTGGTATTCTTTATGAAGGATCTGCGCACCCACAGACAATGCAAATTCTCCTGGTAGACTTTTAGTGGTTACTTTTTGTGTTGTTTCCTTTCCTTAATGTTCTCTTGTAAACTCTGTATTTTTTTTGGTTAGTCTAATGGGGACAGTTATTAGATTCCTGAGTAAGAGATTTTTGTGATATAAAAATATTTGAAAAAAAATGATAAATTTCTTGAAAATTTTTAAAATTTTTTTGAAAATTTTTAAAAATTTTCTTATATATCAACTTGTAGACTAGCACTGTATGCCTAATGAAGGTCTAGAGTTGTGCCTTATTGACACAAGTGTCACATGGATTAAACTCTTACATTATGCTCGATTTATTGCAATTGACGGTTTGCTTTCCAAACCAGTTAAAAAAAATATTCCAAACCATTTAATTTTATTATGGTTCGGCCTAGAAAAAAATCTCTAAACTAGGCCTTCTGGTTTGTAAATATGATCAGTCAAATCTAGAAATAAAGCTATGGTTGATTCATTGTCCAAAAACAGTCTCTTTTTCTTTTCCAGCAGTGAATTTCGGAAATAGTGAACTGATGTGATGACGTTTTAAAAATTCTCTCTTAAGCTCCACTTTGTTTTTGCTATAGTTCTTGAAGCATTATAAGTTGTTGAAACAAACTTGAATTCAGAAGGTGTTCTTAGATCGAAAAAAGCCAAATGTACATTTGCATGGTGCTGCCCAAAATGTTTCTTTGTGAGAAGTGCATCGAGCCTAAGATTTCTATTTAAGAATATGTATTACTACCTATCTCTAATTTGATTTTCTTGTCATCAAATATTAAGAATAAAAAAAATATCAATTGGAGAGGATTCGATCACAATGGTTCCCCAATTTCTTGTGGTTGTAGGATTTTAACTTTATATTTGTCTAAAATCAATCGCTGGAGACTTCAATCAGTTCTTTGTGAGAAGTGCATCGAGCCTCAGATTTCTATTTAAGAATATGTATTACTACCTATCTCTAATTTGATTTTCTTGTCATCAAATATGAAGAATAAAAAAATATCAATTGGAGAGGATTCGATCACAATGGTTTCCCAATTTCTTGTGGTTGTAGGATTTTAACTTTATATTTGTCTAAAATCAATTGCTAGAGACTTCATTCAGTTCTTCAATTAATGAATCCTCTTCTCAGATTGGGTTAGATATTGTCCTGCTTCTCAACTTTCTAACAGTTCTTTGTTGTTTACTATCTTTAGGATTGGGATTACCATTAATGCTTCTAAAATAACTTTATTTCCCATTTTATTTTGGATTAACCAGATTCTCTTAGAGGCAGGTATGGAATGATTAGAACTCTAGGACAGGCACTGGTTATTAAAATATTGATTTTTGTACTTAATGTAGGGTGAAATCGGGCGGAGAAGTGGAGGTGATAATGCACTTGAAAGGGAAGGTTATTCTGTAGCAGCAGGATATGCACTGGGATTTGTTGCTTTGGGTACTGTCTGCGAAGTTGCATTTTTTTTTTTTGCTTGTGAATGTTTTTTTATGCTTACTTCATTTTATTGTAATTTAGGTCGAGGAGAAGATGCACTTGGTTTCGTGGACACTTTGGTAGATCGGCTTTGTCATTACATTAATGGCCACATGTTTCTTAACGTATAATTCTTGATACTTATCTATTTATATCTGTCATCTGTGTTTCCTTTCTGTTTGGATTTGTTAGTGTTGGTTTCGGAATCTTCATATTATTTTTGTGATAAGAAGAGTTTTCATATTATTGCGATGCCCTTCTTTCCTTGTCGTTATAGTGTGGGAACATTAACTAACTTGGATTGAAGGTGATATTTCATGCTTTGTACGAAATCACTCTACTTATATGTGATTCCTGGAGCTATCAGTCTTGTTAGTATTTTTTTTTTTTTTTTTTTCATCTGTGAGCAAGACCTTTTTGCTTCGAATTATTACCTGAGTAGAACAATTATTTTGGATAAATCCAGCCTTCTTTTTATATGGGCATTTAGACGCCTAAATTATCAAAACTTGGATCACATGGAAAATCATCTTATGGGCTTGGTAAGTTGTAATCCGTTAACACTGACTCTCTTATTTGTTTCTGTGCACCTTTGCATAAATACTGCTAATGTATGTGTTAAATATAATCCCCTTTGTTCGTGCCATTATTTGACTATCTTTCTTTTCTGAGAGAATAATTTCCACTCCTAGATCATGATCTTTAACTTTGCTTATTAAAAATACTACAGTAAAACCTTCCTGTGGGAATCTGGTAGTAGCCAAATAGCAAGTATAAGTAATCTGGCAGAGCAAATTTCTCAAAACCATTTGACGTATCTTGACATGATGATGGCATTTTCCATCTTACATGCTCTGTGCTGATGACATTTTCCATTAAAGTTTTGTTTGTGTGAATGTACTAGCTACAATGTGTGGGCTTTATTTTAAGAGTAGGTGAATTCTCCAAAATGTTTAGCCACTTTAGAGGGTCCACCCCAAACTTACTAGCCTTTTCTTCCTTCTCATCTATTTGATGTGGGATCTTTTTATGTCTAGCCTTTTTAGAGTGTCCACCATCCAAACTTATGAGCCTTTCCTTCTCATCTATTTGATGTAGGACCTTTTTATTTCCAACTCTCCCCCTCAAGTCCAATTGGTCTAGCCTGGTTGTGTATTGTCTTCAATCTTCAATTTGGTGTGTGTGTGTGTGTGTGTTTTATTTATTTATTTATTTTTATTTTTTATTATAGCCTATGCTTGTGTTCTCTTGAGTCTTCTAGGCCTTCTTTTTCTTATTGGGCTTGTGCTTATTGAACCTCTAAAGCTATAGGTCTTCCTCATATAGCTTCTTTTTTTTTTTTTTTTTTTTTTTTTTTTTTTTTTTTTTTTTTCTTTTAGGCTTCATATTTTGGGTCGCATGATTTCATGGGTCTATCTTTGTCATTTGTTTTTGGTAGCCATAATTTTTTTTTCAAGGCCTTTATATTTTTGTTTGAGTTTAAATGCTTGTAACGGAGGAATAGGAGTAGACCATAGAAGAATGAAGGGAAGGAGGTGAATTTGAAGTTAAAAAGTTATTCAATTCAATGCAAGCATAATACAAATTACACCCAAATAGGTATATATTATCATAAATTCATAATAGTAACATAAAACTCTTAATAATATGAGGATCTTGAAGTTCTAATCAACTACTAAAATTATCTAAAATAAAGTGATGATAATACTTAAAAATAACAAATACTAGAGTATTAAAATTCTAACTGAAAATAAAAACTACTATTAACACAAGAACTCAAAAGGAATAGTTATTGAACTCCTAGTCACACAACGACTAAAATATAAAATTCTTAAGGATCATGAACAACGGTCAAGAATTCATCCTGAGTCTTGCTGATCCAAATAGGCAATTTGTTCACCTTCCCCAACATCGTTTGGTTCCCTTAAATATTTATGTGGGTGAACTTGTGGCTCTAGATGGTGTGGCTTCACCTTCTAATTTCATTCACTTAAGCGCCAAAATGACTTTCTGGACTCTATATTTGAATTCCCTTTTTGCTCCAATTTGGGGATTTCTATGCTCTGAAGATGCCATTTTGGTTGTTATAGTAAAGATATTGAATATTACGTTATTAGGTATTGCTGAAGTAATTAAATGCTTAGTTAGCTTCAAAATGGTTTTTCCTAAACACTATTTATGATTTCTATTTTATGGTAATCAACTGGATGCCAGGGGCTGGGCATTTGACAATTACATGTTCACAACCAATGGTTTTAGTTGGATATTCAAAATTTTAGATTCCTATAAAATATATTCGAAATCTTAGTTGTGTTTTAGTCATTATAGACTCTTCTCAACTGCTTTCTTCATCAGGAGATAGCCCCCACGGTGGTGCATTCAATTGATGATCAAAATCGCAATGCTGGACAGGTATGTAAACTTGTAATGGCAACAAGCTTTTGAGCATCCTTAGTTCTATGGCTGATTGGAAATCCTTTTGGGCTTCTAGGTCTGCTAATTATATTATGTTGGTTTTTCATATAGATGATGGATGGAACAGCAGTCAACGTTGATGTTACTGCACCTGGTGCTATAATTGCTCTAGCTCTAATGTTTCTTAAGGTTAGTATTTCTCTAAATATTTGTTGTTGACATTTGATTTTGGGTACCTAGCTTTCCCTTTGAAATTCCAGCAAAGTCTATAAAGTACAAACGCATGTTTTCAACATTTTTTCTCTTTTCACAGAGTGAATCAGAAGTTCTTGCATCTAGAATTTGTATTCCTCAGACTCATTTCAATTTGCAATATGTAAGACCAGACTTCATAATGCTACGTGTCATTGCACGAAATTTGATATTGTGGAATAGGTAAAATTGTTAAAGTCTGCTTCTCCCTACAGCTACTAGCTTCTTGTGGGTAAATGTCCAACTTGCAGTTAATTTTGCACAGGGTTCAGCCATCGAGAGATTGGATTGACTCCCAAATACCTAGCATTGTCAAGATTGGTGTTAAGGACCTAGGAGATGAGACTGACAACACAGATGAAGTGGATATAGAAGCTCTAGTTCAGGCGTATGTGAATATACTTTCCGGTGCTTGCATTTCCCTTGGTAAGTTTTGAGTGCATTTTTTCCACAGCAATAAAAATGTTAGTTCTTAGTTTTATTTGTTGTAATTTTGCAAGTGTTTCTCCAACAAATCTTGTCAATCTATGAGTCGTCAAGTTTTTCTTTTTCAAACCTCAAATAGATTTGGATTTAAGGGTTTGTGAAGTTGTTATGGGAATTCTATTTATTTTATGCTATCATTTGATATTTATGGATTAGTATCTATTTGACTTCCATTAAATAGTGCAGAATGAAATCCTAGGAAGGCTAGGATCCATGTAGCCAACCCCAAGTAAGTTGGGACTCACGCTTGGTTGTTGTTCTATTTAATGGACTTAATGAGACTGACAGTTCTTTTTTTTTTTTTTTTTTTTCATGCACTACGGAAATTTAAATGAAGTAGTAGAATTTGCATAAATCATGACTAATTTGATAGAAAATATTATATGCTTTTTTCCTTCTTTCTTTTTCTTGGCCAACAATATGCTTTCTTCACTAATTTGCCCAAAACACTTGATGACTACTTTTATTAAGTTCACAAAAGGAATGATGAAATTCTTGAACCAAAAAATCTTAGAATAAAAATAGCTTTGAGACTATACAACAACAACTCAATCCCAAATTAGTTGGGTCGTACATGGTTTAAACTCTTTTGTTGCGCTCGATTTAGTGCAATGGAAAATCATTTTGTTTTTTGGTTGTTTTTTTTGCTTGTAAGATCGACATGGAAGTTGTTGCCATGCTACAGAGAGGGGGGATAGAGGCATAAAAAGAGATAAAAAAAGGGGACCCTTATGAATGATGCTCTAGTGGAAGCAGAAGCTGCATAACCGCATCTAGTGCTACCATATGGGATAGGCTTTAAGAAGTAAGAATGATAGGTAGGTAAATTAACTTCATAAAATTTGTGTATGATAAAACGTAAGTATGGGAAAGTGGTGCTTATAGCTGGACTAGGAGCAAGTGGTAATGATATGAAAATAGTGAATTCACTCCATGGATCGTTCTTGAGCCTCTGGCTTTTTTGTTAGTTCTTGTTGATTTGAATGACTTGACTAAATATGTTCAAGATTATACAATGTGGTGCAAGTTGTTTGCTGGGAAATGGTAATATTATGCTAGTGGACACTAAATATGGATGTAATTCTGAAATTCATTGTAATTCTAGTAAACTACAAATGCACAAGGAGAAAACATCTGGTTTGGAAGCTAAAAGATGTAAATCACATGTTCAACTCTTGTAGATAAGGCGAAAAATATTGGATGGTTATTATGTATAATCAACATCAATCGAAAGCTTTTGTATTTTCTTTTCCAGGTTAGCCATGAATTGCTTCATAAAATAAAATGATGAGTAAAAACAATGTTAATGAATCAGTGGTTCATCAATTCGTCTGGCAGCAAAGGGTTCTCTATAGATTTATGCATGAAGATACTAGGGATTCATCTTTGATTGAGTTTTTTTTTTTTTATTTAATTAATGTTTATCTCCTTTAAATATGGTTGTTCTTTGTTTAGTTGTCCATGCTTGTGGTTGGTGCAACTTAAAATTTTAAATATGGCTTCCTTTTTTTCTCTGTGTTCTGCTTTTGTGCTTGGCGCTACTTAAAATTCATTACACATGCACATCATGGGGATTCCCTGTAAAGTTCATTGTCTGTTGCATTGGTAGGGCTAAGATTTGCCGGTACAAGAAATAGCGACGTGCAGGAGTTACTTTATCATTATGCTATCTACCTTCTGAATGAGGTGTGACTTTTTGTCGACTTCTACTACATACAACTATTTTGCTATTCTCCTATACTTCCACTCCTATAAAACGTTAGCTTTACAAATCATAATTCATCAATTCAATATGCAGATAAAGCCTGTTTCTGTTGTGAGTTTAAAGGGTTTGCCTAAAGGATTATCACGGCATGTTGATCGAGGCACGTTGGAGATATGTCTGCACCTTATTGTTCTTTCCCTTTCTGTGGTAAGGGGGTGCTTCTTTTGGTATTTTCCTTTGGGAATTTCAATTTTTTGTTTGAAATTTGAAAAAATTATTGTCTCCATTATTCTCCGGAACTCAGGTTATGGCAGGCTCAGGGCATCTGCAGACATTTCGTTTATTACGATTTCTTCGCAATCGAAACTCTTGTGACGGACATGCTAGCTACGGGATTCAAATGGCTGTAAGTTTCTCCAATACTTTAATTGTAGTTTTTGTGCTCCACTAATTATTGAACGTGGTCATATTGCAAACTAAACATCATTTGAATGGTGGGAAGACAGTTGCTACATTAAATGAAATCTCAAGCACAATTGCCATACAACGACTTCGTGATTTCTCTTGGAAGAGATTAGGATGTGTATTTAATTATAATGTTTTAGATATCAAGGATCAAAATTGTAATTTTTTAATTCATTTGCTTTATACAGAACTCAAAACTTCATAAATTCCTAAAAAGATACAACAACAACATAGCCTCAATCCCAAATTAATTGGGGTCGGCTACATGGATCAAACTCTTCTATTGTGCTCGATTTTATGCAATTGATGGTGAGCATTCCAAACCTACCTCGTCGAATTTCGTCAGTTTCTATTGAGTCAAGTTTTTTAGTGGGAGTATTTGTAGGCCATCTTTGCAGGTTTCCAAACCACCGCAACTGCCCTTCTCTAATCTTTATGTCAATTGGTGCTACTCCTACTTTTCTTTGAATGTTTGTGTTTCTTATTCTATCTTTACGAGTTTTTCCACCCATCCACCTAAGCATCCTCATTTCTGCTTCGTTCATTTTATGTAATTGTTGCTTTACCGCCCAATATTCACTTCCATAGAGCATAACTGACTTAATTACGGTCTTATAAAATTTTTCTTTTAACTTGGTAGTGATATTTCTATCACAGATCACACCTGTTGCACTCCATTTCTTTCATCCAACTTGAATTCTATGTGTAACATCATTCTCAATATTGCTATAATTTTGTATGATTGATCCTAAATATCTAATGTGTTTCACCTTAGAAACCTCTACTTCCCCTAATTTTACCACTCCATCATCTCTATGTCTAGTAATTTTAAACTCACAGTGCATATATTCGGTCTTCGTCCTATTCAATCTAAAGCCTTTAGATTCTAATGTATTCCTTCAAATTCCTAATTTCCTATTCACTCCATCTCTTGTTTCGTCCACTGAGACAATGTCATATGCAAATAACATACACCATGATATATCCTCTTTGAATATGCCTAGTTAGTTCATCCATAACCAGAGTAAAGAGATATGGGCTTAAAGCTGATCCTTGATGTAGTCCTATCGTAATGGGAAATTCCTTTGTAGTTCCTCCAAATGTCTTTATACTCAGTTACTACTCCCTCGGACATATCCTTAATAGTGTTTATGTATCTAGTATGCACTCATTTTCTTTCTAAAACCCACTAAAGAACATCTTTGGGAACCCTTTCATATATTTTTTCTAAATCTACAAATACCTTTTTGAAGATCTTTTTTTTTCTTTTCTCTACATTTTTCCATCAATCTTCTTACGAGGACAATCGCCTCCATAGTTGACCTTCTAGACATGAAACCAAATTGATCATATGATATTTTTGTTTCTTTTCTTAGTCTATTGTCAATTATCCTCTCCCAAAGTTTCATAGTATGACTCGTAAGTTTAATTTCTCGGTATGTTGAACAATTTTGAATATCTCATTTGTTTTTGTAGATTGGTACAAACATGTTTTTTCTTCAATTCATTGGCATCTGTTTTGATTTTAAAACTTTGCTGAAGAGTTTTGTTAACCAAGTCAATCCAATTTCGCCTAAGCATTTCCAAACCTCTATGGGTATTTCATCTGGGCCATATGCTTTCCCTGTTTTCATCTTTTTCAATGTCTCATTGAAAAAGATGAAACTTACTTCCAGAATTATAATATTGTGTGTGTAGTTTAAATTTCTTTCTTGGTGTGGGTTTTCATCCATTATGATATCAACTTGGCTATCATTAAATAAACTATCGAAGTAGCTTCTCCATCTCTCCTTAACATCATATTCACGTGTTAAGACATTTTGATTTTCGTTTATAATACATCGTACGTGGCTTACGTCTTGTTTCTTTTCATCTCTTAATTTGGCTAGCCTTTAATTATATTTTTCGCCGTCTTTATTTCCTAACTTTGTATATAGATCTTTCATGAAGTTTGTTTTAGCTTGACTAACTACTTTTTAGCTTGTTTTCTTGCTTCTCTATATTGATTGTACGTATCTTTATCTTGACACCTAGGTATCTTCCTATATATTTCTCTTTTAGTCTTAATTGCTTTTTGGACATCCTCGTTCCACCACCATCATTCCTTCTTTGGTGTTCCCAAGCTTTTATAGTTTAGACATACCTAACACATTGATGCTACTCTCCTTATGCAACTAATCGTTTCTAGCCACATTGTATTAGCATCTAAATCAATATTCCAAACATTTTCTTTTGGTAGTTTTTCTCTAAACTCTACTTGTTTGCCGTTTTTTAGGTTCCACCGCTTTATTCTGGGGTCATTGTCTTTTTTATTTCTATTAAATCGTCGTTTTAACTTAATATCAAGTATTACTAACTAATGTTGGGTAGTAAGTGCTTCACTAGGTATTACTTTGCGGTCTCTACATATTTTTCTATCTATTTTTCTTGTTAGAATAAAATATATTTGACTCTTGTTATGACCTCTACTAAAAGTAATTATGTGTGACTTCCTTTTCCTAAAACTAGTATTTGCTAAGACAAGATCATACGCTAAAGCAAATTCTAAGATTGATTCTCCTTCTTCATTTCTAGTATTGTAACCAAAACCTACATGAACTCTCTCAAACCCATCATTACTTGCCCTGACATGCCCATTTAAATCTCTTCCAATAAAAACCTTTTCATCTAATGATATACCTTGCATAAATCCATCCATGTTGTCCCGAAATTTGCATTTGATAATCTCGTTCAATCCTACTTGTGGTGCTCTCCCCCATTGTCTTAACCTCTACGACCTTATCCTTATAATCATTATCTACAAGAATTCCTACTCTATTGCATTTTCTATCTATACCAATGTACCACAACTTAAACCCTGTGTTTCCTATTTCTTTACTCTTTTCTCCTACCCATTTTGTCTCGTGAAGACAAACAATATTGACTCTCCTTCTAATCATAGTATCAACTAATTACATTGACTTCCTGTAAGTGTTCTATGTCCCTAAACGAATTTCGTCTTTCTTTTGTGTTTATTTTCCTTTTCTATTTCTATTTTGTCTAAACGATCTAGTTTCTTTAACTATGACTTTGTTTTTGATGTCGTGTTTGTTTTGAACTAACTTTTTTACCCACACCCATCCTCTATGTGGGTTCCTTGCTTATTTTTTACACATTCGGGTGGTGATGTAAAGGGACTAGCTTCTTTACCAACACACATCCTATATGTGCGAACCCTTTCTCATTTATGTTCACACCTAGGCGGCGATGTGAAACACACCCTTGCTCATTTTTCACTACACCCTTGCTCCGATGTAGCGCGTCGCCAGGTGGGAATGCCCCAACATTTATATTTGTTTGATCCATTTCATGGACTAACAGAAGTTTCACGCTGGCTGTCAACCTATCGCAACCCTCCTCCATTTTCCAAGAATGGAAAATGGATTTGGGGCCTCCCTCCCCCAATTTTTTGGGTATGAAAAAATGGGTTTGAGACCTCCCTTACCCATTGGGTGTCGGAGTCCTCCTCTATCCGGACTTGGGACCGGCTATGCAGCGCACAAAGTGTACTAAATAGGTGGAGTTTATATGTTGTATAGTATAATTGCTTCTCTTGCTTCAGCCTTTACAAATCTGAAGGTCTAGAAGCTTTAATTTGTTTTGCTCAAAATGTTTACTTAAAATCCCAACAGTCTAGTAGCACAATGCTGTCAAGTACTTGCTACACACAACCTAAAACTGTGCACAATAGGTGTTCTCTACAATATAGAAACAGACATATTCAAGATTTTTTTACCCTCTTTTAAGTTTTAAGCATTGGAGGAAGGAAATATGTTAGGATGAACCTTTAGAAGCAATTCCACCAGGTTGCAATCTTGGTGTTCTTTGATGTAGTGTAAAGTACTTTGAAAGCATTGTTTGTTAGGTCTAAAGATAAACACGGCTTAGGGCCAAATGCTAGAGATAAACATGGAGGAAGTATGGCGGAAAGTTGTCTGCCTACATTGGTTCTGCCATGGATACTTGGCCATGTTGTGATACTTGCGCCTCCCATTTGGTGGTGGTCCTACACTTGGAGGGTTTCTCAAGTTATTTGTATTGAAAAAAAGCGAGCACAATGGAAGAGTTTGATCCATGTAGCCGACCCCAACTAATTTGGGACTGAGGCTATGTTGTTGTTGTTGTTGTTGTATTTGTATTGAATAAAAATGACAGAAGAGAGGGTGCTGGCTTGGGGATATGTCCAAGCAATCCCAAGACAACTTGTTTACTTTCCCATGAAAATTGTCGAAAGGTGGAGATGAAATTCTGAGAATTTTGTTAAAGAGCACTAGTGGTGGTTTGAGGGGCCAAAACCTAAATGCAAATAGAGTCACCCACAAATGCTGATGGAGCTCGTCAGTTCCATCTATCTTCACTACTTCTTAGAAATCTCTCTTCTGAGGATACTAAGGAAGTAGCCTCTCTTTCTTATCTTCTTTTGGTGGCAAGAAAATATTCAGTTAGCTCGGTAACCATAGGAGTTAACATGAAGAAATATGATTGATTTTCTTGCCATTTCTATCATCACACGATCTGCCTTTGAAGGAAAGGTAGTGCATTTTGGTGGAGCTCAACAAAAAATTGAATAGTTGGGAGTCTTATGGATATATCTTACTTTTCAATAGTTACTATTTGAATGAAGTTCTAAAGATTACTTATAAAATGCTAGAATGATGGCTGGAACATAAAAAGTTTAAGGAGCTGTTAAAATGAATGGAAAACATGGTTAAATTTTTTATTTATCATTTGATGTTTTAATTTATTTCTTTCAATATATTTAGACCTCCCGTCTGTTAAATTTCAGGTAAGTTTGGCTATCGGATTCTTATTTCTTGGCGGAGGAACGCGAACCTTTTCAACTAGAAACAATGCCATTGCTTCTTTATTGGTTACTCTTTATCCACGTTGGCCTAGTGGACCAAATGATAATCGTTGCCATCTTCAGGTAACTAAGATGTGGACTATACGTCATTAGCTGGTTTGTTTCCCTAAAATCTATAGCTGTTAAGCAAGGGGCCAACAATAAATATCGTGCTATTTCAATACACTCCTTCACACTTACTCCAGTTGCATGTAGAATTAGAATATAGAAGTGGAATTCCAATGCAAAGTATGCAAATGGGGGTTATGCATGCTAAGAATGAGGGTTGAATCCAGTTCTCCGACAAACCAAGGGTTTAATATATGTAGCTCACTAGTCAACCTAAAAGCTATGGCTGTTTAGTAAGGGGATGGATAATTTGTATCGAGCTATTCCAACTTGATTAAGCTTTGTTTTGCTCCAAAATCGTTATGAATCTATGTGCAAACTATAAACATGGCTATGTGCATAATGCCCCCAACTCTTTGTGCATTATCTTAATTAGTTTTATGACCTTAAATGTTGCATGATAACAAGCTACTAGTAAACCTTAATTACGGTTGCAGTAAAGTGCTTTTTAGTCAAATTCTCTTAAGATGCATGATTGGAGTTGGCAAGGCCTGCACCTCTTGGACTGTTTCCTTTTCGATAAGTTGATTCTTCACCCCTTCTAATAATCTATACCATGCTTCTCCAAAACACTGGTTTAGAACTGGTTTTTGGCGTTTTGCTAACTGTGTTTTGCGACTGGTAGTAGCAGGGAGAGTGGTTTCTCGCAGATCTATTCTACCTAAGTGTATCTTCTTTTATGGTTTCTCATCTTTCTTAATGACTCACATCTGGGGATATTTTTTCAGGCGTTCAGACATTTATATGTCATGGCCACTGAAGCTCGCTGGCTGCAAACAGTGGATGTTGATACAGGCTTGCCGGTATATGCCCCTATTGAAGTTACTACTGTGGAGACAGAACATTACTCAGAGACGACTTTTTGTGACGTCACTCCTTGCATTCTCCCAGAACGTTCTGTTGTAAGTTTTAAGTTGATTAGTCACCACAGATCGATTTCTCTTTTTTTAGAGCCTGGCTAAACGCACTTCAACGTTTACTTAGGGCACCCCGATTCTGAGTGCACCCCAAATTTAAATTTCAATTTGTGAGGGTAACTCCAAAACCTTGATCGAGACATCTATTTTAGGTTCGGCGACATATGGCCGAAAACTTATTTTCTAGGCTCGTTGTCCAACTAAACCTCTTTGGTGAAATTTAGTTGGCAACTGCTGACCTTAAAGTTCGGTGGGTTCCGATCGACTCTTCAATCAATGGTTCGACGGGCTTTGACCGGCTCTCCAACTAGAGGTTCGGTGGGATCTGACCCACCCTACAAATCACAAGAAGAGTGTTTGGAGGGATGATGATGGGGTGAACAAAACGTGAGTAAAGAGTGGTGGGGTACATTAATCGCAGTGATGGGCATAAGGGTCATTTTGTAATAGAATTGACCTTGTTTTAAGTTTTAACTTTTTTGGTGGGGTGCCTTGAGTAAATGTTGGGGTGCATTTAGCCGGACACTTTTTTATGATAGTTATGTCCATCTGCCTATTTTGGGATTAGGGCTATGATAGTTGTTGTCCATCTGCCTTTTTACCTCTCTTTCCTTCCCATTCTTTTGTTTACTAATTCATTAAAGGAACCTGGTAGCCTTGTGGGGATCAACCTGCTAGGTTTTGTGAACTAAACCTTATTTTGGAACTAAAAAAAAATAGACGTGAATAAATATTTGTACACAATTATTTACCATGGTTTCACTTCAGAACATTGTGTTGTCCTGAGGCTGAGAGTTTGGAATTATATTAACTGTGCATATTAAGTAAATTTGGAAGTACTGTTTTGTTCAATTGTGGAAGTAAAAATTAAAGGAGTGTATCTTACTTGTAGCTGAAGTCCGTTCGAGTATGTGGGCCCCGATATTGGCCTCAAGTCATAGACCTTGTTCCTGAAGGTAAGGAAATGAAACTTTTTTCCTATTCACTATCTAATGATCACGTCCAGGCTGCTTACAGCCGTATGCTTTATTATACAGATGAGCCCTGGTGGTTTCCTGGAGATAAAAATGACCCATTCAATGGTGGCATCGTCTTCATCAAGCGAAAAGTTGGAGCATGTTCTTATGTAGATGATCCTATAGGATGCCAGTCACTGCTGTCACGAGCTATGCACAAGGTATTTGACAATCCTCTCTTTATCTTTTCACTTTTTAGCACATCATAGTGCTCAGAATTCCTCCTTTGGCAGGTCTGTGATGGGGAAAATCTGAGAGCTTGTACCAGGGGCAGTGAAGGGAATGGCGAATCTGGTTTGTTTGATGTAGATCAGTTGGTCAGCACCTTCTCATCTGACCCTAGTTTAATAGCATTTGCCAAGGTTTTCTGTGACTCTGCTTGGAACAGCAGGCAAGTACTCAAATGTTTGTTTTTCAGGTTCTTATTTATGGTTAATTCAGCTAAAAGTAAAATTCAAGCATTCAAATGTTTAGGATTGTATTTGCTTGATCTTCCCTTTTGACTTTTCTTTATCATATGTTGGCAAGAAGTTTATAGTTTTTTGTTTCTTGTGAATACAAAGAAGTTCTTCTGTTTATATTGAGGGGTCACTAATCTATTCGTAAAATCTGTTGAAACCCTGGACATGCAGATCAGATATCGATTTCCAGGAATTCTGCTCGCAAGTGTTGTTTGATTGTGTGAGCAAGGACAGACCAGCTCTTTTACAGGTATTTATTTTGAAAATATACCAGTGGCCTTTGAAGTGAACTAAAAGTTGCAATATAACATCATCTTTTATCTCAAATAGCTATTGTATTAGTAATGAGCATTGCACTTACAAATTGAAATATAGCATCATGAATGCTTTACTTAGGTTTACCAATGCAAGTCCATGGTCAAAAGGTAGGAATTAGGAAAGTTCTGCTGTGGTTGCTGCTATAGCCAATCTAGCCAATTTCACTTGTTATTGTTTAGATTTTGGGGAATTTCTGCATACATCGACTCCTTTACCATTCAAGATGTTGAAACTGTTACAAACAATGATAACTAACAATCTGTGTTTCATATGCATATTAGTATAATATGCATAATATCTGCTATGTCCGAATCTAAAATTCTGCTTAACTTTTTATTGAAAGAATTGCTTCTGAGCAGAACCTTTGCTCACTATAATGGTTGAGTTGGAAATCTCTTCTTTGATATGACAAATTAGTAATTCATGATCATTGGTTCAAGTTATTTGCTAGTACAGATTTTTATTTGGTTGATGAAGCATGCAGCACATGCCTACTTCAAGAACTTGCTTGATACATGGAACGTATTGCATCTATTATCATCCTAAGTTTTTTTTCCTCGTCATAGTCTGTCAACCTCATTTGATTATTGGAAACATGCAGATCTATATTTCATTATACACCACAATTGGGTCCATGGCTGAACAGGTGACAAGTGGCAGGGCTTTCGGTGACTCACTCTATATTTCAAGTTTAAAGGTAAATGCTCTTCTGTTGTATCTGTTGGTTCCCATAATATTTTTTGCAATTTTCATTGTTGTTTGTGATTCCGTCAAATTTTCATTTTTGCAACTTCATAAACATATCTCCATATGGAGTACAAGTTAAATATATTAGAAATTGGTACAATGCAAATGTAAATGTTGAACAATATTTCCCTTTAAAGACATTTGTTGTCTGCAAATTTATAAACAATTGACAAATTTTAAATTTTTTCCTGCTAGCGCCGACCCCAATTATTTTGGGACTAAAGCTATGTTGTATTTTTTTTGTTTCCTGCTAGCTAGATTTTGTGGGCTTGTGTATCTCAGCCTTTGCCCTCTTTTCCCCACTGTTTCTTCCTGACCTTTATGAACTGGATGTTGGCACAAATATTAAAGATGATATCCTAAGTTACAGACTTCAATTTTGTGCTTCAGATTGCACTGGCTTACAATGAGGCTCTGAATTGTGGAAGATTGAGCATTTCCCGCGGCAGTATCATTCAATCTTATTTTCTTGCTTCTCTGAGAAAGAGAGTTGAAGATATCCTCGATCGCACAAGAGCAAAGAATGACCTGCATAATTATATGATTGAAGGAAAGTGGCCTGATGAGCAGAAAATCGTCTTTCTTTCATGGTATCTTCAATGGTATGGGATGCCTCCTAGTTCTGTTACAAACTTGGTAATGGAGAAGATCAAAGGGAAGGTCACGATGTCTTCTTCAGTCCCGCTTTTGCGTCTGTTACTGCCTCAAACACATATTAATGCTCTTGTCGAGATAGATAAGCTAAGGTTATAATCTGCTGGAGGTTGCTACATTTTTGGGAAAATCCACCTCCTTAGCACATTAATGCTCTCATCAAGGTAGATAAGCTAAGGTTATTATCTGCTGGAGGTTGCTGCATGTTCAGTAAAATCCACCACCTCAAACACATACTAAAGCTCTCGTCTTGGTAGATTATCTAAGGTTGTAATCTGCTGAAGGTTGTTGCATTTTCAGTAAAATCCACCACCTTGGACACATTAATGCTCTTGTCGAGGTAGATTATCTAAGGTTCTAATTTGCTGGAGCTTGCTGCATTTTCAGTCAAATCCACTACCTTTGACACGTTAATACTCTCGTCTAGGTAGATTATCTAAGGTTATAATTTGCTGGAGCTTGCTGCATCTTAGTAAAATCCACCAATTTTAGTGTTACTTATTTTGTTGTATGCGGGTGTTTATTATTGTATTAGATGCCATTGTTGAGAATTAGCCCTTTATTTATTATTGGTTGTCATGAGTACATAAGAAGGTATAAAAGAAAGGAAAATGATGACTCACTTTGTACGTACACCCTTGTTTTTTAGTTATTTATTATTTTTTCTTGTCTCCCAAGTGTCGGCCCTACATCTGACAAAACACCATCAAAGACTAAAAGACAAAGGTTTGCGTTTAAAGTGTGTGTGAAGAGTGTTGGATTGTCATTTTCCTAAAAGAAATACATGGCAGGGTGACTGTAGTCATAGTCACAATTCTCTCTGAATTTCAGCTTAGCACTTAAACAACTTAAACACTGTTAGAGTTTTTTTATACAGTTAACAAGAAGAAATGCGGATGTTATTGTGCTCCTTGTTCTTTAGATTTCCAGTGCTTAGCTTACGCTGCTATAAATAGGACAGTATTCTATATGTTGAGAGGCCAATTGAAACTTGACAAAAATAAAGGCCGATTGAAGATTTTTCAGTGAACAAAGTTCATCCCTATGTATGGCATTTACGTTCAAGAGCAACTGTAATTGTAAGTTTACAGCACATGTGGTCCTTAAATTTTAAAATGCTATTTGTTGCTGTCAAATTCTAACTCATCCATTTGGTAACACTGTAACCCAATTTCAGATACTAGTGATTACTTTTTCATTTCACTTGCGATGGCAATACTAGTGAACCTTTTATGCTTCATGATATAAAGTTTTATATTTATTTTACTTGTTGAAAGTTTTGTTTTTAATTGTGGTTTGAGTAACGGGTTTGATTTGTCAGAAGAACAGCCACTTACTGTCCAACTGATGATATATAAGGAATTTACGATTAACAAGTCAATTTGATACATTAGGATTAGCAAATCCATTCACCAAGGTAATTTGATTCTCTATAGACCTGCTCATAATCAATAAAATTTCTATTCCTTCATAACAAAGTTTTGCAATTCACAATTTTACTTTGTATATTTGAAGTCCGCATTCTCTTGAAAGGGAGATTGACTTGCATTTCACAATCGTGAGAGCCATGATAACAACTTAGCTTCTAATTTTATAACATTTGTTCATAGTCTAGGCTACCTTCTAAATTGTTCTTCAATTTCAGGGGGACGCCCCCTGCTCAGCTCTGCAACCAAATCAGCAGTACGAACAAAACGTTGCAAACCGGTCATCAAAAAACTTTAAAATTGTTTATGCAAGAACAAATCTGTAATAAAAAAATAAATTAAAAGAAAAGATTCATGAAATTTAATTTTTTTTCTTTTCAAATGTAGAATCCAGATGCAGCTAGCATTAATCACGATGTTAGATTAGGAAGCTAGTATGATTTCGATGAAATGGTTTCTTTCCCAAACAACGTAAAAGGTTCCCCACTACTCCATAAGGCGCAGGCACATGACATACGTTTGGCCAAAACGTTAAATAGATGTTCTTCCTCAACGTCCAAATGCAAGTCCAAATGCAGCATTAATCCTGCAATGGATAGCGAGGGGAAGATCAATCTAAATTCATATTGATTAATCACAATACCACTAGAGAATATAGTTGCTCTTCTAGTAGATTATAGCGAAGCCAAAAAAAACAATATAATTCATATCAATGTTGTTTCAAATTATAGCGGGCTTAACTTAGCCGTCCTGCCATCCTACCTGACATAAGACCCAATACGAATTGTAATGATCCTACATGAAATTATCATAATAACAATAAAATAATCAAACAAGATGTCTTCTTAGTCCCCTTAGATGTTATAAATGGCGGCGGCAACAAAAAAAAAAAAAAAAATAAAAATAAATAATATATTATAAATAAATTATTATTATTATTATTATTATTATTATTTAAATCAAAAGAGGGTTTATCTACTTGTTCACACCTAACTTCCTATCCTACCTGACATAAAACCTAATACGATTTGTAACAACATTGGAATGTATAATAATAAAAAAATCAAACAAGTTGTCTTAGCCCCTTGGATGATATAAATGGCGGTCATGTCCGCAATCATTATATGTCTATGGAGTCATCAAAGACATCAAACAAATGCATAATAAAAATTCAAAAAAAATTCAAAAAAATTCCGATTAAATCAAAAGAGGATTTATTTACTTGTTCACGTTGTTCTCCGGTGTTCATAAAGAGTAGAGGAGCAAATTGAGTGAAAAACAAGAGATGATTGTTGCTTCAAGGGATGAGTCGAATGGGAACTGAGTTATCCGCATTGACCAAATAATGAAGCCAACCAAGTATTTAAAAGACATAATAGAAAAGATGAAATTCGATAAAAAAAAAACTTGAGATTTCTCAACTGTATGATGCTTCAGTGAAGTGAATTTTTTAGATCGCGGAAGTTGTTGAAGGAACAGTTGCATAAGGTGTGTTGCTTAAAGGGAACGAGTCGATTAGGAACGGATATGAAGCCATCAATGAGATAAAGAAGCTTGTTGTGATACAATGATCGAATTAAACTGGTGAAGAATAGAAGTCATTAAACATTCAGATGAAGAAAAAATCTGTTGAAATTTACGAACCCTAGGAGCTGCGAAGAAGACGATTTTGGTTCGATGATAGGATGTGATTTATAGAAGAGAACTAAATACAATCGACAGTTGATGGCCTTCTACGGGATGTGGATGATGGAGATTTTACGGTGAGTTGTTTATTTTGGATGCCTAACCCTAGTTCCATATCTGCGATATTGAAATGACGAGAATGGCCTTGCTCTATAACATACAATATTCAATTATGGAAAATGATTTTACATAGCTTAATTTTATCTTTTTTTAAGAAAAAACAATAGGCTCTTAGCCCATCTCCAATGCATTGCACGCAAAATACTATTCACATCTCCAACCCTTCATACCAAATCTCACACCAAACCAAAAAACAATATTCCAAATATCTTTATTTTTTACAAGATTTAAACTTGTAAAGTGGGCCCACAATTAAAAGAAAAAATTTTAAAAAAAAAATGTTTGGCTTTTACTCCAATATTTAAAAGCTTTTCTATTTGCAAAGGTTGAAACGAAAAGGACTTTATGTTAACTCATCACAACACTCTTGGTCGAGAGTAATGAAAGTTTGTTTTTCTTAAATAAAAAAATAATAATAATTAAATGAGGTTTGTTACTGTATTACTTAGGATATAACTTCGAAGACTAAGTTACGGCCAACATCATATTGTAAGACCTTTTTTTTTTTTTTTTGAAAATATTATAAGATCTTATTAATTTCATAGGTTATGCAAAAGGTTGGTCAAGACTAGCAGATAGGAACGGAGCCAATTATAATGTTGGCTTAGGCTGTAGCTCAAAGCAACTTGTGGACGGCCCCTTTACATGTGTGCCTAGCCAAAAAGGCAATAGAAACTATCGGGGCTAAAATAAATAGAATGAAAATATGATTAACTGATTCAACACCAGAGATTCAATTGCCACTAATGCCATAAATCTTTTTTTTTTTTCCTGCAATTACATAAATATTATTCAATTGAACAGATTTGACTGCAAATTGTCTGGGATCTGCTTATTGAATCAACAAATTATCTAGCTAGTTTGTATCCAGAGCCAGACACATGCACTTTATTATTTGGGATCAATCAAACCCGAAAGTAAATCAATTAGCTTTTCAAGCTAAGTTAGCTAAGACACCAACAATGGGAGCAACGGTGACAGTTGCAGGCTCTGCTTGTTGGAAATTAGACCTTGAATCCGTGTAACCATCATTCTCATCAGGACCACCAACAATTGCTCCATCCAACACGTTTGGATTTGGCCCATCCCTGTTAAACCACTTAGTAAACCCTTCTTTACATTCTACTGGTGCTTTGTTTACCTTGATTGACACAATTGATGCTCCTCTGTGATGTACTTCTTTTGGGTAGTTTGTTCCCACCCCCACCATGTAACTCATTTGTTTTGGGTTGGAACCCAGAATGTAGTCCACCTATAGAACACACAAAACCATTTTCGAGATCATAAATAAATGAAAACAAAAGTGCAATGGAAGAGTTTGAAACAAAAGTGCATTGCTAATTGTTTGCGTTGTTATTTTTCGAGAAATGACATATCCTAAATTCCTAATGTCACACTTTAAGATATTTGTGTTGACATCTGTGTCTCAAACGGCTAATTAATTGTTAGGAAGAGAAATTTATAGCAGTAAGACGTTCTTTTGAACATCAAGATTAACAAACTAATTTACTTTTATTAAGGCCATTGGTTCTATATGTGGTTCTATGGACGATGAATGAAAAATTGTACCTGTGACTTGACAAACGTGGTTAGATCATTGGCCCCAAGGACCCCACCTTGGCATTGGATGGTAGAATTGTGAGCTGACAAGTACTTGGAATAAGCCGAAGCAATGAAAGCAGCAGAAGAGACATATTGAAGGTTGTTCCAAGGCTGAAACCACAATAGGCCTCCTGGAGTTCTCTTCACATTGGAGCTACCCTTCTGAGCACATGAGCAAATAAATTGCTCTGCATGGCTTTTACACTGTGCCCAGGTCCCTGTGTAGCCGACTTTGCCTTCCAATACTAACTGCACAACACAAAATTAGCTCAATCAAAAATCACTCTTTTAGTGTTTCAATGGATCAGAACAGACTTCTTTGGCAGTGTGTTGTATAGTACCTTTGAAATTAGGACTTGTGCTCCAACATACTTGTCGTCCCAGGAGAACTCAGACCTGGTGCCTCCGTTACCAGCCATGGAATTCAGATAATTCAGATATGTTGGATCACTGGTGGCACGGTGGAGCCACGCCGCAGCCCAGAGGAGTTCATCCTGTTCACAATCGATCATGAACAAATTATAGTCTATTTGACTCCCTTTTACTAATGATTCAATAGGAAAAGTACACCTGATTGATGCTAATGCACTTTCAATTTAAGGTTCGAGGTTCGAATTTTCTCCTCAAATTAATAACTAGTAGTAACTATTAATTGATAACTATTAGGCACAAAGTATTTGACCAAAAAAAAAAAAAAAAAAAAAAAAAAAAAAACTATTAGGCCCAAAGTGCAAGTTTCCTACATTGAAAGTACGTTTATATCCAAAACCTCAAATGCATGTGTTTAGATCTTGTATATGTTAGGGATGTGCTGATCAAAATTATAGTTTTACTTTTACATCAGTTAAGAACGGTTTTAGAATGAATAACTGATCACTCCCTAATCAGTACACAAGCCCTTTCGATTAAAACCCCACATGGGCCAACATTTATAATAGCGAAGATCCATGGATCTGCGCCCGGCCCGGGCCGGACCGGCCCAACAACTCAGAATAAATTACCTGAAATCCACTGCTGGAGTAGAATTGGCCCGCCACTGAAATACTGTTCTGATATTCACCTTGACACTTCATGGCAAAGTCAAATAGCTGCATTTGAACCAAAAACAAGTCCATTCCCATTATCAATTTCCATCTATAGCACCAAAATCATATACAACAAGGTATCAAACATAGACATATATGTGGTGTAACTAATTAATTAACCTGTTTTGAATGACTGAGAAGCAAATTAGCATATCTAGAGTCGATCCCCATGAACGCCATGGACGCAGCGGCCAGAGCCGCGGAGGTCTCTGCGGCGAGGTCGGAGCCGGGGTGTTGGGTGTCGATTCTGAAAGTAGTTCTCGGCGTGGTCATGTCTTCCGGCCTCATCCAACATGCATGGTCGGAGACACCGTCTCCAACTTCACCATAGAGCACATATGGCTCTGGGTGAGCCTTTAGAAGGTAATCTGTACCCCATCTAATTGCCTCCAAAGTGTGTTGTAGTTCCATGTTTGCTTTGAGTTGGTACTTAAAATCTACTGCGCTCCATGCCAGCATTGTTACTGTGAAGGCCATTGGGAACCCAAACTTCACATTGTCCCCTGCATCGTAGTACCCTCCAACCAGATCAATCTGTTGCCATACAAAATGTTAGTATATGTCTTTTCTTTTATTGAATGTGATTTGATTTTTGACAATTTAATGTTCTTAATTAGATATAATTCATAAAAAAATGAATTGCATTCGTATTTTTACTTCAAAAAATTGTGTTTTTATCATAAATGATTTAAATTTAAAGTTCATTAATTTGTGCAATTGTGCATGAGGTATCCTGTATTTATTGATCTACATGATATGGTTATTTGACAATTTAATGGTCTTAATTAGCTATATAATTCTTTGAATAAATGAATTGTATTTTTATTTCTTACTTCAAAAAAACTTTATTTTTATCATAAACGATTCAATTTTGAGTTCATTAATTTGTAGGTGAGATTTTATGATCCCGTCCCAATGGTCAAAACTAGGTTCGACCTGGATTGATCTATAAATCAAGGGACCAAAGCGTCGAATCACTTGGTTTATGACATTTAAAGGAAAGTAATTATACAAAGGCCTAAATAGGCAAATATATCTTTATTTTTTGTTGCAAATCGTACTCATATTATTTTGAGCGCATTATAACATCTCTAAGAAAAGCATTGTACTACATGTTTAGTAAAATAACAAGTATTAAGGCTTGTCTCTTCTAAAATAAAAAAATAAAAAAATAAAAAGTATTAAGGCTTGTACGTACCTTGGCATCACTACCATCTTGTAAACCAGAATCACCTCGCCAGTGAACTCTCTGATTTAATGGTAACTTCCCTGATCTCTGGCCCTCAAAATACAAAAGAGACTTTGTGAGAGCTGCTTTGTAGTCTGCATTACAAGTAATTTTTTGAACTGATAAAAGCAATGAAAACAGCATTGCTAAGAAGATGAGACTCATTGAAGCAGCCATTTTGCATGGGAAGTTCTACTAACTAGCTAGAGAAAAATGAAACAAAGGAGAACTAATTAACTCTAACTATGAAGACAAGACAGAATCCTAGGTATATATAGACTAGAGTGGGATATCTTGAATGATTTTTTTTTTTATTTTTAATTTGATTGATCTTTGTATCTATATATAAAAAATTGAAACCTATCCTCTCTCCTTAAAATCTGTAAGAGTGAATCATGAGGTTGCCATATTGAGAAATATTTTTTGTGTCCATGGAACAACTTTTGTTTGGTGAATTAAAAATTGGAGAGAAGAGTACATTAGAAATACACATAATCCACGACCCATGTCTGATATATAGCTAAGGAAAGTTGCTTGTTTAGATAGGAATCATTTTAAAATTAAAAGAGGAAATGCTACATCAACCCAATTTCTAACCCACCACTGTTGATTTTGTCTCATTACATTGTTAAATTCTGAATTATTTATACACAACATAATTAAGACTCTCCTACCGATCATGTTGTGCATCTTGAGATAAGTAAGCTCACATCTCAATGTGAATGTTGAATGATGGATTGGAGGGTATTAATTGATTATGTTTTTTTTTTTTTTGGAAGAAAGAGGGTGTTGATTATGGTGTCCACTAGTGAAAAAGGTTTTTATAATTTTTATAATTTATATTTCAATAAATGTTAAAAGTAAAAATAATACAAAATGATTCAAAATTTGGCTATTTAATGCGGCGAAATCAACATATAGGGTGTGTGACATGTGTCAGAAATCCAGTTAGTGTAGCATTTCTCATCAGCCTATCATGTGTGTGTGTATATATATACATGGTACATTATTTAGAATCATTGGATATATATTTAATGGGTACATTATTTAGTAATTTAAATACTAAATATATGTTGATTTTCTATGGATTGGATTATTAGTGATATAGTTTGTTTTTTTTTAAACCATTAGTGATGTAGTTGAATATCCTACACAAAAAACTCGAGATGCGCTCCATTTTGAGATCCCACTAATTAGGATAGAAGAGAGACTTTTATGAGATATATATTAGTTTGTGGAAACTTTCCCGGTCTCATTATCTCATTAATTAGGGAAACTCACCTCCAAATTTATGAGAATAAGATCTTGCTTAAAAAACTTTTCTTAAACGTGAAGAAAGTTATATTGCGACTAGGCTAGGAAATAACAATTTATTTCAAATTTACCTTAAAATAAATTAAGTTATTTAATTTAGTTGGAAAATACGACGTTCGACACACGGGGAAAGCGCCTCGAGTTGCGTGCGAGTCTCCGGATCTCCACTAGATCCCATCAACATATATATACAACCTTTCACCGTTAACATGCAAAAATCCCATTTTTGTTCAAACGATTGAGGGTTTTGAGAGAAATCGACGTTTGGGAGGAACGAAATTGAGCTTGGAGAGGAGATTGAGCTTCACAACAACCGATCCAAGGTAATTATGAGATCCCACTAATTAGGAAAAGATTTGTGGGACTTTTTTATTTCCCACATCCTAGTCAAATATGCTCAGTTGGGGATATTTAGACTCCAAATTTATGAGATATCATTAATTAAGAAAAGATTTGTGGAAACTTTCCTAGTCAAAAAGAGCGAGATCTCCAAATTTATGAGATTTCATTAATTAGGTTTGTGACGGTGGGTGTAGATTTGTGGAAACTTTCTTTATCTTTTGGGATGTTAAAAAGTGCAAGATCTCCAAATTTATGAGATCTCATTAATTAGGGCTTAAAGATTAGGCCGGACGGTGCCCTTTAGAAGCGGGGCCGTGGATTTGTGGAAACTTTCCTGGGCAAAAGAGGCGAGATCTCCAAATTTATGAGATCTCATTAAGTAGGAAAAGATTTGTGAAAACTTTCCTAGTCAAAAGGGTAATTAAGATAAATTAATGAAAATGAGCCCAATAAATATTAAATAGGGAGTTGGACTTAAGGCCCAAGTGGGAGGACACTTTAATCTTTAACACAAAAGATTGTATACAACCTGACCTAACCTAGCCTATAAAAGAGTTGTTAAGAAACCATAGCCGTTTCTTTTTGAAAACCCCCACTTGAGGGAGATTAAGGGAGAAGAGCTTGGAATGGTGAGAATACGGAGTTTCGAGAAGTCAAAGAGATCTAAGAAGTTCCGCGCGATGGTTTACATCAAGCCCGACCGAGAAAGGATCGAGATTAGGATTTGCGCCGAGTCAGGTAAGTGGGAAGCTTCACTCATGCATTACATATGGCTTGATTACAAGATAAATAGAATATCACATTGTTTTTATCGAAAGACCGGGGATTGGGATGCATTTAGTCATTGGTTTGAATAAGCTTATCTATGGAATGCATGTGACATGAACACTTGCATCGAGATCGGTTGTGTGCCCATCAAAAAGATGAGTTCGCACTTCGACTAGCAGGATGAGACTACTTAGTTCATTAAAAAATGGGTCTGCGCTCCGACTAGCGGGATGAGACTACTCAACCCATCAAAAAGAGGAGTTTGCGCTCCAACTAAGTGAGATGAGGCTACTCAGTCCCTCAAAAAGAGGAATCCGCACTTTGACTAGCAAGATGAGACTGCCTAATCCATCAAAAAGAGGTGTACGCGCTTCCGACTAGCGAGATGAGACTACTCAGTCCATAAAAAAGAGGAGTTTTTGTTTCGACCTACCAAATAAACAAATTGTCACAATCGGTGATGGCTTGGAAACACTTATTGTTGGTTTGATGGAGCTCGATGGAAGTCGCAATAGTCGTAGTGACCATCACTTTTACATCACTTCGAGGTTAGTGTTTCGGTCATCGGATTCATACCAATGGCTATGATGCATTGAATGGAACAACGAATTATATTATTATCCAATTATCACATTTCATATGAACTCTTGCGATATTGTTGGTTTTCATGTATGACTTGTGGATCTTGTTTTGTCTATGAATGATGAATGCTCTTGTATATGAAATGAATGCATGCTTATAAAATGAAATGGTGAATTCTTCAAATATACTTTTGTGCTAGGAACAATGGCTACGATGCATTGAATAGAACAACGAATTATATTATTATCCAACTATCACATTTCATATGAACCCTTTGCAATATTGTTGGTTTTCATGTATGACTTGTGGATCTTGTCTCGTCTATGAATGATGAATTTTCTTGTATATGAAATGAATGCATGCTTATAAAATGAAATGGTGAATTCTTCAAATATACTTGTGTGCTAGGAATGATGGTATTTGATACACAATATATATATATATATATATATATATATATATATATATATATATAAGGATATTTTACTTATCAAGTTTTGATACATGCAAATATGGATAAGGATATTTTATTTATAATGGCTCTTGATTTCTACTCTTACAACTCTTGATACACGATACTACGCGCGTGAATGAACATGAATTGTGTGTTCTTTACTTTCCTAATTTATGCAAACGATTGGATTGTTCTTCCATGTGGATTTGCTCGTTATTAGATATTACTTGCATATTTAATGTGTGAGCGAGTCTTCTCTCTTATTAAGCTCTGTTGGTTATTTAGCTCACCCCACTTACATCTCAGGTATCCATGTCGGCACTAGGTTGACACAAGGGAGAGGAGAGATTGATGCCTTTTCTGATGTGAGCCTTGTATATATTGTAGTACATATGTATTCGATTTTAAACTATTAAACTTGGGTTGTAATTAAGTAGATCTTTTGAGTAGCTTGAACCCTACATCCTTTTTTAGTCGATTCATTGAGGAGTCTTTGAACGATCTTACATGGTTTACAAAATGAGAACTCAATTATAGTTCTTTGGTAGGCATATGTATTTGTTCTATATTTTATTCCACATTTTATTTTCAAATTGTCTTTATGATTATTCTACAAGTTGTTTAGGCGTGCTAATTGTTATTTGGGTATGTTTTAGGTGTCGAGCTTGGGTGGCAATGTGGGTGGAGCAATGCAACATTAAGTCGAGGGAGGGTCATCACAAAATAGGGGTCGACAACGGTTGTACTGAAAACCCGTCAGCATCCGGCTCATAGTCGAGAATGTGTCAAAAGGACCACCAGTGAAACAAGCGACGCCAACTACACCAGCGACACGACGACGAACCACCGGAAACACCAGCAACACGGCGAAGAATCACCAGTAGCACCAGTGATACTTTCGACTCTAACGACACCAATGACGCAAAAGGGAAGAGAAAGAAAATACCAAAGACCGAAAGAGAAAAGAAAAAACCGAAGGGGTGGGGAAGGGGGGAGAGAGAAGGATGAGAAAAGGAAAACCGTTGAAGATTGAAGATTGACCCTAGCTAGCTAGAGTTATCAAGTTTTAGGTCGCATGGTTGTTGAGTAGGCTCACGTTATGGACTCATTTTAATTAGGAGTGCATGCATGAATGTTTAAATTATGAATTAATATATTAATGTAATGGTTTTCAAAAAAAAATATTAATGTAATGAAATTAAATGGTATACACTATAAAGATTGCCTCGAATTAGACAAGCACGTGAATCAAAATGCATAAGCACAAACAATTTGTACCAAATCATCTATAGTGAGATAGTAGATGCATTACTTGTCCAAAGGTAATGTTTGACTTTGTTGAGTTCAACTCCCATTTAAGTTATAAAATGAAAATAAAAAATATATATAAAAATAAAAATAAAAACAAACCTTGCGTGTATAATTTAAAATTCAAAATTAATGATATAAGGGCACGTGCAATTCTGTTAGGCAAGCTAATGCGGTGCGTTAAATTCTTTCCTAAAACGGTTTTGATAATTGGACAGGAAAGTGTAAAGATTATGAGCTATATTGACGTCCAAATCTAAGCTAACATTTAGTTGACGTAAAGATGATCCATTATGATCACCACAAAATCTTAAAAAATGGGTAGGCCGATTGTTGACGAAATGAAAGTTATATAAATCAATCAAACAAACAAGAACACAAGAAGAAAGGCAGAGAATCCGTCACAGCTCTTTTGGTATAAATTATAGACCCTTATTTGGCAAGTCTATCACTCCATGGCATTGAAACGTGAAGGGAAAAAAACCAACGTAATGCTACCACCGATCATAGAATGTGAGCCCCCACCCCACCCACGAAATAAATATTCATAGGATGTAATATAATAAGTTTAATAATAATAATAATAATAAAACCTTCTTTATGCTCTAAAAAATTAACTTAATATTAACTTAATTATGCTCTAAAAAATTATTTGTTGAATTGTAATTAAACCTTCTTTAGCGTGAATTAACTATTTCAGTTGTTGAGAGACGTTGCCAGATGAAGAAGGCTCGACTGTGGATTATGATATTCTATGAAGACTATTATAATGTATAAATGAATCATGACTGACTGTCAATCGACAAAAATAAGCTAGAAGTTAAACTTTCATTTTGTTTCAAAAGTAACGTTCAATTTTCAGTAAGGCCTTGTTTGGTACATTTTCTAGAACTTGCACAATTGTAGGTATATAAGTTCGTAGCGGCTATTAAGAGCCACACTTTTTCCTCTTTATACCCTGTTTTGAAATTTTTTTTAACCTCCTTGTAAAATGTCTTTGATGTCCCCATATATAAAAATGTTTTACCCCACATACCCCACGACTCCTACTAAATTTATTTTGAAGCAAGAGTGCTTTGCGGGAAAATCACAAACTTCACCCCCACACTCGACCTTCAACTGACCAAATAAGTTGCTACACCACACAAAATAAACTTGATAAATTCGGTCTCTAGTTGATTCCCTATCGTTTGGTTTTTTAGGTCATTTTGGTGGTTATTTAACTGTTTTAGGGTTATTGCATTTTTTTAGGGCTTCGAGTTTGGCATTGATTGGTATTGTAGAAGGAAAATGTTGAAGGAATCACCAAAAAAAGTAAACCCGAGCAATATGAGATAATTTTTTGGTATTTTTCATGACTTTTTGTGATGTGCGACACAAGACCGAGATGTACAACATGCGCCTCGGTCATGTGTGTCCGACTACATATAGTACATAGCGGTGTATGATGGCCGAGACCCATAGTTTCATGTCAGCTTTGTGTGACTAGAAACACTTGTAAGTATCGACCCTATTGCGCCGAAATGCTGCTCGTACCCCATCAAATTGCTCTTTGTATCCCCACCAAACACACCACTCAAACTCGCTTAAGTGTTTCGGTCGAAGATCTCCATATACACTCATGACTTTGCACTCTAGGCATTGATATGCTAATCATACTCCCACCAAATTGTTGAGTGCACCCCATAATAGTCTACTTATTCTATACTAGAGTATCGGAGGAACGAAAACGCAAGATATGTTAATGTAGCAGCTGCACATGACCAATATGCATTCTAAGTCTCGATTTTGATGAACCGATACCAATAGAAGTATGTCGATTTAGTGTGGTCGATACCTTCCCAACCATTTTGGTCAAACTTAGCCGAGACCCTTTACAAGGTCTCGGCCATTTGTGGTTGTACATTTTGACACCTCCAACTGATAAAAATCAAGGAAACCCACAAAGTTCACAAAAATATCACCAATACCTTGAAATCTCATGGGAACAAAAATTGCAAAGTGTTAGGGCAAACAAGTTATTCAAAAGACCAAAAGAAAATGAAGATAATCGCAGTGGTCCCTCACGTAAATCCAACGGGTTTCAAGTCACTAAAACACTCATAATGCACAGATGATCTCAAATAAGTGTTCGATAAGGCAAGAAAAACAAAGCAATGAAGGTGGTGACGAGTTTGGTTATGAGGTACGTGAGTTGGGAAAGGTGTGTAGAAAATGAGTTTTGATTTGTTGGGGAGGAGTAGTTTTAAAATAATTTATAAAAAAGTGGGGTAAATGCAATAAAATAAATTCAAAACTGGAGTACAAAGAAATAATGGAAAAATAGAGCAAAAAGTTGGGTATGAATAGCAGCTGTCTTTTTATGGTGGTTTACTCCCATAAAAGCAAGACTTCCATGGTAAGTGTTTTTTATTTTTTTGTTCTACTTGAAAGTTTAAACTTCATTAGAAGTTGCATGTTAAAAATAATTAAATAGTAAAATATATAATTAACAAAAACACTCGTTACATTACAGAGAGACATAAGAGAGAGGGATTGGAAATGCTACACTTAATGGGTGAATATAGTCACCTGTCAGCAATACTTGAGACGTGAGCTTACGCTCCGTATAAAAAAAACTATTTAAGTGTAGCATTGGCTCACCGAGTCACAAATCTATAGAGACTCTAGTGTGGTCTGAAACAAAGTAAGAATGTGTCAAACGTTAATGTACGTAATATATACCAATAAAAATAAAATATGTCCTTAATACGACAGGCTTTACATGTTCAAAACCGATCGGATTAAGGCTAGGTCGGTCCATATAGACGGGTCCAAGAGTGTTGAGCCCAGTAGGCCTAACAACTCAAAATCCTAAATTGGGTTCGTCAAAGAAAGCCCAAATTATTTTGAAAAAACAAAAAAGAATCACGCAATGTGCACCATGATATTTTCTCAGGGTACCCCATTGATCAGGGTACCATAAAAATTTATCAAGACATCTCAGGAGTTTTACCAAAATGCCCATAATTTGTGAAGTAATGCATCCCACTACCAAAGACAAATGTTAAAGTAGTCTCTCGATTGTGTTGCCAAAACTTGTATTACAGTGTTGGTCTATACCAACTGACACCCAAATAAGGTAATCAAATACCTAACTTGATGAATGACTACCGAAATTATATAAGTGTTATTGGTGGCCTTCGTGCCAAGACATATGTGTATGTCTCTGTTGACACAACTGCACAGCAACCTATGTCTCGATCTTGTGTGTCCAAGACCATAAGCTTGGTCATTTCCCATCAAAGCTTGAAACATAATGTCGATTAATATAGTGTCGCGCTATGGACACCCCACCAATTACTCAGGGCACCCTAGTAGGTACCCCATCAATTACTCTTGGCACCCCTGAGATAAATGTGTTATTTTATTTGAGAACCAACATAAATAAAAAAAAAAATCGAGGTGCCCTAATAGGATACCGGGATTCACATAGAGCGACTCAACAAAAAATGCCCATAATACATGTTTACACTCTAGCTACGCTTTTTTGGTCTAGACAACCTAGTATTGGGGCTTAACCGACTACTCCAAGTCGAGCCAAGTTCAAGGTTTAGGGTTTAGGGAGTAACGTAAGGCAAACATTTCCCAACTTGAGTCACTTAACCAGTTACTCGAGTTATGAGAACGGAAAAACCATCGTTTGGAACTCCTCCCTCATACGACGTGTCACGTGGGACGAACTTTAAAATATCGGGTAACCTAGACTAAAAAAAAGGTTAATGTAAGCATACGAAGCTCTGCATGGCTATATACTTCAACCTCGTTTGGTTCGGGGGAAGTTGAATGAAGCAAAGATAGCTTTTAGGAAAGTTTCAACTCATCTTGTTTGCTTTGACATTTTCACAAACTTTCCTAGAAGATTAAACCTCAACTTCCCTAACATAGGGGAAGATAACTCATTTAGGGGGTGAGTGAGTTATCTTCTTGAGAGGAAATATACACTTTTACCCTCAATTAATTAATGCTCTCTCCCCTCCCTTTTCTCTCCCTAAAAATTGTGTAAAAGACATTTATGTCAATTACATTATTTTATTATTTTTAAAATGTGAAACTTCCAAGGAAAGTTGAAGTTGAACCAAATGTGAAAAGTGTAACTTCCTTAATAGTTAACTTCCAAAAAAGCTAAACTTTCTTGGAAGATAAAGGCCTTGTTTGGTTAGGGGTTATAGGGAGTTGAAAACTAATCTTGTTTGATTGTCCAACTTCTTGCAAGTTATCTTCCAATTACACCCTTTGGGTGCGAAATATCTCCTCCACCTCCCCTAGAGGACTTATTTCTCTGAAGTTATGGACACAATTACTCTTCATTAACGACCTTTTTATTACACATTTCTTTCTTGTTTGAAGATTATTTATGTCAATTCATATTTTTTATTGTTTAAAACTTTAAAACATCTCTGTAAGTTTAAAGTTGAACCAAATAAAATATTATCTCTAATGAATTTAACTCCAAGAAGATTACTCTGAACTAATACTGCAAGATAGCAAAAATAAATCAAACGTAGCCAAAACTTTTTAAAAATTAGTAAAATGAACCAAATGAGACTTTCGTAGTTAATCATGCAATATAATCCTTTTGGCTTCATTTACTCTTTTTATGCAAAGAAAATGGCCCATGAGCAATACGTACGTCTAAAAGCATGCGAGGACTAACAAGTGATGTATAGTGTAGCACAAATTCTCGCTAATATTCTTGTTTCAACCCAGAGATGAAACAGGAGCGAGAAAATTCCTCGGGCAGGCCGATGATGCGATTGTTGCGTTTTTCGAACTTGGTGATATAGTCTATGAGTGCGCCGGTCTGTTTAAATTTGAAGAGGGCAACCTGGTGGTCCGCGAAGGACGATGGCCCAAATCGGGTTTCCAGGGCATGTGTGAATGCATCCCAGGTCGTTAGTTGGTTATTGGTGAACATTCATTTGAAGCAGCTAAGTGCATGGCCTTGCATGAAGAAGGCGGCCACGGACAGCTGTTGATCTGCTGGGATTTGGTACAGGTGGAAGTACTGCGCCGTGGTGAAGATCCAGTCGAGCCATTGGCAGCATCCTCCAGTGGTGGTGCCGGCGGCGTAGGCTGTGTGGCTGGAGAAGAGGCGGGAGGTCGGTGACCCATTGTTCATGTAATGAAAGCACCAATTGTTGTTGATGCCTTCTCGTACTTGAACAGGAAAGAAGGGAATAAGGGAGGAAGGAGAGATAGAGAGAAGATTGGATAATTTTTTTCTTGTTTCTTTCACTACTAGCGACCTTCTATAGTCCATACGTTAGGTATTCATAGATAATGGATGAGGATATGCATCAATTACAAAATGTTATCATCGGCCCACTTGGACTTTCTGGTGATTCGCTTGGGCCTGCTTTTCTCTTGATTTAAACCGTATTTGAGCCTATATTCACTGGATCCACGATGTTGATCGTATCAGTGTAGCACAGGCTGGAAGGCTAAACCAACTTGGAGAAAGTCTTGAACAATTAATAATGTATCACAATGCGCAAACTTTGAATTTTTTTTTGTCAAATGCGCATTTTGATAGTATTGGATGTCATAGACAATTTCATCATGTACTCTATAAAATATTATCAGATAAAAAATAAATAAAAAATACTTCTTCCATATCGCATCAGCGATTACATAGTAAATACTATCAAATCTTGTACCGTACCTGTTATTGTCTCAACTAATTGAATTTCTATCCCCACGTACATCTACTCTTCGTTTTTTTCTTTCTCTTATACAGCGACCGGAACTTTCAATTTTATGTAAAGTTGCGAGACACATTCCAAACTGTCAAACTAGTACTTAGAGCTGCGGTCCAGATTTCAATGCTATCCATAACCAGCGCCGTACCATCTATGCAACTGGATAACTATTGTTGACCAAATCCACAATACCATTGCTACTCGTCAACACACACATAGACCACATGATAGTAATTAACATTGCTGATCAACGCGCGATGTATTTATTGCCCAATTGAAAAATGCCACGTCTACAACTAAAAGTCAGCAACGTGTAAGACACGTGATCGATATAACTCCATTATTGGGGCCGTACCATACGATTCCTTAAAAAAGTTTTCCTTCCAACCGAAAAATATCAGCCTCTTGTACCGTACGATTTCATCGAGATTACCAGACCGATGCCGGGGTTTTGTAGCTCTCACTATTTTTTGGTACTATATTTTTGTAGCTTTGTGTAAATAATTGATGCATGTGTTTGGTCAGTGATAAGCATGCTGACAAGGGCGGAGCCAGGGGGCCAACCTACATTTCTATTTTTTTAGCCCCTCACCGTTCACTTATGCCACCCAAGCAAATAAGTCAAATTTAAGAAAAGTATTATTGTACTGTAACTTTTCTTAAATTGTACTGTAAAATGACTATTATGCCCCTTATTGTAATTAGTACACCCCATAATTTTTTCCTCTCATTTTGTGCATCCATTATCTTCTTTGCACATTCTCTTCTTGTGTATCATCGAGTGGCTCGGCCTCACAAGTCCTAATTCTCTTGTTAGACAATTGGTCAATGCCCACAAAATCTTTAGTTGGACAGTCGATCAAAATTTATCGAACATTTGATTGGAGAGTCAGTCATAATCCACTAAATTTTTTAGTTAGCAGTTGTCAACCAAATTTTACCAAAAAGATTCGAATGGATAACACTGAACCTAGAAGATAAAGTTCGATCATATGTCATTGAACCTAAAATAGATGTCTTGACTAAAATTTTGTAGTTGGGTGCTTCGGTTGGGATAAAGGGTATTTTAGTAAAAATGTAGGAACTCTCATAAATTGAAATTTGAATTTGGGGTGCGACGCATAATCGGGCTGCACTAAGTAAACGGGGGTACCCTTGGCCGGGCTCTTTGCACCTTTCTTAAAAAAAAAAAAAAAAAAAAAAAAAAAAAAAAAAAAACAAAAAAAACAAAAAAAAAAAAAAAACTTCAGGAGTCGAACTCACGACCTCTCAAAATCTTATTTTTTCACAAGTGATGTCTCGCCTATCTAACTAAAGATGCTTTGACTACATATGTACTGTCAAAAAAGACATGTAATATTTATAAGAAAAAATATTGTATTTTTTCATAGCTATTACTCCTTCCAGTTTTCTCAAAAAATTAATAAATAAATAAGTAAAAATTATTACTTCCTCCAGTAAAAAATATATGACGTTTTGAGAATTCAAGAAAACTTTATACCTATTATACCTATTATACCCCTCTTTTAATTCAAACATTTAATTATAATTAAACATTTGTCTTTCTTTTATTGGATGAAATGAAGAATTAAATGTGGGTAAGAATGTAATTTAAACTCACAATTAATGCTTTCTTTTTTTTTAAGAGAAATCGAAATTTCATTAATTATTAAGGGTTCAATACAGGACCATATGTAAAATCAATTAATGCATCTTTAGTGTGTGTGTTTTAAACAAAAAGTCTTATATTTTTTACCAGAAGGAGTATATGATTAGATTTTTACTTTTTTGTCAATGTGTAGATGAATTCTCCTTGCAACGCTAGGACTTCTATTTATTTCTCAATTTTATTTCTACTTTTTATATGTCAATCTCTCTCTTCAATCAAGCTTTTTCATTAAAAACATAACTCTTTGCATATCAACTTCTTCTTTTTAAGTTTCTCATTAAGGGATGGAATATTGTGTGCACTTTGTAAATATTCATCTATAAACATGCACTATGAGTTCCATGCTAATATGCGTACGTATACACATATACATGCATGCACGTTGGACTAACAATATAAGTTAACCCAAGTTAATTTAAAATTCATATGTAGCACCTTAATTATTTTTTTTCAAGAGTAGTAGCAATTCATATGCAGTACCTTAATTATTTTATTTCAAGAGTAGCTTAACTAGTTACACACACACACACACACACATATTATTGTTTTTTCGTATACAAATAAGATCAATGAAGTGTGTGTTTTAAGTCATTAACCTCAAATGCATATTTAATCATTATTAATTTAATTAACATGCCTCGATCTACTAATTGTCTATAACATTAAATTAATTAATTGGAAAAATGTATTGGGAGAATTATGGGGTGATGGGGGGCAAAGTGGTTAAAAATGGATACATATGAGCAACATGTATACAAATGTTAGGGGTGGAGACAAGGTCAGGGGGGCCATGGCTCCCCTTCCCATACCTTTGGCTCCGCCACTGCTTATGCATGCATGAAAATAGTATTATGGCACTTGAGAACATTGAAAGTGCAAAAATAATAATCTATTTACAATATATATATATATATATATATATATATATATATATGCTAATAATGCATGCCATTTTCAAACACTTTAATTTCATTTAAGTCCAAAGTTGCATTTTATATTAATTAATTTTGCTAGCAGTATATGGTAGTTGTATTGGAGATCATAAAAAGTGCAAAAACAATGATCTAAGAGCAATTAGTTGAGAAAAAAAAAACTTAATAAGACAAAGGATTATTAATATCACTATTTTTTTATTCGTATTATCATAATTGTCGGAAAAACTAAGGTAACCACCAAGCAAGGAACATATAGATAAAATCGATAGAGATTCAAAAGATTCATCAATAAGCACAAAATTAATCTTTTATACGTTCTTATTCGTCATTACTAGTAAAAGCGGAACCTAGCTTGTAATATGTTTTAATACTACTAATTAATTAAATACATATATGTGTGATTAATTGATTATTGATACTGTTTTGTACGCACTCATCAACGTCAACACAGTGCATTATATATTGTTTTAGAGCTCGTACAAGTTAAGAAAAAAATCATATATAACTAGATTAATCTATATATAAAAAAGTAACTATTGTACTCATACAGTCGTGCATGAAAGAGAGCCAACTTGGATTATTTGAAAAAGGTCACATTATTATTATTATTATTTTTTTCCGGATAAAAAGGTAACATGTTATACAGTCAATATAAGGTACCACCCTTGACAAAAAAAAAAAAAAAAAAAAAAAAAAAACGCGAAATGATTCTTCACATATTATTTTCTCTTTTTGGCGCGATTCTTCATATATATTCAACTGCAATTTAATTTGATACAAACCAATTCAATGGTCCAATGATTGATATGGGGTTAATGGTATGTAAGAGGTGGGGGTTCGATTCCCACATAGGGCAAAATGAATTTTTTCTTATAAAAAAAAAAAAGCTGCAAGTTAATTTGATAACATATGGATAGATTTCATACTTTTTCTTTGTTAACTTCTAATAGCTAGAGAAGGTTTAATTGTAAATTTGTAATTAATAAGTTTTTAAGGGATTGATCGTGACGGAAGCGTGTCTGATCCTCTATATATAATTTAATTAGATACTTGATTATATAACTTCTACCTTGTTTTATATAACTTCTACCTTATGAGTCTACAAGAGAGAACCTCCTATTTTTCTTCAAGTGCATCTTGATATCGTCATCATGTGGTGTACACAAATATTCAAATTAATGAGTTAGCAAGTAAAGTTATTGTAAGGAGCGCAATTATTGATGGTTAATTAAGTTTTTTTTGAAAAAAAAATGGTTGTTTTGACTCAGTTTCCTTTATTTTTTTTGATATTAATCATAATTTTATTAAAGCTCAAACACGGGCTACAAATTAGACCATTATTTATACATCAATCGGTGCCACGCTCCAATAATTAATTCCTTTATGACTTCATGAATTCCTTAACATATAGTGTGCCAATGAATTCACTTGTCGTCTAGTGTGCCAAATCTGCCATAAGGGTTGTTTTGACTTTATTGTAGCGGAAGATTAAATTTCCAGCTTTCGTTAGAAAGGAGAAAAAAAACATATGTTTTAAGATGCATGTTTCTTTCAATGTGATTGTGATACACGTTGGATATGAATATTTAAACTTTGGAAGCCAAATAATACACGGAGATGAAATGGTCCCAATGTACGACTTTTGAGAATGATAACAAAAAAAATCATAAATATACATTTGTATCTAATTGCACTTGCCAAAAAGGCATGCAAGACCTTGTAGTTCAATTCCCATTTAAGTAAAAAAAAATATGCGTTCAAATTTTTTTAAATTATTCTTATTCAATTATCTTTACATCCTAGCTATCAAATGTTTACCGTTATATATACCATTGAATTTCTTTAATTTTTATTACGCTTTTGGTATTTGTAGGTTATTTTGAATTTATCTAAACCACAACAAATTTTCTCATACTACTTTCACTTTTTTTTTTAATTTACTGATATCATTTGTCAAAAAGCAAGACTTAGGGAGGTCATGAGTTTAATTTAACTCCCACTTAAGTAAAAAAAAACTATATAATTTTTTTTTTGGTTTTAAAAAATATATTTTCATTTCTAAGAAATAACTAAATTAAATAATTTTGAGAAACGATACCTATAGAAAACGAATTCATATGAAAAGAGGAAAAATTGAGTTAGGTGGACCACTATCAATATAGGGCCCAACAATAACTGAGAGTGAATTAATCAGTGTAATTGACGCAGAACACCAAGTTGAAAATCCAAAAAAAGGGTCTTATCCTAAGTTTGTGAATGGTGAAAATTATTTACCTAAGACCAGTATATTTTTGACATTTGAATTAAAAATCTAAGAATTAGACATTGTTTTACTTTTGGGAGGTAAAAGAGAGAGATGAGTTCTTCCGCTCCATTTGTCACTTTTGCCGGTGAGTGCTGGAGAACCACCGATACGAGTAGATCGCAAAGAATATGGTATGAAGAGTGAGGATTCTGGTATGGAGGTTGATCATGGGTTGTATAGAGATAGACTATTAGCGGAGAAGAGGTATAAGTTTGTAGAAAAGATGGTTCCGGAAGTGAGGGACATCAGGATTGATAGAGATGAAAATGAGCCTTTCATGGTGATATCAGATAAGTTGAACTATTTTATGGATCAGCTTATGGAGAAGGCACTGATCGTTAAACTCATTGGCAGAACAATGGGGTATCAAATGCTTCATAACAAGATCAAAAACTCAAGGGATCTAAGGGGTGAGTTCGCTATTATGGATCTGACTAATGGTTACTATTTGATTCATTTTACTTGTGAGTATACTTGTCAGTACGATGTAGAGAAAGCTTTGAATGATGGTCCGTGGTACATTTTAGGGCATGTTTTGTCAGCACAACGTTATTATTCCTCTTTCTGAGCAACTGATACTCTGTTGGTGTGAGCAGCAGCGTGGATCAGAATTCCTGATTTGCCTGCTAAGTATTATCATGAGCCAATCCTCACGGGTATTGGTAATATGGTAGGAAGAAGTATAAAACTAGACCTCAATATTAAGATAAGTCAAAAAGGTCAGTTTGCACGCATCGCAGTGAACTTGGATCTGTCTCAACCCCTAGTATCAAAGTGTAGATTGGCAGATGTATGACTTACTGTTGAATACGAAGACATTCCTCAGATATGTTATTCATGTGGTTGGGTAGGCCATAATGCTATTGTCTGCCCTTTCAAGAAGGAGGCGATGTAGGAATCGAAAAAGGCACAAGGAGGGCAAGAGGAGCCAGTTCATCTTTTGACAAGGCTACTAATTCAGCTCCAAATAAAGCGGTCGGAGACAATAAATTCGGACCCTGGATGATAGCACAACGCGACCTCGCAGGAGACCGATGAAGGAAAGCCCGCAAACTCGCAAGGAAACAATCACTCGAGGATCTGAGGATTCTCACCCCACAATTACGGGTAACCATTTTGGACGTTTTGATTCTAATGATGGAAAGTCATCAATAAGGCTTCATTCTAAGGAAATCAATCCTTCAAATCGTGGAGATATTTTTAATAGCCAGTGTGAGAAGACAATTTCTTACCCCACAATTACGGGTAACCGTTTTGGAAGTTTAAATTCTAATGATGGAAAGTCATCAATAGGGGCTTATTCTAAGGAAATCAATCCCTCAAATCGCGGAGTTGTTTTTAATAGCCATCGTGATAAGACAGTTTCTCAATATGCGGACGAGAAGAAGGATAGAAAAGGAAAGTCTAAAGCCCCTACTGGATCATTAGTAGACATTTCTAACACGGCTAATACCATCAATCGACCCACCAAGGCAAGATCCAAGACACGAAATATGACATCCCACAAGCCTCTCCCATTTCCCCTACTCCCCCAGATAATGGCGTTAATCTCGAGGCAAGAAAAAAAAGATCTAGAGTGGGAGAATTGTCTTGGCAGGAGGTTAAGCCAACATCAAAGAAGAGTCATTCCCCGACCCGAGAACAAATTAGCAACATGGTTATTAAGAATCCAACACCTCTGGAAATCCAAGGTAATGAGTTAGTCCCCATTAAGGGAGGTGCTCCATTTCACTAATTTTGTTAATGATGCATGGTCATTAAAGGGTTCCCGATTCTTCAAACATATAGTTAATATGTCTTTTATATCTTGGAACTGTCAAGGAGCAAAGAGCTCTAAGTTTCGAGTGAGCATCAAAGAACTTATAAGAGCTAACAAGTTCGATGTTCTTGCTATCCTTGAACCTCGAATTAGCGGAGACATTGCTGATGAGGTTATCAAAAGAATTGGTTACTCAAAATTTTTTAAAGTTGATGCTAATGGTTTCTCTGGTGGGATATGGCTTCTATGGTCTACTTCTAATAAACAACTCTCTATTGAAGGCTTTGGTAGATAATGGATCCACACATCTTTGCAAAAAGGGGACCTGAATGGCTATTATACTTTTGTCTACGGCTCACCGAACTATAGAGTCTAGAAGCTATTATGGGAAGAAGTATATGCATTGTACATTCCTAACTCTCTACCATGGGCGCTTCTTGGGGATTTTAATGTATACCTTACGTCTAATGAGAAAACAGGGGGCTTAGGCCAATTCTTCTAAATGCAGAGAACTATTTGAGTTCATGAATCTTAATGCCTTACATGACCTGGGTTTCAAAGGCTCAAAGTTTACGTGGGTTCGAGGAAGGTTAAAGGAGCGACTAGACAGAGGACTATACAATGGAGAGTGACAGACATGTTTTCCTGAAAGTGTTATCTTTCATTTACCTAGACTCAAATCAGATCATCGCCCCTTGCTCTTGCACCTTCAAACAGATGTTCCTCTTAAAGTTGATAGGTCGTTCCGCTTCCATTCATGCTGGACAACTCATGAGGGCCTTAACGAGTTTGTCAAAAATAACTGGGCAAACAACGCAGAGTCTCATGTGGTGTCAAAACAATTAGCTCAACTGGTGGAATACCCATGTTTTTGAAAATATATTTCTGAGAAAGAAGAAGTTACAATAGAGGTTGGAGAAACTTGATCGAAGCTTGGATAGAGCCTTCTCAACTAACCTGTACAATCAGAGAACTGAACTACAAAAACAACTTCAAGATGTTCTTCTCCAGGAAGAGATACTTTGGCACCGAAAATTTAGAACCAAATGGCTTAAGTTTGGAGATAAGAACACCAGATACTTTCACCAGAGTACAATTACTAAGAGGAAATGGAATCATATTATGCAATTAAAGAACGAAGATGGGGAATGGGTGAATGATCACGACAGCGGATTCCAGCGAGGGGGAGTATAACGCACTTTAAATTAACATAAACATGAAATTAAGACCAAACCATCCAAACGCAACTGATTCGGACACACCGAAGGGCAGCGGGGTACCAACAAGGGTAAGTTATGGTCCCCAAAAACCTCTCGAACGTGGTGTCCGATCCACAGCGTCGCCAGTTGGCGCGGTTTCAAGGAGACATCAACAATAGAGAAAAATCAAAGAAAAATACAACACCTTACTACCATTTCTGTTATGGACCACTCCGGGAGCCGTGAGACGTAAGCATGGGTTTAGCGGGGTCTCTGACGTTCCCAAGGTCACGGTGGTCTAACCAGCGGTGCCACCGAGCTTTGCAACTCCGGCGAGAACAATAAACATTAACACATGTGATCAAACCGAATAGGGGCAACAACACTATATGTATCACGAATCAGAGGCCTCCCCGGGGATATAGGGACTTCGGTGAGCCACAAGGGTCCGTCCCCGACCGTCGTCACCCACGACAATGATGGCCAGAGGCGAGAAGACCAATGAGAACGAGAAAACCACTGAAAACGAGAGAGAGAGAGAGAGGGGAGGGAGAGAGAGAGATAGAGAGAGAACCTACGAAGACCAGTGAGAGCTTCGGCGGGGGTCGTGGTCCAGTGGTAAAGAGAGCCAAGAAAGAGAGTCGAGATGATGGCCGAGAGAATGAGAGAGAGATCGAGAGAATGAGAGAGAGACCGAGAGGATGAGAGGGAGAGATCACGGACCTCTGGCGTGGTCAGTTCCGGTGAGGCCGAGTGGAGAGAGGAGGAGGGGTGGCAGTGAGTTCGTTGAGGAAGAAGGTGAATAGTGAAATCAGGATTTTGTTTCTTATATACTCAAATAAGTGGGTTAAATGAGCTTTTTTCCCTTCAACATCCTTCTCACAGTCTTTAAAACAATTGCCCTTATGGGTCTTTTACCCCTTTATCACATCTCAACATTCATACACATCTCAATGCTAATCTCATGCTTCTCCTCATTATGATGTGTCACTTTAATAATTACTATCACATAACCTGTGTGTTGTGTAACTATCCAACTTCCGCGTTCAAACAACGTTCCTCGGTTCGTCTTTCTGTAAATTGGTTCGCCGCGCCCATTTTCTCGCCACATCCCATCAACTAATTAATTAAATTATTGGAAAATTCATTTATTTGTATTTTTTATTGTGTTTTTATCCCCCGTTTAACTAGGCGAAACCTCACTCAACTAAACATCGCCCAAACAGCTCGAGACCCTAAAAATACTAAAAATACTAATAAACACAATCAAAGAATCATAAAATCACTTCGGTGTCGACTCTCGAAGTTTGAAATACTGCCTAGTATCACGTAGCTGGGTCACGTTCTTAACAAGTGTAACACAAGTCAGTTAAAAATTTAGGGTTGTTATATTTTCAGATCTTCGATCGATCATTTTATGCAATGTTATATATAAACTTATTAATAAGCTAATTGCAAATAGGTTGAAGCCCTTGTTAAACAATATGGTGAGCAAGAATCAATCGAGCTTCATCCCTGGAAGAAATCTGTTTGATAGTACTACAATCGTACAGAAGATCATTAATTCAATGAGAAGGAAATCTGGTCGTAAAGGTTGGCTAGCCATCAAAATTGATTTGGAGAAAACATATGATAGACTACGTTGGAGTTTCATTGAAGAAACTCTTGTTGTTGTTGGTTTCCCTAATGTGTTGATCGACAGAATTATGCATTGTATATCTACACCAAAATGCAAGTGTTATGGAATGGAGGCATAACATAGGCTTTCTCACCATCCAGAGGAATTTGCCAAAGAGACTCCATCTACCTTACATCTTTATTCCCTGTATGGAGATGTTGGCTCATGGTATCTAAAAAATGGTTGATGATAAAGAATGGTGTGGAGTTCATTTAGGTAGAACTATCCTATGATCTCTCACTTGTTCTTTACGGATGATATGATCATTTTTGCGAAAGCTAACATGTCACGGGTACAAATAATTTAAAAGATTATGGCAGAACTTTGCAGTTGCTCTGGGCAAAGATCAATGCACAAAAAATAAAGCTCTTCTTCTCTAGAGAATGTGGCTGCACATGTGAAAAGGCAAATCAACATTAAGATAGGCTTCCTGATGATGGAGAACTTGGAAAAATATTTGGGGTCTCCTATCCTCCATCAAAGATTGAAGAAGGACACCTACAATGTAACAACCCATTTTCCAAATAGACCGCCACAGAGCCAATAGCCAATGCGGACCCACAGTTTGTCTTATCAGCGACAGTTATGCTCCCCATTGGATTATATCCTCCATTTTATCTTTTTAAACCTTATTAATTGTCCATTTACTGATTAAGTTGTATTGAAATCAAATTATATGTTAAGTCATTATAGAATCCTCAAATTCATACACAGCAAAAACCTTTCTAACACATTTACTCGGATAATGATACTATAAATGTATAACCTAAACCATAAACCTAATGTGGAATACCCATATATAATCATAAATACCTCTGAAGTCACAAAAAGATCAATATACACAAGGTATCTTAAAATCCCAAACCCAAAATGAAACAAAATAAATATAATACAAACGTACGAGTCAGACAATTTTAGATCAACAAGACTTCTGGCTTGCCCTTGTCACTGCTCGTACTAGGATCTGCAATCAAACCATTATAAAAGGCAGATGACGAGTTCAAAGTGAGCATTCTCAAGGAAATTAAGTGAGCAATACTAAAAGTAAATACTGAAATTTAAATAAAGCTATTAAATAAACATGCTGAAATAAATACAGTCAACTGCGTTTATCGCATGAATAAATAATAGGAAAAACTCAAAGTGTGTTCCTAGCCTCTAGGGTCAAACTACCACCATAATTCGGACTCTTCCACAGATTACTGTCGGCGAGTCCTACTCAAGCAGGGCAAGTATTTGGATCTACTCGATGGCTAACGTTACACCTACGGTGCACCGACACATGCCACGACGTGATACTCGGTCATGCTATTCACCGAGACCGATCTGGTAGTACGTGCTATGGTGTAGTGTACATGCACAAAAGAATTGAACGGAGGGAGCCCCGCTCAACGTTCGCCCATATAGCCATAACTAGAGTAGAGTATCGAAATGAAAGAAATTGAATCCAAATGCCAAAGGAAGTAAATACTCAAGTAATTTCTGTTGGAATACTACACACCTTAATCCGCACTCCGCGTCCCAAAAACCAAACCCCGGTCTAGCTCCAATAAACACCCAACAATCAAAATCATCACCCGAATGTACCTAATACCATTTTCATTGAATTAGCTTCAATTGGGTATATTATGTCAATTGAAATATAATTACACACATCGCGATGTCGTTTAACCTATTTTAACATAAACATCATAAATTAGATAAAACAACACACAAAATAACTATTTACCTAGCTCCAGGTGCGCTCTAGCCTAGCTGTGGGTCCCACGGGTGTCTGAGCTGTCCGCCACGTATGCAATACGTCACAAATAACGATGAAAATTCGAGCCGTTACTTACAAGGACATTGTTGATAAATTGAGGGTACGACTCTCAGGGTGGAAAGCGAACAACTCTCGCTAGCAGTCAGGGTGATGCTAGCCAAGACATGTCTTCAATCTATACCTGTGTTTCAGATGCAAACCGGAAAATTCCCTCTGACGGTATGCGATGAAGTTGATAAAATTGTGTGCAGTTTTATCTGGGACCTGACGTGAAAAGGAAAGTTCACCTAGTTTGATGAGAGGTTTTGTGTTCTAATAAGTCCCTGGTGGTTAGGGTTTAGAAAGGTGAGGGACAACAATGAAGCCTTTATATGGAAGCTCTGTTAGAACTTTTATACTAAGAAAGAGTGCTTATGGGCCCAATTCATGAGAGGGAAGTATTACAAGTTGACAAATGAGGAACCTTCATTGAGAGTGGGGCTCCCTGCCTCGTTTGTATGGAGGAGTATATGTCAATCTTGGCCTCTCTTTAAGGAAAGCCTTACTAAGATTATTGGAGATGGATAGAGAACTTTATTCTAGAAGGAGAAGTGGGTGGAAAACGTAGACTCTCTTCTACCCTATGCTACTACTTCAATTTTTGACAGGACGTAGAGTAGGAAGTGACTCATTATACTATAGCATCAAGATGTTAGGGCATCTCGAAACTTGCACAGATTCTATCCTAATGAGATGTGCAACAAAATCATGGCCACTCCTCACCCTAATAGTAGCAAAGGAATGAACATGATCTCCTGGATGTACAACAAGTCTGGAAAGTTTTTAGTTAAGAAGGCTTATGAGCGAATCGCCAATGAAGATATCCAATTTGATGATACAGGCTAGAGGTTAGTGTGGGATTGGGAGGGTTCGCAGAGAATCAAGACTTTTCTATGGTTAGCTAGACACGATCGCCTCCCTACTAACATGTTGTGTTGTAAACGCCAAATTAATACCTTTGATGTTTGTAGGAAATTTAATGCAGAATCAGAGTCAGTTCTTCACGCCCTTAGGGACTGCCCTATAGCAAGGATGGTCTGAGATAATCTTTTGATGGGAAGATTGATGTGCGTCGAACGCGTCAATAAAATATATTTCTTAAACCAACTATTTTATAGATAGCGGTAAAGGTTCGATCCCACAGAGATTGGTTTTCTTTCTAAGGTCAAAAAAATAACCAAAAGGAAATCGGGGGTTTAGAGAAAGTGAGTTAATTACCTAATCTAAATATAAACAAAATAATAAAAGCAATTAAAATAAAGTTAAAAATAATTAATAAAAATAACACATAGGTCAAGGCATACAAGTTCGTTCAATAAAAAGATTGAATTTGATTGTCAACTTATGTCAAAAATACAAATCAAATTATCCTAGTGTAGCTATAGACCCGGTAACGTACGCGGTTCCTCGCACTTCCTGATATTGGCAGCCAAGGTAGGACCGTTGACTACTTCCCTAACCAAACACGCAACCTGATTGCTAGTGCTCTAGATTTAACGCGTTGGTCGCATTACTTCGATTTGTGAAGGCACTACACTTAGACAACCGGATCACTTGTGTGTCCGATTTAGCCTAGATTTTTATGGTATTCAACCGGTCCCAAAAAGATCTAATCAATTGGTATAGTCAATTGCCACTAGTGTGGTCTTATTGCACAAGGACGGATGCTTATGACTCACTGACATATAAATCAAGGTTTAAACTAGTGTTTAACCTCAATTGTTCAAACAATACCAAAGAAAATAAAATAATAATAAAAAGCTTGAAATTAAAATATATAAATCTCACAAAGCCATTGAATATGCGAAGTTGAACTTCCCTCGCAGTCTTGCCTAGGCTATAAACTTAGCCCTTCATGGTTGAAGAACTCAAAGAACAAAGAAAAATAAAAGAAATGGAGAGGGAGAGGATCGGAAGTAGGAGAGGAAAAGAGAGCCAATCCTCTTTTTCTTTCTTTTGATCGATTTATATATATATATATATATGTATGTAAATATATCCTATATATAAATAGATATATACGTATATAATATAATATAAAAATATAATCTTTTCTAACCAAATCTAACAAATCTATCTACTTCCAATTCTCTTCTTCTTGAACAACACGTACACGCCATGTCGCGTTATTCACATGTGGGTCCACCGATGCCACCTCGAGATGTGCGCTAGCACGCTTTTCGATGTAGAACATATTTAGGCATATGAATACTCTATTTTGCACAGTTTTTCAGCACGGTTTCAATCGTGCAGTCTATAACACCTGAAATTGACAAATACAGATAATTAGACTAATATTTTGGAGACTTTACTATAAAAACACTCAAATACATAAAAATACTATGACACTATTACCGACTTATCAAATACCCCCAAACTTAGGACTTTGCACGTCCCGAGCAAAGAAGTAAATAATAAAACACAAATAAACTAGACTACTAATATAGATATGTACTGACTCAACTAATCATATACCCGATTAAAAAATTCATGGAGTCCCTGTGGTTTATATAGCCATCAAGTTAACAAGCCACTTAGAAAATTTTGGAGTTATGATATGTCAAGAACCGCAACCTAAATACAACTAAGATCACACTTTCAAGACAAAGATGCAGTCAAGACAAATGCCATCAACTACTCATTGGTTTTCTTAATCTATACATTAAAGCACGCAAGTTTAAAATTTCACTTAATTTAGTGAAAACACTCGAGCTAAATCTTTTTTTATTTGAGGAGTTTTCATAGACTTTCGCCTTTATTCTTCTTTTTTTTCATATTCTCTATTTCTTTCTCCATTTTTTTCAAGTAACATGGTTCCTGCTCTATTTCCTATGGATCGATTTTCTTACTTTTTCCCACCACAAGTTTCCCTCCTCCATTTCCTATGAAACTTGTGGGACTCTCAATATTAAGAAAACTCCTGTTAGCCCTTCTCACTATCACTATAATCAAGCAAATTCTCCAATGTAGGTTAAAATATTATCACTTGCACAATTTTGACTGTCTGCCCATTTTGGTATCTAGCGCAGGCTCAACCAACATACTAAGTTTCTAATCATGAGGTCATAAGAATGCTGGGCTACGACTTGATTGAATGTTTCTCCTAATTTCTCCTAAGTTTCAAGTCAACAGGCAATCATAAAGTACTCATCCATAACCAAAGGCATGAACAAAGTCTCGGGTGACTCTAAATGCAACATATGAAACATATGACACTATGTAAGGTCTAAATGCAAGAACAAACATAGATAGACACATGTCTACTACTAATAATAATAAAAATTATACTAAATGCATGCATGAAATGTATCAACTCCTAATAACATGAGAAAGGGAAGTATGGAGGAAAAATAAATGGAAGAAATGAGAGAATGAATGATACCAAACACCGCCATTACCATCCATCAATCGCATATAACCGCATATAATTGAAAAAATTTAAACGATCTCACCTGCGGTCTTTCGCATAGAAAACCATCCAACTCAATCCACAAGTCCTAAAGTACTCCCAAACTTATTCCAAACCTTTTCCTCAAGGTTCAAAACAAGTCAAGTAATTCATGCAACAAAAGAAAAAGAAAAGTGGTGAAAAAGAACATGGATAGAAAAATAAGAAGATGATACAAGTGCATGCATAACAAAAGTTTCCAAAAACTAGAAAATGCACAAAATATCTCATGTCTAGGTGACTTAGAAAACTATGAAATAAACTCACCATAATAAGAGCAAGAACTAGTAAGCATGGGAGTTAACTCAAATGATTCCTATCAAATCTGGTGAGCCCGAAGTTTTTCAACTAAGGGTGAAATCAACCAGTTGGTATAATGAAGTTCAGAGTTTTGAAAATAAAAATCCAACCAAGTCTTAAAACACCTAAATCTTAAAAATTAGCTAACGTCCTGAAAGTGCTCAAATTATGCTAAAATAAAAAATAATCCAAAGTCAAACCAGATGAAATTTAGGATGCTCCAATGTCTCCGGTGCTCGTGCATCAACCATAGCACCTGAAAAAGTCCAAGAAATGGAAGTTAGGATTTTATCAAAGCTAAAACAATTAAAAACTAAACTAAACTAAAATAATTGCTAGAAATAAAAAATGAAATAAAAAAAAAAAAAAAGCTGGGCTGCGCCCCCAACGATCGCCTTTCTTTTAAGTCTTTGGCTAGACTTAATGTGAATCATCACGTGATGCCTTCTCCTTTGGAGATATCTACAACAAACGGCGCATAAACATATTTGGGCAATGGAACATGCACGCCCTCCTTCAGATCTGGGAGCTCATCCGGGACCTCTAACACATAAGAATCTATCGCATCATGGTCATCTAACACAAAGCTGTCAGCCATGTAGAAGATCTGCGAACGCTCCTTTACGACCACCTACTTTTTAAATTTAACAAGTAAGCATGGGAGAGTGGGTGGCTTCACCAATACCAGAGGTTGGTCTTCCTTGCTCTCTTTTTTAGGTTCCTCCAGCCTTTCTAAAATGACGTCAATTTTTTCTCAACTTCATACGCTTCATTTTGTGCAATGATAATGTCCGGCTCATGAAAAGAAACTTCAATTGTTTCCTCTGGTTCACTCCAATAGTCCTCAACCGGTGTAAACTCATTCACCTCAACACTCTCCAATGGAATTGCACTCATGGTCTCAACTGATATCTTTTGGAGAATTGACTTTATTTCTTCTTCAGCTTTTTGATCCATTTGTTCAATACATTGGTCTAATTCTTGCTCGGTGAGATTCATATCTTGCTCAGTTTCTAAAAGAAACCTTATTATGTCCCTTGAAGGCTGATTTTGCAAGGAACTATATGTGTCAGGCTGAGATGATGAATTACTCCAATCGTCAAAAGGGTATTTATTGGTGCTTGGAGAAAGCCAGTCGGAGATCATATCTTTCTCAATGTCTTCAATGGTTCTCCGTTCTTGTTGAGGAATCCGTGGACTTGAACCAAACATATAGAAGTCGGGTTGTGGCGATGCATAGCTAGAACCGCGATGATTTCCATACCTCGGATGGTAAGGACAAACATACGTGGGATGAAAGTATTCCCCACAAAAATCACAAACCTCGACCTGTTGCATAAAAGAATGCGAGTTAGAAAATTGATGTTCATTATATGACATACCTCCCCCATTCATACCATGATAGTATGAGTCTTCAATCAATCATAATTATGGGAATAGGAAGCCATTGAAAAATTTCCTATAAAAGTATTAAAAACAAGGGGCTAGATACAAAGAATACTAAAAAATAATAAATAAATATACAACAAAAAACCAAAGAAAGAAAAACCAATCCCCGGCAACGGCGCCAAAAATTAATGCGCGCCTAACGCGTCAATAAATTATATTTCCTAAACCAACTATTTTGTAGATAGTGGTAAATGGTCGATCCCACAGAGATTGGTTTTCTTTCTAAGGTCAAAAAAATAACAAAAAGGAAATCGGGGGATTTAGAGAAAGTGAGTTAATTACCTAATCTAAATATAAACAAAATAATAAAAGTAATTAAAATAAAGTTAAAAACAATTAATAAAAATAACACCTAGGTCAAGGCATACAAGTTCGGTTCGATAAAAAGATTGAATTTGGTTGTCAACTTATGTCAAAAATACAAATCAAATTATCCTAGTGTAGCTATAGACTCGGTAACGTACGCGGTTCCTCCCACTTCCTGATATTGGCAGCCAAGGTAGGACCGTTAACTACTTCCTAACCAAACACACAACCTGATCGCTAGTGCTCCAGATTTAACGCGTTGTTCGCATTACTTCGATTTGTGAAGGCACTACACTTAGACAACCGGATCATTCGTGTGTCCGATTTAACCTAGATTTTTATGGTATTCAACCGGTCCCAAAAGGATCTAATCAATTGGTATGATCGATTGCCACTAGTGTGGTCTTATTGCACAAAGACGGGTGCTTACGACTCACTGACATATAAATCAAGGTTTAAACTAGTGTTTAACCTCAATTGTTCAAACAATACCAAAGAAAATAAAATAATAATGAAAAGCTTGAAATTAAAATATATAAATCTCACAAATCCATTGAATATGCGTAGTTGAACCTCCTTCGCAGTCTTGCCTAGGCCATAAACTTAGCCTTTCATGGTTGAAGAACTCAAAGAACAAAGAAAAATAAAAGAAATGGAGAGGGAGAGGATCGGAAGTAGGAGAGAAAAAGAGAGCCGATCCTCTTTTTCTTTCTTTTAATTGATTTATATATATACATAAATATATCCTATATATGAATAGATATATAGGTATATAATATAATATAAAAATATAATCTTTTCTAACCAAATCTAACAAATCTATCCACTTCCAATTCTCTTCTTCTTGAACAACACATACACACCATGTCGCGTTCTTCACATGTGGGCCCACTGATGACGCATCGAGATGCGCGCTAGTATGCTTTTCGATGTAGAACATATCTAGGTATATTAACTCTATTTTGCACCGTTTTTTCAGCCGGGTTTCGATCGCGTGGTCTATAACACCTGAAATTGACAAATACAATAATTTAGATTAGTATTTTGGAGAATTTACTATAAAAACACTCAAATACATAAAAATACTATGATACTATTACCGACTTATCAAAGACAGAGTCTTAACTTCTTTAATGATAGCTAAAGAGAATGGTTGGACTCTAATATGAAAAAAGGTGCCTCTTCTTGGAACACCTGTTTGGTGTTACGTGTTTGGTTCTTTGGTTCACAAGAAACAAGTTTGTCTTCAAGGGTATTCAGACGTCAGTTATGGAGGTGATTTCTCAAGCTCGAGATAGAACAGATGAGATAATTAGATGTGGCGCTCGAACACGCACCGTTGGTCTTGAATGGCAAGCTAAGAGGGAGACATGATGGAGGGAACCGGATGAGGGTTGGGCAAACCTGAATTGTGATGGGGCAGTAACGAAAGACCTCGCATGCTCATCCGTTGCAGGGCTGTTACGAGATGACAGAGGAGAGTTCATCTCTAGTTTCCAAGTCAAGTTGGACAGCTGTCCACCTTTATCAACAAAAATTTGGGCGTTATGGTACGGAGTCCATATGACAAAGGAGAAAGGATTCATTAAGGTGGTGACCGAAACAGACTCATTAGAAGTTGTTTCGCTCATGAATCCTCGTCATACTTTGATTTTCATGGAATACCAGATTGAGGAGATTCAACGGACTCTTCATTAGATGAAGGGTAACTACATTAGATACATCCTCAGATGTACTAATATTTGTACAGACTTCATAATGAAGAATGCGCTCGAATTATAGAATGAAGTTTATAGATTAGACATAGAGCTTCATTGTATTTCTCTTTTGTTAGCACAAGATAAGTGCGATAGCACATTATAATTCTCAGCTAATTTTTTTGAACCGTGTTCCTAAAAAAAAAAAAAATCTAAGAATTAAAAAGGTAATGCTGAGTCAGTTCATGAAACCGAAGTGGATAAACATTCCAGAAAAGACGGAACGGAGAAAAACGAAAGAGACCGACTCCCGCCACGTGTTGAAAGGACACCGTGGAGCCCACCGCGTTAAGATGAGCGACGGTCCATGCTATGACGCGCATCTGGCGCGACGTATCGTCGCCGCTTCGACGCTTTCGCTATAAATAGATGGTGCGCGCTCAGCGATTTTGTACGCCACGTGCACATTGCTTCCGTGACTCCCGACCCATCATTATTACTCATTTTCTTCTCTCTCTATCTAAATTTGATTTCTTCTTCTTCCTCCTTTGTTTTTGGATTTGTAGATTTGGTTTTTGTTTGTTTGATTGATTGATTGATTGATCAAATAATCAAGAGTGCAATGTGTGGGATTTTGGCCGTGCTGGGTTGCTCTGATGACTCGCAAGCTAAGCGGGTCCGAGTGCTCGAGCTCTCTCGCAGGCAAATCTACCTCCTAATTAATTAATATATTCATCTTTGGTTGTTAATTTTGAAATGTAGATTCAATATAGGTTGCCCTATATTTTCTTTTTGATTGATGAGATTTTGTTTCTTTTATGTTTTGAAGTTGGGATGACTCATTTATGTTTTTATGAACATTGAGGATATTGGGTCTTTAATTTGTTGGGTTTAAGTAGCTAATATTTTATTATTTATCACATTTTAGGGGAGTTATGTGGATAGATCCTACCATGTCCCACATAAAAAAGATGTGAAGAGGTTTAATAATGCGAAAAATAGGGGAGAGATGCCTCAAACACATTTTTATACTCGAAAAATTAGTCAAAACGTTTTTATAAAAAGGATCAAACACATTTGCACGTAATAGCATAATAAAATAGTTTGATACATGTAGTTGACTCCAATTAATTTGAAATTGAGACCTGATGTTGTACTTACTAATAGGTTCACTCGAGCCTCATAGAAAGGAGGTCACATGGTTTTCAAAAAAAAAAAAAAAAAATAAAATGAAAGGAGGTCACATGTTCAAATTTTTTAAATTTTGGAGGCATATTTTTTTAGCTGAACATGCCGTATCAAAATAAATAAATAAATAATAAAATCTGTTATGAAATTGGGGGTTGTGATGGTAATTGAAGTGATTTATGTGGAATTAATGGCAGATTGAAGCACAGGGGGCCTGATTGGAGTGGACTGTTCCAGCATGGTGACTCCTTTTTATCCCATCAACGTTTGGCCATCATTGATCCTGCATCTGGAGATCAACCACTCTTCAATGAAGATAAGAAAATTGTTGTAACTGTAAGAAATTGATCACATTTTTCTAATATGAAGTTTGAAGAAATATGGATTTTTAAGGTTAGTTACATATCAAAATCTTGTGTGAATTTCAGGTTAATGGTGAGATATACAATCATGAAGCACTGAGGAAGAGCTTGTCTCATCATGAATTTAGGACTGATAGTGATTGTGATGTCATTGCACATTTGGTGAGCCAACAAAACTTTCATATTATGTGTATAGATTTACTAGTTTGATAAGCAACTGAACTATATAATTTGTTATGATCATTTGATAGTATGAGGAATATGGTGAAGGATTTGTGGACATGTTGGATGGGATGTTCTCCTTTGTGTTGTTGGACACCCGGGACAACAGCTTCCTTGTTGCTAGAGATGCTATTGGGATTACATCTCTGTATATCGGATGGGGCCTCGACGGTATCACTGAATTTGGTTTATGTTGTTTGATTCTTTTTTGTTTATTTTTGTTTTTCCAATGTGAGTTGTATGAATGTTGTTATGTTAATTAACTAGTTTGTTATCTGTTTCTCTTCAGGGTCAATTTGGATTTCATCAGAGATGAAGGGCCTTAATGATGATTGTGAACACTTTGAGTTCTTTCCTCCTGGTCACTTGTACTCTAGCAAACAAGGCGGTTTTCGACGCTGGTACAACCCTCGATGGATGTCGTCGGTGATTCCATCAACCCCGTACGATCCACTTGTGCTGAGGCGGGCTTTCGAAAATGTGAGCACACTAGTGTTGATTTCCTTGTAGAGTAATTATATATGGTTAGTGATGAGCTCAAATTTTAATATTTGAAACACTTGATAAAAATGATGAGATCTTCACAGGCTGTGATTAAGAGATTAATGACTGACGTGCCGTTCGGAGTTCTTCTATCCGGTGGGCTTGATTCGTCGTTGGTTGCATCGATCACAGCTCGCTACTTAGCCGGTACAAAAGCTGCTAAGCAATGGGGAGCACAGCTTCATTCTTTCTGTGTTGGCCTAGAAGTAATTAGCTCTAAACTTCCAAAATACTGCTGAATTATGAGTCCTTGTTTGGAAATTTCTGTTTGGTAGGATCTAGTTTGAGAGCTTTGAGGGTATTTGTTGTGGTGTTTTGAAAATAACCTCCAAATCTTAAAGCAAACAGGCCCTAATTCTTCGACGGCATCAAACACTTGTATCTCACTTAATTTTCTTCTGTGTTGATCAGGGCTCACCAGATTTAAAGGCAGCCAAGGAGGTTGCAAATTACTTGGGCACAGTTCACCATGAATTCCACTTCACAGTTCAGGTGCTCAAAATAGAATCAGTGCTTTGTCTCATGAATTATCTTTGTTGTAAAAGAAGTCTTAGATTATATATATTCAATATGTTATAGGATGGCATTGATGCTATTGAAGATGTAATCTACCACATCGAAACCTATGATGTGACGACGATCAGGGCGAGCACTCCTATGTTTCTCATGTCGCGTAAGATCAAGTCCCTCGGAGTGAAAATGGTGATCTCTGGAGAAGGTTCCGATGAGATATTCGGCGGGTACTTGTACTTCCACAAGGCCCCTAACAAAGAGGAATTCCACCACGAGACATGTCGCAAGGTATTCACTTAGTATTAGTATTAATGCTGAAGAAGTATTTTGATAGAAGATATAGGCAGATGACAAAATGTGTTTTGGCACTTGAAATTCACAGATACAAGCTCTCCATCAGTATGACTGCTTAAGAGCTAATAAAGCGACCTCTGCGTGGGGCGTGGAGGCTCGAGTGCCATTCTTAGACAAAGAATTCATAAATGTTGCCATGGATATTGATCCTGAATGGAAAATGGTATGTTGCAAACTATAAATTGCTCTTAATTATTTAAACTTAAACGATTGTGAAACTTGAGAATAATAGACGGGTCATCACACAGATTAAACCCGATAGGGGGCGAATAGAGAAGTGGATTCTCCGAAAGGCGTTTGACGACGAGGAGCAGCCATACTTGCCCAAGGTATGTTACACATTTACATCTGTAATTGTTTCTCTGATACAATTGATTAAAAACTGACTTGGGCAATTTTATTTGATGTTCTGCAGCATATTCTCTATAGGCAGAAAGAGCAATTTAGTGATGGTGTTGGCTACAGTTGGATTGATGGGCTTAAGACTCATGCCGCGGAACACGTACTTCTTTTCTTAAAATTGTTACTTGTCTATTATTATCCCAAATCGGCGTTTCGCTTAATATGTGTTAATTTTGTTAGTCTAATAGCCTAAACGTTCGCTTTCAGGTGACTGACAAAATGATGCTGAATGCAGCACACATTTTCCCTCACAACACACCTACAACCAAAGAGGCATACTATTACAGAATGATATTTGAAAGGTTCTTCCCTCAGGTGATCCAATGAAACTAATATCAACTCATTAAGCGAACGAAAAGGCAATGCGCTGACAATATAATTATTTTCTATGCAGAACTCGGCAAAACTAACGGTTCCAGGAGGCGCAAGCGTGGCTTGCAGCACTGCGAAAGCTATTGAATGGGATGCTACCTGGTCGAATAATCTCGACCCGTCTGGAAGGGCTGCGATAGGCGTCCATACTTCTGCTTACGGACCACAGGCATTCGCTCCAATTGCAAATGGAAAAATTCCATCTACTATAATAAATAATGTGCCCCTGATGGTTGGAGGAGGCACTCATGGCCTTGCAATCCAAAGCTAGCCTCACATCTCTTCCAAGTGCTAGTCATTATTAAGTGAGACTCACTTAGAAGACATATAGCACTAAAATCATAATGTATAATAAATGTTAGTTGCTTTAATTGTTGTTATTAGATTATTGTAAGTGCATATATGAAAGAAATGAATATGTTTTTTGTTGTAGCAAAACTATATATGCTTGAAATTGAGGTCTCTTTTTTTTGTTTTATATTGTGTGTTTGATCACTTCTTGGTTACAAGTATGCAAGAAACAGTTGGTTCCATGTATCAGGCACTCCTGGCAAGCACCAGTGAATGCAATCAGCATAGTGTTGAGGGTCTGCTTTCTGTTCATCTGTTAACAGTTTTCCTCCTGTTTCGGTATAAACCGATGTATGACCGTCGATTCTGTACTCAGAGATTTGTGTTATGTTGATGAAAGTTATAGGGACTTGCATTCTCTCTGTAACACTCACCACAGCTTCCATAATTCTCTTATCTGATCCAGTCCCCCAGTGCCCTCTTTTCAAATATGGCCTTGTTTCATTAAAGCATCTTTTCCCCTTCTTATTGTTCCAATCTGCACTTCTGAAATAAGGAACACCACATTGCATGATTAGTTAGTTTTTGTTAAACAAATTGATGAACATAGAGAAGGTTTTAGTGAGGCTTAACAAATCGAGTATCCTGCCAACCAACTCCAAATATGTTAGTTTCTCCCAGGTCATGGGGTTGGGGCACCAGACTGACCCTTGTGGAAATAGTTGTGTCTAATTAGTAGCGAGGGGACGGGGAAAAAAAAAAAAAAAAAAATAGGTTCGAATGCCCACAATTGTCGAAAGGCTTTAGAGGCGTTGGGACTCACCTCATGTGTGTTGGAGACATTGTGGTGAAGAAAACTCTGGTCTTGTTGGGATCAATTGTGGTGTCAACCCAGTTGGCCCATGTCCTCAAAGCAACTCTATAAGCAGATGGTGCATCCAGTTCTTCATACCCTTCTTCCTCATTTGGAAATGAACCCCATCTGCATCAACGCCATTACCGTACTTTATCGATAATTCTTTCAGTAAACCGATGCAAGGATTTTTCGAAATTGAGATTGATATTTATTGGAGGGACTTTTGGAACTTACAGTGTTTTAATGTTGTAGCCATTTAACCACCAAATATATGTGTTGAAGACAAGTATATCAACGTCCATCCAGTGCTTGGCATGCTTGGCCACTCTGTCTACTCTCAGTATTCTTTTTGTTATGTCTCCTATGATGGGGAAATCTGAATTGGATTCAACAAGGTAGGGAGCCCAGTAGAACTCGATCGTTGCGTTGTATCCCTAAATGTTAATCAAAGACATTGGATTAGTAAAATTCAATCTTGTTCTCATTCTTTCTGCATCGGTTTGACCCTGAAAGTACATATATACCTTGGCTTTAAACACTGAGTGAACATGGCCGCGCTTCATCGACTTTTCTTCTGCCGGGATGAGAAACTCAACCATACAAACGAATGATTCCCATTGCCCCCTTTGTAGCGAGTCTCCTACAAACATCAATCTCTTCCCTCTCAGTTTCTCAAGGGCTAGTTTAGGATCAAACCTGAAACACATGAAAACTCTTGGTATATATTTTAAACAGATGACTTATTCGTAAGTGTGATAGTTAGAGATATGTTACAACCTTGGCAAAAGACATTCATCTGGTTTCCATTCCCAATGGCGGTAATCGGAGTCCGGCCTTCCATTCTTCACACATGCGACTTGCCTTTCCAGATAAGGGCATGTTTGATCGGAATATAGCGGCGTAAATGAACTGTTGAACACCCATTTTCCTCTGTCAACTCTGCAATGTGGATAGAATTCATCTTTGTCTTCTTCTTCGTCGCTGCCTAGAACCTCCTCCGGTGCAGAATTCACTTTCTTCTCCACTGGAAAACCATTACATTATTGCTAGTCCATTGTTAGTAAATATGCAAATTACATGCATATGTACAAGTAGTCTTTTTTGCTCAATTCGACATACATATATTATATATAAGTACTAATGCTATAATTGGCATACCTGCTGAAGATTTATGTTGGTGGTCTATTATCAGCTCAGGTTTGCAAGAGCTAATACTGAGAACTGTGGCAGAGGAGATGTACCCTATGTCCTTTGTGTACAATAAGCCAACAAAGGTGAAAACGCAAATGACAACTGCAACAATCGATAAGGGCACCTTCGCATGCGGAGGTTTCATCGTAAATGTTGGCAGAGATTAAGATAGCATCAGCAGATCAGTGGAAGGGAAATGAGGAGCCAAGAATGAGTGAAGCAAGACATATGAGGAGGTGGTGCCCCCCAAAAAAGTGTTATTGATGAAAGGTGAGACATGTTGAGTTATTTTATGAGGTTTGAGTAGAAGTGAAGTTAAAGTCATATAAGAAGGTGTGGAACACAAGTGCTAGAAGATTAAGGGGAAGGTGGAAGGCTTGCATCTTAGTTCCTACAAAAAATAGCAACCACTATGCTATTGTGGTCACATACTAAGCCAACCACCAAAGAGAAGTGAAATCTCTCTCTCTCCCCACACACGCTAATGGAAGTCTTTCACTGTGATCAGTCAAATCTTGCAGTAACTGTAACTTTAACTTAAAATTGCTAATTTGATGATCTTATATTAGTTTTATGTTTGCTAATTGATGATAATCCCACATTTTTGGTAAAAAAAAATAGTACTAGTTAAGTAAAGGGTAGTCAAAGAAAACACCAAAATCTACCCCTTAATACACAAGGGGCGGCACAACAAAGGTACGAGTCTAACTTCTTCGAAAGGTCTAGGTATTATTTGGAGAGAGATCCACCCTTCTATACTTCATTTCAAGTCGCACTCTTAATCAACATAGGACTATAATGGCCCACACATTCCCAATAGTAAGTATCATGTATTAATGTACATAGCTCATGTAAAAGTGTCTAATCAACTGCTCTAGTGCTCAAGTGGACTACGTGAATACAAGTTGTTTTAAGTATGATTTAAGTGGTGTTATGATTGATGAGAGATGCTTTGATATGATATGAAATTGAATGATTAATTTTCAAGTACTGTCTCCACCACTAATGGAAGTGTATTAGCAATGCTTCTTCTTCACTCTTGTAGTTGGATCCATAATTAGATAAATCACCAAACCATCTTTTTCTCTTGTATCTTTTTAGAAGTCAATTTGTATTCATATGGTCCCATTTGTGTATAGCTCACATGTTGCTTAAGTTGTGGTTCATATAGGCTCGGTTTGGTTTAGTTTTTGCTCTTGCCTTTTGCTAACGTGACAATCAATAAACAGTTTTCGTACCGTTTAGTTTCATTTATGTTTTTTGCAATTGGTTGATGTGGCACTAGTGTGACAACTAAAACTACATATGCCTACTAAGATCACTGTGATCTTTAAAAGCATCTCTCTATCCGCTTTTTACGTTTTATAAACACGTATCCACTTTATATATATCAATGCATAAGCTAATTAAAAGTAAAAGCTTAATCAAACACTCCTGATGTTGCTAATACTGCTAGTCGATCTACTACTTGTCTACTACCAACCAATGGTAGATTCAAAAAATCTTGTTAGGGGGGACGAATCTTAACTATAGGGGGTATGTGTTGACTAGAGGGGCGAGAAGGGGGTGGAAAGGGGCGAAGGTCGGCGAAAACGTAGGGGTACTATAGCGGGTCCCGGGGGTGCCCCTCCTAGATTCGCCCTTGCTACCAATAACAATTAAAGCCTCAATTCCAATCACTAGTTCTTTTATCATAAATCTTGAATTAGTTAAGGTCGATTACATAAATTAAATTATTCCACTCCACTTAATTTAATACATTTAATTTAAAATCTTTTAAATCATTAGAAATGTATTGATATATTTTGAATTACTTAGATTTATCTATGATCGAGTTTTTTGTATTTTATTTTTTAAAATTTTTTCTTAGCACCATTAAAATAAAAGTTGAAATTATTTTTATTCAATTGGTCTAAATGGTAGAGACATCACTTGCCAAAATGAAAGATTTGATGTCTTGCCAAAATGTAAGATATTGAGAGGTCGTGATTTGACTCCCACTAAAGTAAAAAAAAAATCAATTGGTGTGAATGGTAAGGGACTTAGGTGACCGATAATTATGGCTGGCAATTTGAATCATGAAACGTTTAACACGATACGACACAACACGTAATAAACATGTTATAAGTTTAGCATAAGTAGGTCCGGGTCATAAACAGGTCAACCTGTTCATATACGGTTAATAAATGAGTCATTAACATGTTATCCTGCTTAACTCGTTTATAACTCGCTTAACACAATTAATGAATGATGTATAAATAATAAATATGTTATAATAAATAAATTATTGCAAAATTCACCTATTTGAATACGTTAATAACATGATTTATTTTTTATTTGCATACATCCTTTTCCATACTTAACTTTATTTTTAGAGGAAATATTTATTTTACTTTTAATATATTATTTAGGTTTAAAATTTTATTAATAATCTTTTATTAAAAATATGAAAATTTACATATTTCTTTAGAGGATTCTTGTTGTCTTGTATATGTTATTTGTTACGAATCATATTCCATTTATTATTAACACTAAAAAGTAAAGACTGGAATGAAAAAATAAAATAAAACTTAAGACTACATCTCCATTATATTTTTATTGTCTATTTAATTATGTTTATTTTTTGGTAGGATAATTATGTTCATTTAAAAATGTAGTAAACAAATTATAAAAATTTAAATAGATTAAAAAGTTTAAATAAAATATTTCATATATACGTGATACCAATTTTAACATGTTTATAACACGATTCTCTTAAACACGAAAACGATTAACACGATTAATAAACATGTCATATCATGACTTTACATTATAGATTATGATACACTACACGTTTACAACTCGTCGACACAATTGTCACCCCTATCAATAATGTCCAATTGACGTGGATTACCACTTTAGAACCTAGAACCACAAAAAAAGTAAAAGTTTAAAATGCCACGTGGCAGAAGATAGTCTCAGTGCTCTCTACATAACTAACAGCAATTACGGTCTCGTTGTCACGTAGCAAGAACGAGAGAGACTCGGCACCGAAGTTTCGAACGTTATGAAACCCTAACCCTAGATTTTCAATTTGTGGTTCCAATCGTTGAACGAGAGACAGGTACGCCTTAACCGACCCATCTAACGTTGCTCTGATGTTCAAGTCCATCTATATCATGTCATTCATGTCGATTTACGGAGATCCCAAATTGGTGTTTTGTGTTACTGATACAATTTGATTGCTGTGTTGTTCATCAATTTCGCTGATCGTGTATGGTTGTTCTGTCAAATCGATTGGTAGCATAGAATAGAAAGAATCCTCTTAGCCAAAGTACCTAGGAAATTTGGAATTAATGGTGTTTGTTGAAGCGATCGGGTCGTAGGTGTCTTCCGAAAGAAATTAAAAGTATAGTCTTGGATTTATTAGTTTCTCCTGTACAATTGCTAATTAGAGCTTACCAATAAGATGGCATGAAATGGTAATGCCTTTGATTACGCCGTTTTGGCATTCTTGAATCACATAATAATCTCTTGTCCCGTAGGTAGAAGTCAATAATTTGGGCGCGTGATTGAAAATGGTCAATTATTTATAGCATGTTAAGGCAATCCCGAGGCGATTTTCCTGGCCTAGGCAAAGCGGTGCCTAGAAGATGCCTGGACAATGCAAGGGAACAAAATAGTTTTTATTTGGAGGGTCCTGAATAAGTATTTATTTATTCATGGGTCCTTAAATAACACTAATTATCAATATTAATTATGAATAGCCTCTTCAAATTTCTAAAAATTATTTAGAAGGACACAACCTCGCCTAAGGTACTGCGCGCAACACCTTGCAATCCTTGCATTATGGACTTATGCTACTATTGGAGAAGGTCGACGTTGTTATCATTCATAAATTGGGTTTTTGTTGAAAGAATTAAAAGATGAATTTGCAAAATCAAGATGTTATCCATTGGACATTTATTGATGTGTGCACTAGATTCGATGATTGAAATAGTGAGGACATATGATGGTGCCTTCAATTTTAGGGAATCTTTGAAATTGGAAAGAATTTAGTTGTGGTATAGAGACGTATGATATGGTACTTAGGTCATAGAAATAAGACTTTATACTGGTTCTGATGTCGAGTTATATTCCTTTGATATGTAAGCTTTGCTCTATACAGAGTGACCTAAGCAAGCGATTCAGTTGAAAGATACAAGTTTCATATAGAACAATGCATTGGCCTAATATCGACTAGGACATCATCAAACTGGCAAATGTAGATCAGATAATACAACTTTTGGCAAACTATAAGTCTGTTTGTGTGAAAAAACTGATTTTTTTTTGTCGGTTAAGGATTATCATTTATCAAGTTGTTAAAAGAAAACTGAAAAATGTGATTCCTACATGTAAAAAAATAAATAAATAATAAATAAATAAAATGACTTTTATAGTGGTGCATTTCTTACATTTTTTTTTTTTTGAAGCCGGATTTCTTACTTTTGATTGACATTGATAACTGCTGCTTGGGGAATAATGAATTAAGAACTATGAAATATTCTCTCGCATTAAACTATGACTCCAAAACTGTCAAACCCATATATTTTCTTCTTCTCCTTCTTTTCCCCTTTTTTGGCTGATAGCTGATATGTAGACATTTATTGATGTCTATACTTGCGTCATTGATTGAAACAGTGAGGACATATAACAGTGCCTTCAATTTCAGGAAATCTGAGTCATTAGAAGGAATAAAGTTACAATCAAAGATTCATGATAGGGTCTTTAGGTCATTGGAGTAAGAATTTGTACTGGTACTGATGTCGAATTTTATTCCCTTTTAGTTTTTAAGTGATCCAAATGAGTGATTCGGTTGAAAGATGGAGGTAGGTTCCATGTAGAATATGACTCGGTTTGCCTAATACCAAACGATATGAGGAAATTGACATGTAGATCTTATAATACAACTTTGCAAACTGTAATTTTATTTACATGAATAGACTTAATTAATTTTTGGATAAATTTTGAGTTATGATTAATGTTTGAGGAAAAGGATGATTAATGACAAAAAACCAGAAACTGTGATTCTGCATGTGAAAGACGTACTTTCATAGTGGTGCATTTCTTATCAATTGCATTAAACCGAGCACAATGGAAGAGTTTGATCCATATAGCCGACCCCAATTAATTTGGGACTGAGGCTATGTTGTTGACATTGATGACAAATGCTTGAGGACTGGATTAAGGACCAAGTTAATTTACTCACATCAAAATTTGATTCCAAAAGTGTAAAGAAGTCCATCTGTTTATCTTTCCTGCCTTTTTCAGGTGATGGCTGATAGTTATAAATCTTTTTTACTTTTTGGTTACCTGAGGTTAAGAAATGGATTAAGAAACAAGTTTCTTTCCTAGACAACTAACCGGACTGCAAATATATGAAAATACTTGCCATATTTTAGGAAGTAAATCAGTAAACAACTCCTTGACTTGGTATATTGACAATTTTTAATTTCATTGTGAATATTCTATTGTCAAACAATTTAAAAATAACTCATAAGATCAAACAGAACAACACAAATATTCTTTGATATAGTGGAGCATGAGATTATGGGAACATTTGCATAGTCCTTTGAAGCAATGATATTCGCTATGCTTGAATGATGCATTTAAAGAATCATTCATAGTATAAACAAGTGTTCAACCTATGACCCTAAATATGCTCTCCTTTGAGAAAAATCTCATATTTTCGATTTGGGAACCATGCATTTGTACCTGTTTTATCTGCTTAGGCCTTGGCACATGTTCTGACATTTATTGAGGTTGTGTCAAGATTTTAATGTTTACTTCATCTGAATTAGATAGGTGGATTGAATTAGGAAGTTTCAAGGTTTTCAACAGTCTTTTGGGCCCTAATGCATGACATTATATTTATATGCTAGACCCCAACATAGAATTGAGGGGGAAAGAAGCAATAGAATTCATGAAAATTTGTACTTAATGTTGAAGACTCCAATATAGATTTGTACTTCATGAACCCGTCTCTCAAATGCCAAGAGAAATGAGGGGAAGAAGAAAAGAGTTGGAGAAAAAAGTTAGGAGGAAAAGAAAGGATTAAGAGAGAAAGAGAAACCAAAAAAAAAGAAAATATACTCTCTACATTCCCATTATAGTTTTAATTGTTGATTTCCTTATATATTCATATTTTTTTGCCCGATTACATTGGATGGATAATTCCCAATTTTTCATGAGCACAACTACAGGAGTCACTAGTTATTGTGCTTATTAATGTTGTTATCTGTAAAGGGGCACTGATCAATCAGTTAACTAGTTCTTTAATGAACTGTTGGCACAGAAGGCAGCTAGCTATATTTAATAGGTTTCTCTTGCAACTTGCTTAGTTGAGCTTCAATACGTTTCAACATTAGCCAAGCATGCTACCAAGTGAAATTTTAATAGGTTTCCCACCCACCCTACTCTGTCATTACCACCTCATCGGCCTTCCATTATTGCACTTGCATGAAATTGTTGCACTCAGTGATCTTGTTTTTCTAATAGTCTTTCACATCTTGTACAGGAGGATTGGACCCATCTACTATATCTACACTTCTCAGAGGGGTGCTCAATTCCCAAGTGAACTTCATATAGCAAAGTGCAAATTCCTAAAACACATATATATATATGTATAATTATATTACTTACAATTGCATTGTGGCAGATCAATGATAAATAAAAGGTGTACAAATAGTTTGCAGGAAAGCAAACTTGATTTAGAAAAACATTGCAGTGTAAAAGAGTTGATTCCATGTATCAGGCAGGCCTGGCAGGCACCAATGGCTGCAATCAGCTGATTTCCCAGGATTTGTTCTCTGCCCAGGACTCAAATCTCCACTGTAAATTGAAGGGTGCCCATCTTTCCTAAGCTCAGACAGTGCTGTAATGTCAAGCAAGTAAGGTGGGCTTGACATCCTTCCCATTACTGCTTGAATCACCTTCATCTGATCAGGGTAGGAGCCATGGTAGAACTCACCGCCGAGCGGCAAAGTCTCGCCGTAGCAGTTTCTCGATGCAGGTCCGGCATTCCACTCGGTAGGACTGCCACATTAAACCCAATGTTCGTTAAAATCTGGGACGGTCAACTTGAATCACAACTCCCCAAACATAAAATGGTTATTCAATTTTTGGAAGCAAATTAGGAAGATCAGTTCCCAAGTTCACGTGTTATTGTTGTCTCAAGTGGTCACATTTATTGGCCAAACAAAATATTGTTTCTTCTGTCGTCTTATCTCACAAAATGCTGAGTCCCACCGACCCTTGAAGTTGGTTATATTGAGACCCAAAACAGTTGAATATTCACATGTTGATTGAAGGTGGGATTTGTTAATGCTGGAGGATAAAGTTGGTAATGTCTCATAATAGCAACAACACGTCATGTAGATGAAAGAATAAAATTGAGAAGGGCAAAAGTTTATCTGCGTTGTACACATAACGAGTTGTTATTATTAGAAATTACCAACTATACACTTCTCACGGGTTGCTATTGTTATAAACTACCAACTTTATTTCATTAACGGTTTACGTTTGGTTGCACTAGTTACACGCCACGCCTGTTTGAAAGTTGTGCAACGGTTTGAAAGCTGAGCAATATTTTTGCTATGTGTGCACAAATTATTTTGATGCGTGTATTTCCAAATAAGTGTGTGACACTGTTTAATTGCAGCATTACCTTGATTTATTGTCTCAATGAGGGTGGTATCGGTAGTGATAAAAAGGACAATAATGCATTCTCTGAAACTTTTCAGGGAAATGCAGATAAAAGCAGAGAACCTTGAAGAAAAAACAGAGAAGAAGAGAGAGAGAGAGTACTTGTAATGAGTGGGAGAGATGGCTTGGAAAAACACACTAGTCTTTGTTCTATCAATGTTTGAGTCCACCCATCTTGCCCATGTTGTCATTCCTCTCTCAAATGCCACCAAACGATCCATGTCTTGATACAGCGACCCATCTGATTTCATGTAATCCCACCTACATTAACCATGCAATCAAACATTAATCATAATCTTAAGTCTTAACTATCAAAATTACACAAATTTGGATGGGTTGGCCAACAATAAGGACAAGCTTAGGATTGTGTATGTTAGACGCATTTGATTTCCCTCTATGACAAAATTATTTGGGCCACTAAGGTATGTTTAGATTTATTGCATCAGGGCCTGTGGGAATGGTAAGGTTTGCTTGGATAGCCACAGATATCAAAAGAAAAAAAAAATCAAAATCACACAACGGTGGCTTAAACACCTACCCTTGAAGCCCTCCTTTGTGGATCCACCAGTGCCCTGAATTGAACATCAAAACATCTGCATTTCTCCAGTTGTTCCCATTGTTTGAGACATCATCCAAATCTAGAAATCTCCTCCCATCCACTACATCAATATCTACTAAGTAAGGTGCCCTATAGAAGGACACCTCCAACTCATAGTCCTACAACAAATGCACAAAATCATGATCAATAGTAATCAATATCTTGAACCACAATCCATTATGAAAAGCATCTCTAATTACTTGCACAACACTTAATTACCATGAACTTGAAGGTTGAGAGAGGGTCCCCTCTGATCATTTGAGTAGGCGATTGCGGTGACGCAGCTGAAATCATACAAATCAATGACTCCCACTGGTTCCTGCCCAGTGAGTCCCCCACAAACATCACTGTTTTCCCTCTCATCCTCATAAGAAAATGAAGCCCATCAAAACTGCAATGTAGCATTTCTAGTTAAGTACACACTACACACACAAATCACAATACAAGACATTTATACATGAATATCAGACTGATTACTGATTAGTACCTTGGGAGCTCACAATTCACAGGCCTCCACCGATACCGCTGGTATTCGGTATCCGGTCGACCGAACATTTGACAGTTGAATTCGGGGTCGATAACCGGGCAATTCGAGGACTGGTACATTGGGTATGTTTCATCTACAACCCAAGTACCCATGAACATGTTACAACTTGATCTGTTGGCTTGAAAAATAGGTCTTTTGTGTAAGGTGTTGTGATGGTTCCTTAGGCCTATGAGCAAAGCTGATGAGGCCACCGGGGCCTGACCCATAACCAAAAACATAGCCAATGTGTACAACACAGCAACATAGCTAGATGAACAAGCACAGTGAAGTGCCATTTGAGAGAGATGGAGAAAATGTAGAAGAAACCAATAGAGATCTATGTATGATATGTTGTCAAAGAAGGGGAACTTTTTTTTGGGTGAGGCAGTTCACGTGGTGACTGGTTTAAATAGCAGTGAATGGGGCTTTAAGGGGTTGGGTTCTTGTCCACACAGACAGGTCTAAGAAAGGTAGAGTCGTAGTCATGGTGGGGCATTGAATCAAGTGGCCTTTGTCGAGCTTTGTGGCTTTTCTCTGTCTTCTACTACTAGTCTTGGTTTGCAAAATTAATATGGGTGATTGTATTCACAAAAAACCAAAAAAACAAAAAATATGTCAATTAGGAAAAACCTCACAAAACTCGAAGAATGTGAACCTCTTTGCTGACGTTGTAGAGAAGAGAACAGTCATTGATGTCACACTATTTTAATTTTACAATCGAATTCACAACTAAATTAATGATAATTCTTTTGAACAAATAGGATTAACGAATCAATGCACTTTTATTAGAGCAATTAATTCTATGCCAGATCATGTATCGAGTCATTAACGATTAACGTAATTTCTATTTTTCTTCAAAAAATATATTATAAAAAATGTTTGAAACTTGTGATTGGAAAGATTCAAACTCGAACGTAGGATTATTGTTTGGATCAGGCACTGTTATCAAAGCCATCAAGTATAAACACTATCAAATATGAGATGGGTAGGCACATTAGTACCAAATCTAATGTTGCTTTTCGGGTGAGCAAGCATGCAAAGCAAGTGCAATTAATATCCCCTTTCAGTGGCTGCCCTCTTTCAGAGCAGGTTATCCTCTTTGTCAGTTGTTGCCTTCGTGAGAGGATGATTATTTTAAGTTTAAGTGGATTGTAATGTCTATTATCGTCAATGTAGTAAAAAAAATTTTTGTTAAAATCAATGTAGTAGATTGTTATACCCATTTTTGAGTAATAGGAGCATCAATGCAATAAATTTGACAAAAAAAAAAAATGCAATTGATATGATAATGTATAGTATAATTTGGGATTGATATATATATATATATATATTTTTTTTTTTTTTTGTTGTTGTTGTATTAATAATTAATATTAGTATGTATGGAATAGTAATTAAAGTTATGTTTCTTATGGTGGGCGCCTCCAAAAATGGCAGCATTGAATGAGAGGAAAAGAATTCTTGGAGCAACAGAAAAGTGCATTTGTTCTTTTTTATCTTTGTTGGCTTTACTAGACTATGGCGTACATAAAATTTCATCTTTTAATCAAAGAAGAATTGTTCACAAATGTACAAATCAAAATTTGGAACCTAGTACTTAAAGTTTCTGTTTATTTTCTTTGACTTAGAGTTACAGTCTCTCTTTTAAGAAGTATCAACTCCAAATCGAATTCCCTTTTAATCACAATTTTGCATCTCTGATCCCTTAACTTGCTCTCAATGTTAGACATACACATTAATTAATTTTCTATAACGTCTACACTTACTGTGTAAACACTGATCGTGTAACGCCTCCACTGATTCTGTAACGTCTGTAACATCTATTGTAAATTAGTTATGTACCATTCTATAAATAGAGCATCATATTGTACATTCAAATCAATACAATAAACTTATTCTATTCAGAAACTTTCATCGTATCAGAGCCGCATAGGCCTGTGCCATGGTGGAATCAACGCCAACTATGAGTCCTGGTTCTTTTTCTTCTCAAACGCCTTCAATGGGAGTTGCTCCAACGACCAATCTCAATTTTTCCTTTGGAAATTCATTCACTCAAGAAATCAACATCAAATTGGATCAAGACAATTACATCCTCTGGAAGTCCATCATCATCGCCTTTGTGAGGGGAATCAAGTTTGAAGGTTTTCTTTATGGTATGAAGTCGCGCCCTCCTCTATTGCACGGATCTGGCGAGATCAACCCGAAGTATGAAGATTGGAGTAGCAAGGATCAGATGCTCACTTGCTTGCTTCTCAACTCCCTTTCAGCAGATATCTCCACACCGATTGCTGGATCTATCACATCTGCTCATTCACTCTGGAAAGCCATCAAAAATCTGTGTGTTGGAATTATGGTATATCTAAAGTATTAGTAATCATATGTATACAATAGATGAATGGGAAATTGGTTATAAAGTGGCCTATATGAAACAACACTATGTGACTCTCCATGAAATTTGGATATAAGTATGCATGTTGTTTGATATGCATATGGTAATCTTGAAACGTTGTCTATGTTTCTAGATACATTAATTGTATATATTGGACACAATGTCTTCATGTAGTGTGATAAGAGGTGATGGTTGGAGTGTCTATCCGTACATAGACTTGTTTGAAAGGTCACCTAAACGAATTGGTGCAAAGGGAAAAGTCGCACACTTTGTGAACAAACAGAAATACATTATATATATATATATATATATATATATCTTTTTCGTAATAGGATTAAAACACAAGTTTTTGAATACCATTTTCTTGAAAAGAAGATTTCTATTTTCTCTCTTGATTTCACAAATCATTATTTAGTGTGTGTGAGTGAGTACAAACAATTTGGTTCACTTGTTCCTGCGTTCTAAAGTACTACAGTCGTAGCTTCGTGATTGTTGTATCCTGGGAGGTAAGTGCAACCAACCACGAGCTCGAAAAGCGGGGCATGATTGTCTTAAGGAGATAGAGTATTTAAACTCTAACCTCAATCTACAAAATTTCGTTTCATCAAATTTAGAGCATTTTCGATGTCAATTCAGCCATGACTTCTACAAGCGACGTGGTGGAGGTTCAAGACACCAACATTGTGTGGTAATCAAAATCGAGCATAGATCTAGATCTGTCGTTCAAACCTTTAAACCACAAGGAAAGGTACTCAATCCATGATTTCTTATTTGCATCTGATAAAGAAATTTGCAGATAATTTGGCTATAGCTAGTGCACCTTATCCTGTTGGTGATCTCATCTCTTGTGTTCTAACTGGGCTTGATAGAGAGTATCTTCCCATTGTTACTCTTCTCTAAGAGAAAATTGACTTAACATGGCCTGCCCTACAAACTTTCCTGTTGAATTTTGAAGCAAGATTGACACAATTGCAGAATCTGCAAGCCTTATCTGCCTTGTTGGTGAACAACTCAAGTGCACCAAGTTCAAATTCTTCAACACCCACGACAAATCTGACTCGACCACGTACCAACAACACTCTAAATCGTTTCTCTTCAAATACTTCTCATAAACTATTTCGAGGAGGATTTAGATCTAGAGGAGGTGGTGGTCGTAAAGGGGGACGCCAATTTAACAACAACAACAATCATCCCACTTGCTAGATCTGTGGGAAAATCGGGCGTACTACAACTTATTGTTATCATCGTGTAGATAATGCCTATATGAGATCGGTTTCCAATTCCCAACCATAACAGTCACATCCTCAACATGCTCTACCTTTTTCAATTGATTAGTAAAAGAGCAACTTCTATTCTTGATCTTGTGACAGATTTATGGGGCCCTTCTCTCACCCCCTCACCACAGGGCTACCTGTACTACATACATTTTGTTGATGATCTCAATAGATTTACATTGGTATATCCCTTGAAACATAAATCTGAGGCATTGATCACAGTAAGTCAAGTCCACTGTTTTTTGATGTTGCTCTCTATTGACAAATTATTGATGGTCTTCAATACTTAGCACATGTGGCGGCCCCAATTTCCACATTGGTCCGCCACGGGAGGCCACGCGGGCCCACAATTGTCCACGTCACCACCAGTTGTGTCCCACGCCCAATTTATCCATTATCGATCAATTCATCATTAAGTTTGATTCAGTTAATATCATATAACCTCAAATTAACAGCGGAAGCTTAAATGAACAATATGAAAATTCATCTCGTGTTTTATTAGCAAAATGCCTAAGTGGAAACCATATCAAATATACATGTCCTTTGAGATCCACAAAATATCAAGAAGCTACAACCTATCTCTCAATAATCCCAAAACCCAGCATAAAACAAATAAATATAAACATACGTACGAGTAGGGCTAGAGCTATCAATCAATGTAGTCCTCAAGCTTGCCCTTCCTCGACTCGTACCGGATCTCGCACTCGAGCCATCATAAAAAGACAGATGACGAGTCCAGAGTGAGTAATCCCAAGGAAATTCACTAAGTAATTACGGAAGTAAAAATCTTGGAATTTAAATACCATAAATAAACATGCGGAACAAAAGAAATACGTACAACCGTGAAATGATCATCGCATGTATAAATATAGTAACGAAGCAAAGTACGTGCACGGTAAAAATCGACTAAGTCATACTTCGAGCCTCTCCTTGGGCACAACCCTCAAACACACCAACAAAGTTGTCCCTGGACCCTCAGGTGGCCTAGCGTAGACCCACGACGCACCCACACGAGCCTACCATACCCGGGTAGCCTATTCACCGGTATATGCATAGACAAGTGCTATGACTTAGTGGACTCTATGGCCGTAACGAATAAACACCAAGTGGGGAGTAATCTCATAAAGGCTCCAAGTAGGAGTAAACTCCACTACCGTACAAACACCAGTAAGAGAACTCAACCACCGTAAAGCGATAATGGAATAGAATAATGAATAATCGGAACTGAATTCAAATAAATCAAATTGTAAATACTTAAAGTGAAGTTCAATTGGGATACTACACACCTCAATTCGCACTCCTCGTTCCACAAGTCAAACCCCGGCTCAAAATTTCCAAATCCCCGTTATTTCCTCCGGTCCTAATTTCCGACTAAACTCCGACTCCAATTACTATTTTGGGACTCCCGAAATTCATTTATGAAGGTTAATGATCAATTAATGGGTTCATAATGTTGGTTTGACTCATTTTGTCATTTTCCAATTTTTGGGGTCCAGAGAACAATTAGCGCGCTAATGAGATAAATTAGCGCGCTAATTAATCTCAATCACTTGTTCATCATCTTCATTACTGGCGTGATTAGCGCGCTAATTTCCCCAATTAGCGCGCTAATTGCGCTCTGTCCAGAAAATTTCCAAATTACAAGTTTTGACTCCAAACTCATAAATTCAATTTCCATGTTTCCATAAAACATTAATGACCTTAATTACACCATTTAAACACTAATTACCATAATCAAACCCCAAAATCCACAAATCATGGAAATTACACTTCAAAACCCATTTTGGAAAATCCTCCAACTTCTCCCAAATTTACTCAAAACTCACAACCACCTCATGCCATTTTCATACACACTCACTCCAACAAAACCAAGTGTTTCATTCCCAACAAATTCGAATTTCCACAAGCTCCAACCCACACCAAAAATTCCACAAAAATCCAAGTTTAATGTGTCCATACCTTAGGTTCTTGTTGTAGGAAGCCACAAATCACCTTCTTCACACCTTGTTGGCTGTTTTTCCTCTCCTCTTCTTCCTCCAACGATTTCTCTCTTCCTCCAAGCTCTCTCTTCAATCTCTCACTCTCTCACTCTCCTTTGACCGATCGATCAAGCATGTGTATATATATTTGGCATTTGATCAAGTGTGTGCACGAATCTCGAGAAGCATCCAAGGGTTCATGGTCACCCCGTGTCACTCCAACCTTATACACCTAATCATGACACTCATGAACTTTGTGCATCTCGAGAAGCATCCAACTTGTTATTGTTTTATTCTCCTTAACTATAGGATCAATTGATTTCCAATTAATTTATCACATAATAATTATCTACCCTATTCAATAAATTACCAAAATTCACGGGTAAACTCACCGTAGTTTCCTCGACTACCCGAAGACCTCGTGCCTCGTGTCCCGTGTCCGCACGCACCCCGAGGTCATTCCTCACTCGTCAATCAACTACATTAGCATACATATTGCAATGGAATTAGTTAATTTATACCTTTCCATCACAATTTACCACAACAAGCATACAAAACGATTTGTATACCTAGTTCGAGTGCATTCCAGATCCTCATCATGGGTCCTCACTGCTCTTCGCGGCATCCACATCTGCAATGACGTCATAATTAACGGCAAATATTATTTGGGCCGTTACAATTCTTCCCAACTAAATTGAAATTTCGTCCCGAAATTTGAGTCCTTACTAACACTCACCAGTAAATAACTGAGGATATCTCTGTCTCATAGTCGACTCGAGCTCCCAAGTGAGTCCCTCAGTTCCGTGATGCTGCCATCGAACCAACACTTTCAAAATCTCTCTGTTCCTCAGTGTCTGAACTCTACGATCCATGATTTCCACAGGTTGCTCTTCATATGAAACATCAGGACGAACCTCAATCTGTCTAATATCCACCATCGGTCTCGGTCCTGTCTTAGCTAACCTCAACATAGACACGTGAAATACTGGATGAACGCATGCTAGCTCTGCTGGCAACTCCAATCTGTATGCTACTGTCCCAACACGTGCCACAACTCTGAACGGTCCAATATATCTCGGTGCTAGTTTCCCCTTGATCCCAAATCTCTGATGACCTTTCCAGGGCGAAACTTTCAGATATACCAAATCATCCACATCATAGCTTAAACCCTCAAGATACCTATCAAGATACTTCTTTTGCCTATCTTGAGCCGCTTGCAATCTCAATCTAATCTCTGCCGAATCTTCTCGGTGTGGTCAACAACAACTTCAGTCCAATCACCGCCACATCTTGAGTCTTTGCCAAACAAGTTGGTGATCTGCAAGGTCTTCCATACAAAGCCTCAAATGGTGGCATACCAATACTCGCTTTGATAGTCGTTGTTGTTGTACGCGAACTCGCACAACGGCAAATACTCTTCCCAAGCACCTCCAAACGCAAAATGCATGCTCGAGCATGTCCTCCAATATCTCGTATTAATCTCTCTCGATCGACCGTCGACCGTCTGTCGAGGATGATAAGTCAGTATCTTGAATCTAGATCCTCGTCCCAAATCGCTCCTGCATGCTCTCCCATAACTTCGAAGTCAACCTCGGATCTCTCGTCGACACAATAGATATCGGCACTCCATGTAGCCTAACAATCTCTCGCTCAAAAATGATGCTCAATCGAGCAAACGAATACTTCATCGATATAGGGATGAAGTGTGCGACTTTCGTCAATCTATCAATCACAACCCACACAAAGATCATGACGTCTCGCAGACGTGGCAATCCACTAACAAAGTCCATCGTAACATGCTCCCATTTCCACCGCGCGAATGGGTAGTGGTGGTGTAACAATCTAGCCGGTCTCCCGTGCTCGGCCTTAACTCGTCGACAAACATGACAAGCTCTCACATATGCACCCACATCGACCTTCATCCCAGGCCACCAAAACAAACGTCGCAAGTCATGATACATTTTAGTCCCGCCAGATGAATCGTATACCGCGAACGGTGTGCATCCTCAAGAATGCTATCGCGTAGTTCCCGCACCTCGGTATCCACAACCTACCCCCGTGTCTCAAGCACCGTCCGAACCACTGACCAATCTCGTGCAACCCGGATCCCGAGCCGAGACAAACGAAGCGAGCAAAATGTCCGTCGACCCTTTGCCACTCAAATACCCTCTCTAACGACACCACAGAACACGCATCCGCAACGAGATATGAACATCGCAAAAAAACATCGACGAGACACAACACCGTCGCGCCTCCTCAAAGAATCCATACTCATGTGTCATCTCGCCGCAAAGCACCCGACTCTCTACGCCACTCCGCTCAATGCATCAAGCAACTACATTCGCTTCCCAGGATGGTACTCAATAGCGAAATCGTAATCTTTCAACAACTCGAGCCACCGTCTTTGCGCATATTCGATCCTTCGAGTGAAAAGATACCTCAAACTCGATGATCCGTATATAACATAAATCGCTCCCCATAAAGATAATGTCGCCAAGCTTTGAGCGCAAACACAACTAACGGCTAGCTCTAAATCATGTACCGGATAATTCTCCTCGTGAGGTCTCAATCGCTCGATAAATAAGCAACCGGGTGTCCTTCCCGCATCAACACGCATCCCAACCCGTTCTGAAGCATCGTGTAGACCGAGAAGCCTCTCCCCGCCTCGTAAAGCCAACACCGGCGCGAAGTCAACTTCCTCTTCAACTCTAAAAACGCGCCTCGCGATCTTCGAGACCATTCAAACTTAACATTCTTCTTGGTCAACCTCGTCATCGGCGCCGCTATCAACGAAAAATCCCGCACAAACCGCCGTAATAGCCCGCATGCCCCAAGAAACTACGAATGTCTGCATCGTCTCCGGTGTCCTCCAATCAATTATCGCTCGAACCTTGTCTCCATCAACAGATATTCCTTGACCACCGATGACATATCCAAGAAACTTCACCTCACTCGGCCAAAAGCACACTTCTTGAACTTAGCATACGATCGGTGCTCCTTCAACGTCATCAACACATCTCGAGGTGTCTCTCGTGCTCCACACGAGTCTTACTATATATCAAGATATCATCAATAAACACAATCACATAACGATCCAAAAATGGCCTCAATACTCGGTGCATCAAATCCATAAAGATAGCGGCGCATTAGTCACCCCGAATGGCATGATCGTGAACTCAAACAATCCATAGCGCGTGCTAAACGCCGTCTTCTCGATATCACTCTCCCGAATCCTCAATCGATGGTATCCAGATCGTAAATCAATCTTCGAGAAAAACTTAGCACTCGCTAACGATCGAATAGATCGTCAATCCTAGGAAGTGGATAACGATTTCGAATCGTCACCTGATTCAACTTCCTATAATCTACACACATCCTCAAAGAACCATCCTTCTTCTTAACAAATAGTACTGGTGCGCCCCAAGGAGACATACTGGGATGAATAAAACCCTTCTGCAATAACTCCTCTAATTGGGACCTCAACTCTCCTCCTCTCCGACGCCGACATCCGAGCGGTCAGTATATCTCGAGTGCGTCCCCGGAATCAACTCAATCATAAACTCAACTGACCTAGAAGGTGGTAAACCTGGCAAATCGTCGGGGAATACCTCAGGAAACTCACACACTACTGGGACATCCTCTAATCTAATCTCTGGTCTCAAGTCTGGCTCAACCACCGTCCTAAACGCCTCCATCTCCTGAGTCGTAGCTAATCGACCTCTGGTAATCGGTAAGTCTGACGCCGTCCCAACAAAAGTAAATACTGGAATGCCCTCAATATCAAATACCACCATCTTACCGAAACAATCAATGTGTGCGTGATAGGTCGCTAGCCAATCCATACCCAATAACGCATCAAACTCTAAATACTCTAGGACACGGAAGTCGACAGGTAACTGGTGTCCCTCAATCTCTACTACACAATTCCGGCATATCCGGTTAGGGTAAATCTTATCCCCAAGCAAATGTCATCGAGTACAAGATGTGGGTCTAAGGTCTCAACTCGTAATCCTAACGTCCGACCCTACGTCCCGATATAAATGACAATGTACTTGTCGGAATCAAATAATACATGCATGAAGACATCGCATAGAGATAACATACCCTCGACGAGTTGACGAGTCGCATCACGCTCCGTCGTACGACGATAGGTGCGGTAGCGACGAGATGAACTCTCTCCCTAGTTTACGCTCAATCTGCGGTCGTGATGATGAAGTGACATCGGACAATTACTCGTATATGTCCGACCCGATGACATCCGTAACATCGTCGTGTATCCCGCCAATCCGATCGTGATACTATATGTGCTGAGCCCATCACGACCTCGACCTCTCTCTCTCTCTACCACGACCTCCTCCATCTCGCACACGCCGTCGTGGTGGGCGCTCAAATGGTGCGGGTGCGACAACGTACACTACTTGCCTCTCATCTCCTCTCTCGATGCTCGAACGTCATCTCGTCGACCCGATAATCATGTCTCTGTCGATCGATCGATCTTTCTCTGGTCTCTTCCTCTCGATCGACCGAGAACTTTGTCCGGACCCATCTCCAAGCTCACCCCGGTGTCGTAAATACGTCTCGCGAGCCAATGCTCTATCAAAAACACTCTGTAGCGTCTCCGCACCGGTCGCAACTATCACACCACCAATCCTCTCATCCAGGCCTCTGATGAAGTAGTAAATCTGTAACCTCTCCGTGTTAGCCACATCCATGGCATACATCATGAGATATCGAATCGATCCATGTATCGTGACACGACATGTTACCACTGTCGCAGCCCCAAGAATCGCTTTCTCTCGATCTCAATCACACTTAGTAGGGATGTACTCATCCAAAAATAACTGTCGAAACTCTGCCCACGTCGACGGTGTAGAATGTATGTCAGTGTAAGTAGTCCACCATACCGCTGCCTGACCTCTCAAACAATACCCCGAGATACGCGCTTGGTCCGCCTCGGGTACCTCTAATAGTTGGTGTAGTCGTCGATGTGTCATCAACCACCGGCCGCAACCTCGGGATCACCGACTCCCGTGAAGTACGTAGGGTTAAACCTCATAAAGTCTTTCACCATCTTCGCCTCGGACATCCTACTCCTAGCGATCGAAGTTCCTACCGCTTTGCTCCGTAGTGGTGGGTGTCACCACTGTAGTCTCTCGCTGGTACCACCACAGCTCAACCCTCTCTATAATCAAGTTTCGATCCAAATAGCTGTGTAGCAATAACCGGTGCTAATGTGGTCTCAGTGGTAGCGAGTGCGACGCACGCTCAGCGATCGGTGCTTCTTCTTGGCGTCCTCGAGCTCGAATGTACTCCATCGCTCGGCCATCGAGCTCTTTGCAATAGCTGCTGCTCTGCTGAATCAATCGCTTTCGATCGGCCTCGTATCATAGCTCGCATATCAGCCATGTCACTAGTGGTACGATCACTAGTATCTCCAACCTTTGGCTGAGTAGTGGGCGGAGTAGTAGGAGTCTGTCCGTCCATCCTAAACTGCACAACCAACGTGCATTGGATCAGACTCAGTATATACGCGTATTATATGTAGTACACAATCAAAACATACACGTATATATAACTTCCTGAATCTACCCGCCTCACATCACTTCCCAACTAAACTTCATATCATTCACTTGTGGTTTCCACATCTAAGATTTATTCATCAAGTTTATACTCTTATTAAATCTCCAAACCGAGCCTAAGCTCTGATACCAAAATGTGGCGGCCCCAATTTCCACATTGGTCCGCCACGGGAGGCCACGCGGGCCCACAATTGTCCACGTCACCACCAGTTGTGTCCCACGCCCAATTTATCCATTATCGATCAATTCATCATTAAGTTTGATTCATTAATATCATATAACCTCAAATTAACAAATGGGAAGCTTAAATGAACAATATGAAAATTCATCTCGTGTTTTATTAGCAAAATGCCTAAGTGGAAACCATATCAAATATACATGTCCTTTGAGATCCACAAAATATCAAGAAGCTACAACCTATCTCTCAATAATCCCAAAACCCAAAGATAAAACAAATAAATATAAACATACGTACGAGTAGGGCTAGAGCTATCAATCAATGTAGTCCTCAAGCTTGCCCTTCCTCGACTCGTGCCGGATCTGCACTCGAGCCATCATAAAAAGACAGATGACGAGTCCAGAGTGAGTAATCCCAAGGAAATTCACTAAGTAATTACGGAAGTAAAAGTACTGGAATTTAAATACCATAAATAAACATGCGGAACAAAAGAAATACGATAACCGTGAAAGGATCATCGCATGTATAAATATAGTAACGAAGCAAAGTACGTGCACGGTAAAAAAAATCGACTAAGTCATACTTCGAGCCTCTCCTTGGGCACAACCCTCAAACACACCAACAAAGGTTGTCCCTGGACCCTCAGGTGGCCTGCGTAGACCCACGACGCACCCACACGAGCCTACCATACCCGGGTAGCCTATTCACCGGTATATGCATAGACAAGTGCTATGACTTAGTGGACTCTATGGCCGTAACGAATAAACACCAGGGGGGAGTAATCTCATAAAGGCTCCAAGTAGGAGTAAACTCCACTACCGTACAAACACCAATAAGAGAACTCAACCACCGTAAAGCGATAATGGAATAGAATAATGAATAATCGGAATCGAATTCAAATAAATCAAATTGTAAATACTTAAAGTGAAGTTCAATTGGGATACTACACACCTCAATTCGCACTCCTCGTTCCACAAGTCAAACCCCGGCTCAAAATTTCCAAATCCCCGTTATTTCCTCCGGTCTAATTTCCGACTAAACTCCGACTCCAATTACTATTTTGGGACTCCTGAAATTCATTTATGAAGGTTAATGATCAATTAATGGGTTCATAATGTTGGTTTGACTCATTTTGTCATTTTCCAATTTTTGGGGTCCAGAGAACAATTAGCGCGCTAATGAGATAAATTAGCGCGCTAATTAATCTCAATCACTGTTCATCATCTTCATTACTCAGCGTGATTAGCGCGCTAATTTCCCCAATTAGCGCGCTAATTGCGCTCAGTCCAGAAAATTTCCAAATTACAAGTTTTGACTCCAAACTCATAAATTCAATTTTCATGTTTCCATAAAACATTAATGACCTTAATTACACCATTTAAACACTAATTACCATAATCAAACCCCAAAATCCACAAATCATGGAAATTACACTTCAAAACCCATTTTGGAAAATCCTCCAACTTCTCCCAAATTTACTCAAAACTCACAACCACCTCATGCCATTTTCATACACACTCACTCCAACAAAACCAAGTGTTTCATTCCCAACAAATTCGAATTTCCACAAGCTCCAACCCACACCAAAAATTCCACAAAAATCCAAGTTTAATGTGTCCATACCTTAGGTTCTTGTTGTAGGAAGCCACAAATCACCTTCTTCACACCTTGTTGGCTGTTTTTCCTCTCCTCTTCTTCCCTCCAACGATTCCTCTCTTCCTCCAAGCTCTCTCTTCAATCTCACACTCTCACTCTCCTTTGACCGATCGATCAAGCATGTGTATATATATTTGGCATTTGATCAAGTGTGTGCACGAATCTCGAGAAGCATCCAAGGGTTCATGGTCACCTTGTGTCACTCCAACCTTATACACCTAATCATGACACTCATGAACTTTGTTGTGCATCTCGAGAAGCATCCAACTCGTTATTGTTTTATTCTCCTTAACTATAGGATCAATTGATTTCCAATTAATTTATCACATAATAATTATCTACCCTATTCAATAAATTACCAAAATTCACGGGTAAACTCACCGTAGTTTCCTCGACTACCCGGCACCTCGTGCCTCGTGTCCCGTGTCCGCACGCACCCCGAGGTCATTCCTCACTCGTCAATCAACTACATTAGCATACATATTGCAATGGAATTAGTTAATTTATACCTTTCCATCACAATTTACCACAACAAGCATACAAAACGATTTGTATACCTAGTTCGAGTGCATTTCGATCCTCACTTTGTGGGTCCTCACTGCCTCTTCGCCGGGCATCCACATCTGCAATGACGTCATAATTAACGGCAAATATTATTTGGGCCGTTACAGCACATACTCGACCAAACATTTCCTTTGCGATCAATCACCTCAGCCAGTTTCAGCAGTTCCCTTGGATTCCCCATTAGCAAGCTCTTAAGCGTGTTCTACGCTATGTTGCTGGCACAATGGAACTCGGACTTCACATCAAGCCTAGCTCCTCACTTCACCTAGTTGCCTTCTCGGACGCTGATTGGGCCTCCTCGCCAGAGGATCGAAAGTCAATTGGAGGTTATTGTATTTTCTTTGGCTCCACTTTTGTGTCCTGAAGCTCCAAGAAACAAAATGTTGTTGCAAGGTCTAGCACTAAAGCTGAATATTGGGCTCTTGCACAAGCTACTGTTGAGCTCATGTGGCTTGAGTCACTTTTCAAGGAAATTCAATTTGTTCCTACCTCCAGCCCTATTTTGTGGTGTGACAACCAAAACACAAATGCATTGGTTGTGTAACCCTGTATTTCATGCTCGTACAAAGCACATAGAGCTTGATATTCACTTCATTCGAGATAGAATTATCTAACATGAACTGGATCTCCGTTTCGTGCCTTCTGATGATCAATTGGTTGATGGCCTCACTAAAGGACTTTCCATTTCTAAATACCAATCTATAAGGTTCAAACTTGGCGTAACTGCTACACCGCCAAGTTTGAAGGGGGATGTTAGACATACACATTAATTAATATTCTGTAACATCTACACTTATTATGTAACGTCTACACTTATCGTGTAACGCCTCCACTGATTATGTAGTTTTGTATCATTCTATAACTAGGGCACCATACTGTACATTCAAATCAATACAATAAACTTATTCTATTCGGAAACTTTCACTCAAGAATTCCCTTAATAAACAGTTTAAATGAGTTTTACTCAATTTTTCTATTTGAGATTTAAGTTTACTCAAGTAATACCAAATGCTTTCATGAAAAAAGCCATGTGGTGTATTGACAAGAACTTCAGTTACTCCCTCCATTTCATAATAGTCGTTGCATTTTTTACTTTTCAACAACTCTGTCATATTGAGATATTAAGGAACATTTATTGACTTTTTAATCCTAACCCAGTCAAATTAGTCAATGAAGATTTAGTCTCTTTATAAAAATTTTATAGTAATCTTTCATTTTGGTAAATATTGTGCATAACCAAAATGCAACAAATATTGGCCCGCTTAGTTCAGCTTATGCATTTAACTTATGTTTTGATGACGTAGATAAATACTTATGAAAAGCAAAAAGCATGTAAGGAGATGCTTTTGAGAATCACACTTATTGTGATAGTTTTGGTTGCCATATCAGTCAATGACAAAAACATAAAATGTAACCAAACTGTACAAAAGTTGTATATTGAACGTCACATTTGCAATAAGCAAGAGCTTAAGCTGAACGAAATGAGGCACTATAGGACGAAAAGATTATATAATAAGCACTTGGGATGATGGGATATGTATAACAATGGTCCAAATTAGTCAAGAGGGAAAAACATTAGAATAATACCTCTAATTACACAAGAAACCTACAAAATCATTATTTTTAGTTTCATATGTATTTGGCACTAACTACACTAATTAATCAACACTTGACATTGTTGGCCCCATAGAGGTCGATCCTAAAAACTTTTTTTTTTTTTTATTTAAAAGATTTAAGGGAACTAAGTCGTTTACCACTCAAATCAACTTGTTGGTTTCACAAATCCACATTGGTAGTTATATTATATATGTATCTAACATGCATAGGTTTTTATCTTGAGATGCACACGAACCAAGTCATAAAATGAAACAACATCACAACAAATCCTCAATTGCAATTTATTATTTTTAATTATTATTATTATTATTTATTTTTTTAATCTCAATTGCAAATTAATTAGAGTTTGTATTGAATTGTTCCACTCCATTCGACTTTGTGCAATTTAATAAGAGGGGTCAATAAAGTTAATTCTCTCACGTGTTTGTTGAAAAAGCAGTTATGAACTTGGTTGTCCAAATTAACATTTGAGGAGGCCCACTAAATGAGATGGCTAAGCTCCAATTAACTCATGCCACTGTCCCTGTCTTGCACTTCTTCCTGTCGAGAAAACATCAAGACCTGGAGAGGAACACTTCTCTGGCCTTTCCTTCTTTTGGTTATTGCCATCTCTGTTTGGTTTCTGTTTCAATCATCTTGAATGCTTTTGAAATGTAGATAAGACCCCAAAACAGTACTTTAAGTTGTCACATTCAACCTTCTTTTCTTCTCAAAAAATATGTTTGGTTTCTCATTTTCTTTTGAATTCAATTTACTTCCATACTAGATGTCAATCCACAATCATGTTAAGTTGCTAACTATTTTTGGAAGTCTTGATTTGCTTTCAATCATAATTGCATCCTAAGTAGCTATTTATTAATAAACTCGTTAGCCAATAATAGAGTATAATCTAGATACCAACGGCTAGTGCGTAGGAGTAGTTCGACACTCCAGCGCGGCTTAAGAGGATGTCTCAAGTTCGAGACTCCCCGAACGCAGAAATCATAAGAGAAATTAAGAAATCAAAGAAAACAAAATTTCTTCATTCATTTACAGTACATATTTAACACTCAGTGCAGTAGAACTACAACTGAAACAAATCCAGCAACTAATACATCTCACTGTACACAACCAAAGCAGTCATGTTAACTGCTAAACTAACATCATTTAGAACATCAAATACATGCAAAGTCCTTCCACGTTGTCGATGCACCTCAAATCTCATGTTTCGTCTAATTCAAGGTGCATTTGACAACACAGAAGGGACTTGCTTGCATTTGAAGTTCAAGTTAATATGAATACATTCATTAGCTTTTTTTCTTTCTATAAAAATGAATATGTACATATATTGGGCCCTGCATGATGAAAATCAATCCTTGCCTGCATTAATCTCACATTACTTTGCTTGAGCTTGCCTCCACTAGAAACTTCAATTTCTCAACAATTTTTGGCACATGGTGGTACCCTGAAAATCCATGAAGGTGTACTCTAGGAACATTAATCTTTCAGCTTCTGTCATCTCCGAGAATCCAAACGACCCGGTCCATGTCTTAAGCACCCCTTTGGCGGCAGGCAAAACCAACCTTTCCACTCCCAGCTCAAAAAGCTTCTGAAAAAATAAAATGAATCCAAATGAGATTGTTCAAGACAGTTAATTTTTTGCATATGAATGCCTCATACGAAATTTAGTGAAAGAGAATCTCATACAACTTGATTAAGATTACCTTTTCAAGTGCATTAAATAAAACTCGACACATTCCATGGAGACGATACTGAAAACGGGTGCCGACAAGTGGTACTTCTGCCACCTTATTACCATAGATCCTAAACAAGGGAAATAAGAATAAAGAGTTTCATATTATTACTACTTACTAAGATAAAAGCTTCAATTTTACCAAGAGTTTTGTTATAGTGTAAGTAAATGATAATGGAGCATACCGAACTGTGGCCACGGCTATGATCTCATTCTCCCTCTCCAAAAGCATTGTGTAGAATCCTGAAAAGTTCAGTCTATTCAACTCCGACCTGCGAGACATAAAATAATTGGAATCAGGGAAAAAAAAAAGAAGAAGAAAAAGAACTATTGCTGATAGAAAATTTGATACTGCCTATAGAATCTGAAATGTACAGTGGCTAATTTTTCTCTGCGTAAAAGACGTTATGTGATTGGATGATGAGATTAAATAAACAAGCTCTAGAATTCATATTAGAGGATGAGATGTTCGAGTGTAAAAACGACATGCAGAATTACTTAATATCCGAGGAGATTGTAGAATGTGACAAGAGGTTTACCTTCTATTGAATATAACATCTTGCACAATATCGCTGCCTGAGTCAGGGTCATTGACAGGCTCAAAGCACTCGTGCATTACTTCTACAGCAAGCTTAAGCTTTCTTCTATGACCTCTTATAAGCCCTCCAGATACAGATAGACTGTTTCGGGACCGGCCAAGTTTTGGAGGTTTTAAGATAGTCCATGACAATTCGTTGACGCCCAAAGGAATCGACTTGCCTAGAATGTTATGAAGACCTATAAATATCTGCAATGAAAAGGGAAAGGATATAGGTTAATGATGTTAAGAAGCACCAGGGCATGCTAGAAGTTTATATACATGAGCAGGTCAATTACAAGAAGATTATTGCTGCTATTCTCATTCTATTGCAGATTGAATGTCATAGTTATGCCATGCTTGTGCAGAATAGATGAACTTTGAAGGTACAGCCGTGTCAATAAAGTAAAGATTACACAACAATATCTCCATGTTTACCATTAGCAACCAAGAGAGAAGAGAATAAACTATAGCTGCATGATTGAAGTACCTGTTCACATTCTCCACTGCAAAACCAACTTTCCTTTAGGCTGCCGTCCCTTTCCAACTCCATCCTTCCTCGAAGCCTCGCGCATCCTATGTGATCTGAACAAAATTGGACAAAAGTTGCAATTTTACACCATAAAAAAAAAAAGAAAATAAGAAGAAAAGAAAGAGTTCATAAAAAAGTGAGAATAAAATTTACTCACATTTACGTTCGCATTGATAGCAACTTATCACACTCTTATCATTCAAGTGTACAATTTCTCCATTAAATTCCCCTCGTCCACATTCTCCGCATCGACAAGATGGACAGAACCAATCTCCTTCTGGCAAGTCCTGCATCATGATCACAAACAAATTCCAATTAATCCATTTATTATATTACTAAAACAAATCTCTTCATTAATATGCAGAATCAATATAACTTGGCCTCAAGTTCAAGTAACAAAAGCTGAAACATAGTATGTACATTTAAACCAATGCAGTTTAGATGAAAAGCAGACGGGCAATTTTCGCAAAGTAACAATGTCCCTCCATACTGGCAGACTGAGCATATTTGATCACTTTGGGTTTTCATCTTATTAGAATTTGTCTTGTTTGTTTCATGTGAGGTGGTTTTACTGCTCTTTGTCCCACCGGCCTGATCAAGTTGCCTCTGACAATCAACCAAAGACCTTCCATCTTTCAAAAAGATATTAGCAGCCGGTCGATGATTAGTGCTGCCAGCATGAACTTCAAATGCACTAAGACCGAAAATCGTCTGACAACAATCGCACCTGATTCCTTGATGAGTTATTCTTCCCTCAGCCATCCAACGATTGTTTTCAGTCTTACCCCTATAGTATACATAGTCTTCTAGAAGCACCACATTGTTATCTACCAAAATAGAGAGGATGCATTTGCGTTTTGGTTGCCTTGGTTTTAAGACTTGCCTTGTTCTTTTAGTCGATTGGAGTACGCTAGTTCGGATTCCACTATTCACTTGATGACCTTCTTCTTTTACCAAAGCACTACTTGCATTGCAATCTGCAGTAACAGCTTCTTCTTTGTGATGCTGTGAATCTATGCACTCTTCCACGAAACCATTAGTTGCATTGGAATCTACTGCGACAGCTTCTTCTTGGTTAATCTGTGAAACTACACTTTCCTTACTTTGAGTTTGTTCAGGTTTAGGTGGATGAGGAGGATAACTATTTTGGAATTCCTGGACATTGGACTGCAGGCTTGGTTCAGGAAGACCAGGTGACACCAGACCACTCTCGTTGGCCTGCTCGTTCTTAGGCAGCAAATTATTTCCATCACCTTCGGAGCATTTTGTTGTCGGAGGGGATAACTTGTCAGCGATTCCGAGGGTCTTCAATTCCTCATCGTCAAGAATGTCACTTTGAGATCCTATGTTTGTACAAAGATTTACTTCAGAGCATTTTGATGTTGGAGGGGATAATTTGTCAGCATTTCCAAGGCTCTTCAATTTATCGTCGGGAATGCTATTTTGCAATCCTGTATTCATACAGAGATTTCCTTCTTCGACACATGCTTTGCAAGCTTGGACAAGAGATATATAAGTCTTCCCATTTGGCGAAGTGTAGCGTAATTCTTGTCTGGTCCCCTTATCCTTGTACCAGAGTTTCCACCCAACAGCCAGGAGGTGGTTCTTTGCTCTATCAGGTGTATCTTTTTCTATCTTCTTGAGTTGTTTTCTCTTTTCTCTGTCTGATCCAATCTCATTCCACAGTATCACAGCTTCGGGACAGAATCTAGGATCATCATCACCTGAAACATCCAAAACTTCAGCTGTGGGAACACTTGAAACTTGCATTTTTCGATGTTGAGGGGAAACTCTAGAGGGATTTTTCACTTCCCTTTCACTCGATTGAAGGGATCTTCTCACAACTTGTTGAAATACACTGGAATTCATCAACTCGGCGGGCACATTGGCCATATTCATGTGACCCTTTTCAATCACTTTCTTCCAGAGTTCTCTTTTGGGTTTTATCAACCTCTCACAAATCTGTACTAGTGAATACTCGGTTTCTCCATCGGGTGAGGTATAGCGAAATCTAGTTACTTTATCTTTACTTGTAAACTCAATCCTCCATCCCAAGTATAAGAGATGCATCCTAGCCTTTGTTTGAAGAGTATGTTTAGTCTTTCTCGGTTGTCCATGTTTACTATATGATACATAGTAGTTCACCAGTGCTTCGGGGATGCGCTTTGCTCTTGGGATTATGTCGCCAGTAGGTTGCCATTGTAATTCCCCTCTTTTTCTTGCACCAACACGCTTCGACGCACTGCACGTTGAATCATCAGAGCTAGAATCTCCACTTGTTATATCATGTTGAGAATCATTAGGCTCACTCAAAGTTGAATTATTTGAACAACAATCACCATTTGTTCTATCATATTGAGAATCAACTTCTTTAACATCCTCTTCAACAGACATAAAATCATTCCCGCGACCATGATTGTTTCCATGAACCATGAAGAATTCTTTGCCTTCTCTATCCTGTGATCCCACATCAAGATTTTGATCTTCACAAGGTGGAATGCACTGAATTTCTTCATCAAATTCATCAAGAACGCCACCACCCGGTAGAAATTGAGAGTCACTGGTTTTCCTTCTTTTAGTCGTTAATTCTCTCAATCTATCAGCATCAATGTCACTAGTGACTTGTTTCGAATCCAATCCCATATCTCGAATAACGCGGTGTACAAGAGAATCCCAAAATACCCCATCTTTGCAATTCCAATCTTTCAATCTCTTATGATACTCCTCTCTATCCCTCACATTGTTCCAAATCTGTTTCAAAGAAACCTTGCCTAATAAAGAACCTAGGCCAGACCCCTCAAGTGCTTCAAGAAATAACCAGTTTCCGCGGCTTTCCCAGCACCCCGAACCTTGATTCCAGTCTCGAGTAATTCGCAATTGCTCCACCCTCGCAGCCTTCTGATTGCCCGAATCGGGGAAGAATATCAATCTTTCATCAAACCCCACCTCCTGATCAACCACAACACCTTCACACCATGAACCATTCACACAAGCATCCACACACAAACCATAATTGAGGCTCCACTTATCAACACCCGACGGCGGCGAAGCCATCACCGGCCTAATCAAACCTCGTAAACGCTTGTGCTCCCCTTCTGTATCAATCTTATTAGAAATATCAATCAATTCAACAACTCGGCCACTACGACAATCATCGTATTCGACGCGACGAAGCGAACCTCTCCAACCACTCACTGTCCCCAAGTTCCAACTCCTCTCAAACCCTTCTCCCAATCGCCTAACCTGCAAAAACCCAAAACCCCCCATAAGCCCAAAAGCCCAAAACAGAACAACAAATCACAAACACAACAAACAGGCTGAAAACCAATCAAAAACAATACAAGAAGAGTTGAAAAGGAGTGCAATCGAAGCGGCATTACCTCTACTTTGTGGCCAACAAGGAGGTTTCCTTTGGGAAGGCTGCAATGGTGTTTCATTGACTAGCGGAGCAGGACGTACATTGAGAAGAAGAAGAAGAAGAAGAAGAAGAAGAAGAAGAAGAAGAAGAAGAGCAATGAATGCGGTTGTGGTGGTGATGATGATGATGATGAGAGAAAATCTTGGAGAAGAATATATGAGAGGGAGCTCAACGGTCGGGGGAGAGGAGTTGAGGACGTGTCAGGAAACTGCTATTGTTTTATTTATTATTATTATTTCAATTTGATTAGAATTAGGAAACTGCTGTGATTGGATGAGTAGATGAGTTGAAAATTGGCACTCATATTTATCCGTCGAGTTTCCCGATTGGTCGTGGGTTAGGAGCAATAACTTTTCTTATTGTTTAGTAGTACTACTATATGATATGATGATAAATTAGAACTTTTCACTAGTATATGACTCAAATAGATCAAAAAATTCAATCCAAATCTATGATAAATTAGAAGTTTTCACTAGTGTATGAACAATTAGATTTCAAAAAAAAAAAAAAAAGTGAACAATTAGTAGGTCATAATAAGGCAACTAAACATACCACGTTTACTCACCATACTCAAATTTTTAAATTTTAATTGCTAAACGTACTGCACATTTTTTTTCTTCTAAAATCTCAAAAATACCCTTGATAAATGTATCACACTTTTTACTAAATATACTCCATTATTCAAATGTAACCTTGTCTCCCCGGCCTATAGGTTTCGGTTATACATAACTCCCACCAAAACCTCTTTAGAGATTTCAGTTGACTTTATCTAAATCCCACCAGACTTTTGAAGAGATTTCCGTCTTGATAGAAGGCGATTGGGTCTCGGCTGACTCCCACCGAAACCTTTAAAGAAGTCTCGGCCCTGTGTATCCACGGGCGACAAGAACGAAAAACAAATTCCAAAACTCCTAAAAATACATGAAACAACTAAAATTTTATTGGATTTTGCTCGGAATGGCTGGATATTCTCGATTTCATCGACATTTTTGTGTCCTAAATGCAAGATTCGAGCCCCAAATCGAAACCCTAAACCCAACAATATCATTAAACCAACTCAAAAATGGTAAAAAAAAAATCCAAGAAAGCCCTAAAATTGACACAAAATAGATGGAGAATTGTACTCACAACGTCAAATCGATTGGATTTCGTCTAAATTAAGGTCGAAGGTGGGTGCGATTTGAAAGTGGGAGAGACAAGTGTGTGACTGAAGTATGGATGGATGAAATGAGTGGGGTATGCAAAAACCCTTTTATATGAATGGTAGTTGGGTCATGTTACATTGTTTAAGAAACATGTATTAGTATGTTTAGCAAAATTTGGAGTTAGCGTGGTTGGGAGGAGTGACCGCACCGAGCCACCTTAATGTGGTCACACCACCACATTGTGAATGTGTAGTGCAGCGTACACAAAAATGTATACAAATCAGTTAAATTAGTTTTTTTCAGAAACATATATACTTTATTTCAAATCATTTGTTACTAGATTAATGAGAAATGATGGTACAACATATCACTCTCATTGATCAGATAAAGAATTAGCCTCCTAGACAATAATGTAGTCAGTTAAATTCGTTGATCTTCGGACAAAACAAACATTATATGGCCTCATGTCCGTTAACAAAGATATACAATAACTATATTACAAAGCCAAAATTAGAGTTATTTGATGGGTCACCCCTTAATGCTTGAACCACCTGTGCATCAACCATCAGCTGTGCATCAACTCAATGAACGTCCTTGCCTTATTCCTTCTCTTGAGCCAACTTAATGCTTACGGATCCAATTTGGGGTTAAGACTTGCGTTGTCGTTGTCGTTGTTATTTGTATCAACTCATGTCCTAATTTATATTTCAAACTTCATTTTCTATAAATAATAATGTTGTTTCGTAAAAAAACAAATAATAATTTTTATAATAGTATTCTATAATATTAAGTCTTAGCTTGGTTAAATGATCTAGTAATGTGTTTGTGTAATATGCATGTATTTGTCAGCACCTTGATAACTTAATTTTTGTCAAAGCCTCTCTGGTGAGATGGTAAAGACATTATTTGTTAATAAAGAAAGACCTTTCCACCGAAGAAAAAAAAATCAAAAAATATTGTTAATAAATATTTTGTCAAGCATCATTTCAAAAAAAAATAAAAAATTGTCAAGCATATTAAATGCATCATTTATTTATAAATAGCTTTTCTAGAACAAATTTATGTATAATGATATTCTGCATTGGATATTGTATCATTAAATTTATATTATTCAACAATTGTAATTTTTCGTCAAAGCCTCTCAGGTGAAATGGTAAAGACGTCATTTGCCAATAAGGCAAGACCTCAGGAGATTGTGGTTTGATTCCCACTTAAGTAAAAAAAAAATAAAAATAAAAAAAGAACACTATGAATTTTCAGAAGTAACAGCATATCATAATATATAAATTACATATCAATTAAGTTTTAAAAGCATAGCTTTAACAAAATATATTTAGTGGATATCAAAAAAAATCTATTTAGTGTTTTAAAAAGTATTTTTTCTTATTGTGTTTAGATTTATATTTACATATTATATCGTTATATTTATATTATTTAATAAACCATTATATGTGAATGTCAAAAATTAACGACATTTTCACAAGTAACAACATATCATAATATGTAAATTACATATCAATTAAGTTTTAATAACATAGCTTTAACAAAATCTATTTAGTGTTTTAAAAAGTATTTTTCTTATTATGTTTAGATTTATATTTACATATTATATCGTTAAATTTATATTATTTAACAAACCATTATATGTGAATGTTAAAAATTAACGACATATTCACAAGTAACAAGTAACAACATATTATAATATGTAAATTACATATCAATTAAGTTTCAATAACATAGTTTTAACAAAATCTATTTAGTGTCAAAGCCTCTCAGGTGAAATGGTAAAGACATCACTTGTCAAAAAGGCAAGAATTCGAGAGATCATGATTCGATTCTCACTAAAGTAAAAAAAAAAAAAAAAAAAACTATTTAATGTTTTAGCAAGTATTTTTCTTATGGTATTTAGATTTATATTTACATATTACATCGTTAAATTTATATTATTTGATAAACCATTGTATGTGGATGTTAAAAATTAGCGACTTATGATATGATGTGTCAATTACATATCAATTAAGTTTTAACAACGTAGCTGTAGGTCTCAAAAAAAAAATATAGCTTTCACAGCTAATAAAAAAAACAAAACTTATTTAGTGAAAAAAAAAAAACACGTGTCTAGTATTTTTAGAATTTGTTTTGGTGTGTTTGGATTCATACTTATCGAATAGATCCTAACCCTTTCTTAATTAATTTTCTAATTTTTTACTTTTTAAGATAAGTGAATACTTATCTATATATGGAATTGAATACATCATAGACTTTTTACCTTAATATGATTTACCTAAAAATTGCACAACTGAGATGTACTTTGTTTAAAAAGGATAATGATATTTTGACATAGTTTGCCTATATACATTTGATACACAATGGTCTAGATTTAATTGGAATGTGTGTTATACGTAGGGTTGGGCACGAAACTCGAGGATCCGACTCAGGTCGGGTCACCCAAATTGGATGGCAGGTGGTGGGTCAGGTAGGATGAGTGGAGAAAATGAGTCGGGTCATCCAAATCCGACCCATCAGGTGTCGGGTTCGGGTCGGGTTCGGTGTGATCATGTTAGTAAAAGGGTGCCCAACCCGACTTCAAAAATAAAGCCCAGACTCCAGAGTCCAGATCTAGGTAGGGCAGTTGGGCTTAAGCTATTTGTTTTGGCCTTTTGGGTTAAGGCTCAAGGGTATTTTAGACAAGGCCCTTGCTGCTGTTTTTTTTTTTTTTTTTTATTAATATTTTGTTGCACATGATGTAAGTTAGTGTGCTGTTTTTTTCCATCTGAATTTTTATTGCACCGGTGAGTCGCCCGACACCCGACCCGACGACCCGACAATAAATGAGTCGGGTATATGTCGGGTATCTTGTCTGGCAGGTCGGGTGGCGAGTCATTTTATACAGACCTGATAAGAGTCGGGTCGTCGGGTATCGAGTCGAGTCGACCCTAACCCGACCTGTGCCCAGTTCGAGTTGCACGTATCTCAAGAAAATTTGGACCATTGTGTATGAAATGTATGAAGGCAAACTATGTCAAAATATCATTTTTCGTTTTAAATTTTTTTTATTAAGCCATGCCCGGACATTTTCCATTCGGTCTCATCTTGTTTAAAAGAAGTGATTTCTTTCCACGCTCCAAAACTTTGAGCGGTGAGAAAAATTTAAAAGAAAAATAGAAGTACACCAAGACAAATATTAGGGAAGAACAATTGCTCTTGTTTGAACACCTATAAAGACAGTCTATAAATGTCTCTTTTAAAATATTTGACTCGATAAAATTAATAAAATTCGACATTGTAAAAGTAGACCAGAAAAAAAATTGAGAACCTTGTTACTTTTTTGGGCTTGGTACTCCGGGTGTGATTTATGATATGATTTAATACTCTCGTGTTAGTTCCACTTGAACGGTCTCCCAAAGTAGCTTTAATGGTGTGTCTACAACTTTGTCTTTTATTTTATAAATCTGATATTCTATTGGTTTATTGAATTATTTTGAATTACCGTTTTCAAATCACTTGATTTTGTCAAAGCAGTATTGAGTTACTCAGTAATTTTTTCAATTAAGAAAATAAAAATTAAATCGTTAATGGTTTGGAAAAAGGTATTAATATACTTTTGAGGTCTCAAGGAAAGTATGACAAGGCCCTTATAGTCTATTTTCTTACAACTCGGTGTTGGGTTGTGTAGACCGAAATAATAGTCTCACATTAGAAAATAAATTTTCTAAATAAAGTATATTAGAGATTGTCCTCCCTCTAATAGTACCTCGATACTGGCGGAGATCCACGTGCTCGCGCACTCAGCGCGGATGGGGCCCAACAAGTGGTATCAGAGCCGATGGTGCGGCTGAGACAAGACATGTCTGTTGGTGGTCGCATGTGTGCCTCGAGTTGCTTTCCCTCGAGATGGTAGCGACGACGGATCATGCGGTGTGCCCATCTTGGATGGATTTCGGTCCAAGGTGGAGATTGTTGGGTTGTGTGGACCGAAATAATAGTCTCACATTGGAAAGTAAAACTTCTAAATAAAGTATATTAGAGATTGTCCCCCCTCTAATAATACCGACCTTTTGGAGTAAAACTCCACACCTAATGTTGAGGTGGTTAAGTTGGGGATAATATCGGTACTAGTGGAGATTCACGTGCTCGCGGATGGAGCCAACACTCGGTCCTTAAACTCGGATCTGATAACAATCACCCCCTTCTATCCGTTATTCATTAACGGTCCATTAAAATTATAATGCATTATTGCTATTTTTTTTTTCTTTTTTTGGTCATTCTTTAGCTATGACCCTTCGCTAAACCATTATTTTGCCACGACTCTATGCTAAACCCTGAATATTTTATTTTTGATGAAATTGAGGCGTGACTCTTTTATTTATATATAATTACGTACACAAAAATGAGGTACAAAAATACTGAGAAGGAGCAAAACACAAAATGAGGTATAAGGGCCTTCGTAATGCCCATGCAAAATACTCACCCATATTGTATCACCAACTGACACCCAATAAACTCGAAAAAGAAAAACTAGGTCTCATCATTCAAAAAACAACAGCCAAGTCATAGACCAAAAACCACCCACGATAAGTGTAACCTGCAGACCATCTGAACCAAGAAACCCATCCCCGAAAGCGCCACACCCACCTCTGTACCGTTCCCAAAATAAAGTCTCACTACTGAAACGTTTGTGTTACTCCCATACTATGTCTACCATCATAGCCCCTTCCACCATATAAAGATCAGGTATGCAAAACAATAAAAACAATCCCAAAAATTAAAGTTCATGAGCCAGATCAATCCACCAAAAATTTAGAAACAACAGTAGCAGGAGCTGATTAAAAATGCCTTCCCACCCACCGAGTAGCCGCACCACAGACCCCAAATACCAATTAAAAATAATCCATTAACAAATGAAGTCCCCTCATATGTGCATCAAAACAAATTTTTGCACCGAACCGTAAACACCCCAAGGCCCAAGCCATAAAAATCCCAACATAAATCTTCATGTTCTTCCGCCCCATTTGATAATCGCCGCCCCATCTAAAAATCCCAACATAAATCTCCTCCACTGACAACACCTTTGCGAAACCCTTGGACACCCTCTCGCCAAACCCCTCCATCACCCCTTCCCACAAATGCTTCAAACCTTCCAAAACCTCAAACACCAACACCTCTCCTATCCTCCGGACCATCTGTCTGATTTTGTCCAGACTCATTTTAAATGGGTCCAGTCATATTTTCATTTTTATTTTTAAATATGGGTTCGACATTTTTTTGTGCCCGTTTAAAAATACAGGTTCAGATCTGGACAATATTTTTAAAAAGCAAGTACGCATTTCGCTATTAATTCGCATAGTTATCTTGTTATTTTGTTATTTTACTAGTATGTACTAGTAAGAAACATAACATGACTTCTATTCATCCAAATAACGGGTATGTTTTTTAAATATGTTCACATTTAGTTGTACGCTAGTAACTTTTTTTAGTAATTGAATGTAAGTTATATGTAGTTTTGCTTTAAAATAATAATAATAATATGAGTAAGAAATAAAATTAATTAATTATATTTAAAAATAGACAAAAACAAGTCAAGTATGTTTTACAAAAGTAAGGGTTTGGACAAAAAAAAAAGATGACTGTTTCAGAAACGAGTCCGGACTAGTCGTTATTAGGAGGGTGTGTCCGGACCTATTGTTTTGCCAACCCTACCTATTAACACCCAATCCACCAAAACCTCCTAAAAAGAAGCTAGATTAAAATAGAAAACCCTAGATCTAGAAAAGGAAAAATGAACAAAAAGGCAAAGAAAGAGGGGAGAAGAGAGGGCCACCGGTGACACCAGCTTCCGCCGGAGCAAGACGTGTCGATGCGCCGGTGGCGCGAGGGCGGTAGATCTAGTGTTGCGCCCTAGGAGGAAAGGTGAACGACACTAGGGTTTCTCATTCACGTATGAGAAACCTTAGCCAACACAAAAATATGTAATTGAAACCCATTTCCATTGCAAATTGCTAAACCACGAATATCAATCTCCACTTTGAAGAAATTGTGAAGTTTTGACGCTAGAAAAAGACTATAAATATAAGTTAAATAAGTGTAATAGGTTGTATCGTCTGTTAGCAAAGCTCACACGATTTGATGAAATCTTGAAATATTAAAAGGTCTTAATGTAATGTTCTATAGTGAGTTATTTGTTTCATATTATCTGTCATGTTATAGGAACTTTTTTTTGTTCCACAATATCTGTCACATTATGAAATCAATGAAGCATTAAATGCACATTTCCAATACTCTTTTTTTATTCTATTTAATTAATGATACTATCAACTACTCTTTTTTTACACAATACTTATAATAAATAAAGTTATTTATGAAAGAGTAATTTGGTGTATCATCACCTTAATTCGATAAAATGGAAGAGGGAGTATAATTGGACTCCCATCAAAGTCAAAAGAGGGAAAAATGGTACTCTATATTATGAGGAGGAGGTGTTTGAAATAAATAAATTAACCAAGGGCTATTTTGTAAAAAACAAAAATCACAGCAAAGATAAAAACATAAATCCAGTCTCTTCTCTTCTAATCTCGAAAGAAACTCCATTAATGGCGACCATCGTGAACACCTCCGCACTCAACACTTCTTCTTGTTCTTCTCGAACCCTAAATCCCATTCATCTCCCAACAAAACCTCTCACTTCTCGTCTCTCCTTCACTCAAAGATTTAATCTTTCCCCAAATCCACTCTCTATTTCTTCAAAACCTAACGCCAATTCGAAGAAGAGACTATCGAATTTGACTGTGCTTTGCGCGGTCAAGAAACTCGCAGAGACCGAGCTGGTGGCCGTGCCCGCGGAGACTGAGGAACTTTCCAGGAAATTTCCTTCCAGTTCCGGCGTCTATGCGGTTTTTGATGGGGACAGTGAGTTGCAGTTTATTGGTATCTCGAGGAGCATCGCTGCTAGTGTACTTGCTCACCGGAAATCAGTGCCCGACCTCTGCTCAGCTGTTAAGGTTAGTTTTCTTGCCTTAATTGAACTCAATTAGGGTTCGTTGTTTGGTGATTTTTTTTTTTTTTTTTTTGTCAAATTTATTACAACGAAGATAACAAATATTACAATCTACCGAAGCTCGAAACAACAACGCCACAAGGTAAACAACAATCTCCTAAGGGAGGGCAACAAACCCACAAGCGGAACAAAAATTCTAGATCTCTAGTTCAAAGAGAAGAAAATACATTGGTGAATTAAGTTACTGTGATTAGATCAATTTAGGGTTTTAGTGATGCGTTTCAACTTGTGAAAGCTGGATTGGTTAACTGAAATGTGGCAATAAGAAATTATAGATTTTTTTTTTTTGCAATATGATTTATGGAAAACACACGATCAATTGTACTAAATCGAGCGCAATAGAAAAGTTCGATTCATGAAGCAGACCCCGACTAATTTGGGATTGAGGCTTGAGAATCATAACATTGAGAAGCATTTGAAGAAGGGTCTCAAGTTTCAACATTCTCTAACTATATCATAATTGAGTAAATAAATCCCCTTGGAGATAAGGTGTCGAGTCGAGATTTCTATCAAAGGATTGTCTACCAAGCCGTTAGGAAATGAGAAGCATTCGAGATTGGGTAGAATGTTCTTTGAACAAAATGGGCTGATAAGCTGGTTGAGCTACAGTGTTCCATATCCTCTTCACCATTTCTCACCCCATCATGGAAAGTTGGGATGCTTTTGATTGCCGAGGAGTTTGATGTGTGCTAGATAAGTGACCTAGGAGTGCGTATCAGACCAACTATCTTTACCCTCCTTTCCATGATTGAATGTCATGTACAATGATGAACTGGCTATTATATGACCCTATATCAAGCATATCTTGATCATAAGTTAGAATTCTCCTCATCGTGGCATTTCCTTATATATATATATATATGCATTTCTCCAAACAACTTAAAGTCATTATACTAACATTCTAGTGTTTAGCTAGCGAGTCATTCCTTCATTCATATAAATAATTTCAGCACGAACACCTATCCTTAATCATTTTCTTTAAACCTGGTAACGGGTTATTAATTTTTGTATCGGGACTAATTGGTGAATGTAGCCTTGAGCTTTTACAGTAGTCAAAACTCTTTTCTTACATAAAAGTGCCTTTCTTATAAGACAAAATCCGAATATTGTACCATAGCTAGTCATCCTCACAGTTAGTTTTATACACCTTGTTTTCTGTCATTGTGGTAGAAATTATCCTTGGATAATGCATAACTTACTAGCAGAACATATGATCAAGATTGTCTTGGCCAATAATATGAACCATCCTAAGAGTTAACACTGTATTGAAACTAGATTAGAAGTTTATGCTTTATTTTTGTTGGTATAAACTCTATTGAAATTAGATGAGAAGTTTCTGCGGTTTTATTTTGGTTGGTGAACTTATTATGCATGGATTAATTAGTTGACTCATTTTGAACTTTGAAGGGTGATTGGTTTGTTGGAAAGGGATTAAAATTTTGTAATGAAGCACCTTTATCAATTTGTTATCCTCAACTCTTTGCACGTATTGTAGGCTGGAGTTGTAGATGAGCCTGATCGAACAGCTCTAACCCAAGCTTGGAAGTCATGGATGGAAGAGCACATAGGAGCCACTGGAAAGGTGCCCCCAGGGAACGAATCAGGCAATGCCATATGGATCAAGCGCTCTCAGAAGAAATCAGATCTTCGTCTAACACCAGGTCGCCATGTCCAGCTAACAGTTCCTCTAGAGGATCTCATCGATCGGCTGGTAAAGGAGAACAAGGTAGTAGCTTTCATTAAGGGATCAAGAAATGCTCCACAGTGTGGATTCTCCCAAAGAGTCGTTGGCATACTAGAGCGTGAAGGAGTAGATTATGAAAGCCTAGACGTACTGGACGAGGACCACAATACTGGGCTAAGGGAGGCACTCAAGCGTTACAGCAACTGGCCTACTTTTCCTCAGATCTTCGTGAACGGAGAATTGGTCGGAGGCTGCGACATCCTCACGTCCATGCAAGAGAAAGGAGAGCTCGCGTCACTATTCAAAAAGTAGTCGAAAAACACCCTGCTCGGCTTGGCTCATTGTTGGTTTTTGAGAGACTGTTGTTGATGTACAAATACAATGCTGGCTAGAAGTCTAAACCAGTGATAGAAACACATGAAGCACTGGCAAACACTGTTTGTTCATTTGTCATTACTTCATGTGACGTCCTCTAAATTGCTTTTGTAGCAACTTATTAGGATTTTCAATTTGGAAGATGAGATGAAGACATTCTCCGTGACACAAATTGGTCGTATGGTACACATGGTGCAAATGTATTCAACTTTTGTGTGCGGTGGCTCTACTAACAATTACTTAAAATTGAACACTTGGGTTGGTTGGTGTGAACAGTTTGTCACAAGGAATGTCATTAAAATTTTGTTTCAATTTACACACTGTGAGTTACTACGGTCAAGAAAAATAAAGTACCAGTATAAAGCAACAAGCACCAGTGGTCTAGTGGTAGAATAGTACCCTGCCACGGTACAGACCCGGGTTCGATTCCCGGCTGGTGCAAGCTTGTTTGTTTTTTTGAAAACCAACTGGTGCAAACTTTATTCACTTTTTGATCAGCACTGCTACATTTTTATATGAACTCATCTGAGGGGCCCAAATGCCTGAAAGATCTTGACATATCAGATGGAGAATCGACTGCACTTAACCCACACAATTCAGTACTTACCGTTAGCGCATTTCCAACCAACACTACGATAGCGTTGGTTGGGTTGATGTGGCTATTGTGACGGTCCTAGTTTCTCATAAAACTGGGTTCCGTCCGGCTTAGACCTACGTGGACCCTCGAGTTCTTATTCACAAAGTCTAAGCATCCTAGTCAGTCTCAAATCCTCATTATTTTCTTTCTTCAATGTGTAAGTTATAGAATTATAAAGTTATTAAGAAGTTCGCAGCGGAAATTACTATAATCAACTATAACTAATAAATAGAAATCAAGAAAAATAGATAACTTTTCATGTGGAAACTCTGAGAAATAGATAAAAACATGCATGTCTGGAGATCAAGGTTAAACAAAGCGATCATACATGATATCCCTAATATTTTAATCTCTGATAAATGTCTCACTGTTTATCAAAACATATAAAACAGTAATCACAGTAAAAAAGAACAAAAACTTACGATGAGTAAAAGAAATGATCGCTCCGAGAGTTCTCAGAAGATATCACCTAGCATCAGCTCCTTCCCCTTGCTCGTCTCATCCCTATTTGCACCACCGTTACAAACTAGACAGTGAGTGCGTGAAAAATATGAAAGTAATGTCAGAAGAACCTAAACAGTAATTCAAGATTCATCAAATAAACAGTTCAAATATCATGCGGTATTAAAAGACAGAAAATGTAACAAGTAGCATGATAAACAGATTGATAAGCATAGCAATGGAGTTTGAGCATCCAAAAAGTCAATAAAGGCCCATAAGTGGTCAATATCTATGCATTACAGCAACGCCACATATATAGTCACAACAATGACCAACAATTCATAGACACAACAGTGCCCAAACAATCTAGTACTCGGGGTATAACCCGCTATCAGTGGGGTGGGACAACACCCCAGCAGGAGTGTTCACGCTCATCCACCAATATAGACTCAGGAGTACCTTCGTAACACACTTACGCCAAGACACTCGACTAAAGAAATAAAGAATGAAATTTCAACAAAAGCTTAATTCAAATAGAAATGGTAATAATGAAAAATGAATTAGTGCATACTTTTTAACTGGCTTACAATTGTACGATAACGTACCTCACACCGCAAAACTTCGATCCTCGCGAAATCTCTAAATTGTACCACTAGAATTCTCAAAGTCAAACCAATTTTGCAAATCCTATTAATAACTTTATAATTTACCCAATTTTCCATAATTATATAAATTAGTGTAATTAGGTTGATTTTTGGGATATTGGGTTATATTCGGACCCAATTGGATACCCAAGAGATCCTCGAAATTTTTCAAAATTTTGTCAATTTTTCCTCTGTGAACAGTGTCACGACGCCAAGGCGTCATAACCTTTTACTCTAGACGACGTCTTTTCAGGGCTGACTGCCCGAGACGACGTGAGTGGCGCCATGGGAGAGAACTCCTCACAGCGTCCCTCGCGGCGTGTCCAATAGAATACCATTTTCAGAATTTTTCAAAACCCTGGCTCGTGTCGCAGCGCTCCGAGTCTATCCCAAACTTTTAGTGACGCAGCGTAAACGCTTAAACAAGGAATAATCCTTAAAGTTTTTGATAAAACTCGAAATTGAATAAATTGATAATAATTGAAAAAAGTTGATAATGATTACAGCTCTAATCATGGCTTTATATAGCCCATTAGAAAATCTAATCCTTCTATGACTCAAATTAGAAACTCTAATCCTTCTACGACTCAAAACGTAATCCCTCTACGACTCAAAAACCTAATCCTTCTAAGACTCTAAAAACAACTTAAATAAATCCTTCTATGACTCAAAATGCATAATCCTTCTAAGACTCTAAAAACGACTTAAATAAAGTAAATTACGAAAATACCCTAACTTAATAAGAAAATAGAAAGTTCTTGATAAAGTCCTAAACTCAATCGGATTCCTGGATCAAAAGTTATCGTCTCACAAAACATCTGCAACTGCTACGCAATCATTCTCTCCCACCTGAGAAAAACTCGACCTCGAGTTTTCTGGATACAAGGCTCATCATCTGGATAGAATGGAAAAATATCCGCCACATTAAATGTTTTGGATATTCTCTGATATGCCCTTTCTGCAGCAACTCCTGTACCTTGCCATGCAAGACCTCACTCTCTTTCGGACTCATTCTGTAATGTGGGAGGTTTGACAAACTGGCGCCAGGAATTAAGTCAATGTGGTGCTGAATATCGTGCATAAGAGGTAATCCGTCAGGCAACTCATCTGGTATAATTTTAGCAAATTCCTCCAGTAAGGGTTGGACCTGCCCTGGTATCTCAGAAACTGACTCCTTCTCATTCCCTACAAGGATCTGTCTCAGCACCAACGCATGCACCACCTGTGACTCCTTCACTGCTTCGTCCATCTCATGCTCAGTTTGTGTCATTATAAGGAAAGATCGTTCCTCCACTTTAGAAGTCTTGGAACGGTTACTTGCCTTTAAAAGAAGCAAGTTAAACGTCACTCCCTGCTTCTCCAATTTATACACATTATCTCGCCCAGCGTGTTGTGCATTAACATCAAACTGCCAAGGTCGTTCAAACAACAAATGGCAAGCATCCATATCTACCACATCACAATATACTTTATCCTTGTAAGAACCAATGGAAAAAGGTACCCTGCAGCGCTCTGTCACCTGCACTTTCTCAGTTGCCTTTATCCAGACTATAGAGTAAGGACTGGGATGCTTCTCCATCTTCACTTTCAGTGCCTCGCTTTACCTCTACTGATGATGTTCTCACAGCTTCCACTATTTATGATCAGTTCAAACACCTGGCCATTGATAATGCATCTCGTCCGAAACAACTTGTGTCGCTGACTGCCATCTTCTAGTTTAGGAGTTAACATTAGCCTTCTGACCACACAATTCTGTTCCTCTCCCTCATCATAGTCATTACAATCATCATCCTCTCCATCAAGACCGCAATAAACTTCCTCTTCTTCATCTCGTTCAATCACATTAACCTGCTTTCTATTGGGACATTCATTCGATCTGTGACCAGACTGCCCACAACGATAGTACTTGCCCACAATAGGCTTAGTATATGGATTTGCGGTTGCCTTTTGTCCCTATTTCGTTCGGTAGGTTTTTTTCCTGGTCCCTTATCTTCCTTCCGTTCGAAGTACTTTGATTCCACCACAGGTGGACTTACTCCGCTCTCGCAAAACTCTTTGAAGTTTCCTCTCCGCTATTATTCCTCTGGTAATTATCACTACCATAGGTTCGCCGATTGCCCTCATATCGATTTCCACCTCTCGTCTCGCATCATTAATTCACCTTAATGGCTAAATTTTCGCCTCGGTGACAGCTCTTATAACTCGCACTCCAATTTTCTCCCGAACTTGCGCTTCAATCCATCAAGGTATCGTGTAACCTGATGAACCTCGTTCTCCCTCAAATCATTCCTCTCAGCCAGTCGCATGAAATCTGTCGTATATTCATGAACAGATCTCTCGACCACTCGACTTGCCAACATCATCGGTATTCTTTGGAACAATATCTGCTCATAATCTGGAGGCAGAAAATCTCACTGGAGCAACTGCTTCATTCTATACCATGTCCGAATAGGCTGTTTACCTTCTTTGTAATGCCTACTCTGTAGCCTCTCCCACCAGGCAGATGCTCCACTCTTCAAACGACAAGCCACCAATTTCACCCTTTTTTCTTGAGGAATTTCCATATACTCAAAAAAATGGTATACTTCGGCGATCCAATCAACAAAGTCCTCAATGTTCAGATTACCAGAGAAACTAGGAATGTCCACTTTCAGCCTAAAGTCGCCCTTATCATGATTACCCCTATCATAATAATCATGATTATGCTGATTACTGTTGTTATTATATCTGCCGACTCGATCTCTCCTAACAGGTCTGCCCTGATCCTCGGCCAGAACCATATCCTCCTCCTCGTCACTAGAGTCACCACCAACAACTCGACCTCTAAAATTCGCAGCCACTGGTGCAATAAGAGCATCGCCTCAAGCACGCTGATCTCTTGGACGTTGTTCACCATCACCTTCGTATCTGTTGGCATTCACTCCAAGGGCATCAAATCTGTTAATCACCGCATCAAAGCGCTCGTCTATACGCCGGAATTATTGATCGAGATTTGTTTCCAAGGTTCTGATTGCCGCCTCTTGAGCCTCCACTTTGGTTCGCAAGGCTTCAACAACCTGAACGACGTTCTGAATGCCACCACTTCCACCGGACATCGTTAGTACGAACGGAATACCAACTGATGCAGCGTAAATGCTTAAACAAGGAATAATCCTTAAAATTTTTGATAAAACTCGAAATTGAATAAATTGATAATGATTGACAAAAGTTGATAATGATTATAGCTCTAATCATGGCTTTATATAGCCCATTAGAAACTCTAATCCTTCTAAGACTCTAAAAACGAGTTAAATAAAGTAAATTAGGAAAATACCCTAACTGAATAAGAAAATAGAAAATTCTTGATAAAGTCCTAAACTCAATCGGATTCCTGGATCAAAAGTTATCGTCCCACAAAACATCTGCAACTGCCACGCCATCACTTAGGGACGTCCATGACAACATAACACCCAACTCATTTTGCGTCGCAACCCCAACAAAACACTCCTGATTCGTAAATCACACGAAAATTCTACAAAAATCTTCAAAAATCCCAAATAACTTCTAATACTCAAACCAATTACCAAAACCTCAATAAATCACACAAGTGATCTTAACAACATCATTCAAATTCATTTCAAACAATTTCCCCAAAAAATCGTCCGAAATCATTGTGACGAAAACCCACAAAATTTACGTCAAACTGACGACAAACATGAGAGAAGTAGGAATGCTACTTTTTTACGCGTGATTGGCTGATTCCCGGCATCGCAATGAGTCTGTGACGTCTGAACCCACCCTTCTCTCTCGTTCTCTCGATCGAAAATGATAACAAATGGATTAAGGAGAGAGAAAAGTTGGTTTATATATCTCTCACTCATCTCTTGTCATGCACGGATCTCGAGGTACATTTTGTGTTCCATTTTCAAACCATCCAACAACTCTAACTCATAACCATGACTTCAATAGGTGATTTCATTTTCAAAACCACTCCATTTCTCACTCACAACACGTGTTCTCGGACCTGTTTCCACTCTCGACTCGCACCACGTGCGTTCCTGGACATAACCTCGCTCCCACAATTTATTTAATTATTCATTATTTTTGATAATTCACTAATTACCTTTTTCGATGTTTAATTATCCATATTATACCCTAAAATGCTCGTTTCTCCTAGGCGAATCTCACATAGAATTCCGTGGCGATTAATACTACGATAACCACACACTAGGACATACAGTGTCTATTCGGGTATAAATAATAATACAAACATCACAAAAAAATAAAATATACCTCAATGTCGACTCCTGAAGCTTGAGTAATATAACAAATCACAACGAGTAGGTCACGGTCCTGAAAAATACGACATGTGCCACAAATTAAATTTGCGGGTCATTACAGCTATCAAAATAGCGCAATGTGTTACTCCAACCCTGTGCTATTTTGGTGCAACATCTACGTAAATAGCGCATATAAACAATGCCGCACCATTCACAAATACTAAGCATTATATTATTATTATTACTTTTATCTAGATTTTGCATTTATCTTAATACCTTGAATAATGTTCATCTCTTTTAAAAATGAATAAAATAATAACGTAAGATAGTGTAAAAGACAGTGTTAGGTGGATTAGAGAAAATAGCAAAAATTGATGTTAAAGTTACACCATTTTAGTATTTGTGGTTGGATATGCTCTTAATTAGGCCAACCCGTTTTGGATTAATCACAACCCCTTTTGAACCTGTCAAGCCCCACCTTGGCACCAGTGGCCTTAACATCTCTCTCTGGACCTGTGCCTGGAACTGCTTGTAAGTTAAAGGCTTGTACCTATAGCTCTGAATCAGAGTGTCCTCTCAGGGAACACAAAGTAGCAGATTGAGAATCTCTCCTTCACTTGGTTAGTCTTCACTTTGTGCATCACACATTTGTACTCTTCATTGCTTATTGCTTGCTGACACATGACACGACACATTCACTGTTTACAGTTACGGGTACTATTAAAAAGGACTAGTTGTTGTTGTACCTGCATCATGTCTCCAATGTTGACAACAAGGGTACTAGGCACTGGCTTAACATCATCTTGGGTGAGTATGGTCATGATTGAGCTCAGTGTACGTGTCCATGCCCGACACTCTGGTGGCATCAGAGCATTGTGGGTACCTGTTAGCTCTTATGAACCCAGTTGATTCTGCCAAGATGAGTAGCTCTCTCTGTCCAATTTCAAGTCCTCCAACATTGCTTCAAACATTGCTCTTCCAAGTCTCCCCATGCGTTTTCCATACTCCAATTGACTCCTTAAACAACATTTAATGTTGTCATCATCGCTTAGGCCCATTATTAAAAAGAAAAATTAGAAGATGAAATCATTGAATTGAATCAATTGTTTTAGTAAATTGTACGAAGTGTAAAGTGTTGTAAAGGACGACTCGACTCCTTTTAAGGCAGGTCTCGAGTTCTAGGCCTTGTTTGGTTAGGGGCGGAGTTATCTCTTGGGAGATAACTTATAAGGAGTTGAGAACTAATCTTGTTTGGTTGTCTAACTTCTCTGCAAATTATCTCTCAACTTACACCCTTAGGTGCGAGATATCTTCCCTCACCCCCCTTAGGGGAGCTATCTCCTAGGAGTTGTTGACATGATTACCCTTCATTAATGACCCTTTTATAACACATCTCTCTCTTGTTTAAAGGTTATTTATGTCAATTCATATTTTTTATTGTTTAAAAATTTGAACTTCTCTACAAGTGTAAAGTTGAGCCAAATATGAAAATATCATCAACTTGGAGTCAAACGAGGCCCTAGTCTCAACAGCAAAGCCTCAATCCTAAATAAAATGAAGTCAACTACATAGAATCATGGATCAAGTTCTTTTATTGCGCTCGATCTAGTGTAATTAAGTACTGGAAAGGTACCTACCAGGGAACGAATCACGCAATGCCATTTGGGTCAAGTGCTCTCAGAAGAAATTAGACCTTCGTCTAACACCAGGTCGCCATGTCTGGCCAACAATTCCTCTAGAGGAACTCATCAATCGGCTAGTAAAGGAGAACAAGGTAGTAGCTTTCATTAAGGGATCAAGATGTGTTTCACAGTGGGGATTCTCCCAAAGAGTCATTGGCATACTAGAGCGCAAAGGAGTAGACTATGAAAGCGTAAACGTGTTGGACAAGTTATTTAAAACAATGCTAGAAGTCTAAACCAGTGATAAAAACTCATGAAGCATTGGCAAATTTGGTATTGTTATTTAAAACACTGTTTGTTCATTTGTTATTACTTCATGTGACATTCTCTAAATTGCTTTTATAGCAACTTTTTAGGATTTCCAATTACCACATTGTGATTACTGGGAGCAAGAAAAACAAAGTTCAGTTCTTACACAACAAGCACCAGTGGTCTAGTGGTAGAATAGCTGCCACGGTACAGACCCGGGTTCGATTCCCGGCTGGTGCAAATGTTTTACATGTTACAATCCCTTTTTTATTATTATTCATGCCAGGTATCCCATATACTAGAAGAATGTGGGACTAAGCAGCGCCTCTAACCAAGAATTTTAAAGTCTTTCCATCTTTATGATTTAAAGAGGAGACAAATAATAACCTTTTGAACCTGTTTGACAGGTTTGATTCCCAACTGTGCAAATGTTTTTCACTATTTTATCAACAAACCTTGAACTCATCTGAGCTTATTATTCAGATTCAGGAGGTCTACCACATATTACAATCCCTTTTTTATTATTATTCATGCCAATTATCTTAGGCATAGCTCCGTCCCGACTGATCATGTACTAGAAGAATGTGGGATTAGGCGGCGCCTCTGACCAAGAGTTGTTTTAAAGTTTTTCCATCATTAGGATTCAAAATGGAGACAAATTACAATCCCTTTTGAACCTGTCAAGCCCCACCTTGGCGCCAGTGGCCTTGACATCTCTATGCACTTGTGCCTGAAACTCCTTGTAAGTAAATGGCCTGTACCTGGAGCTATGAATCACAGTGTCTTCTCCAGGGAACACAAAGTAGCAGATTGAGAATCTCTCCTTTACTTGGTTAGTCTTCACTTTGTGCATCACACTTTTGTACTTTTCATTACTCATTGCCTGCACAAGTGCACATACAACAAATTTTTTTTTTACATTTACTGTTTACAGTTACAAGTACTGTTAAAAAAGAGTTGTTATTGTTGTACCTGCATCATGTCTCCAATGTTGACAACAAGGGTGCTTGGCACTGGCTTCACATGGACCCAACAATTGTCTCTGCAGACCTGCAACCCACCCACATCGTCTTGGGTGAGTATGGTCATGATTGAGTTGTTAGTGTGCGCGTCCATGCTTGACACTCTGGTGGCATTGTGGGTACCTGTAAGCTCTTATGAACCCAGTTGATTCTGCCAAGTAAGATGAGTAGTGCTCTCTGTCCAATTTCAAGTCCTCTAACATTGCTTCAAACAGTGCTCTTCCAAGTCTTGCCATGTGTTTCTCATACTCCTCCAATTCACTCCTTAAACAACAGTCATCAATTAGGCCCATTAAGAAGAACTCCTAAGCAAGGTCTCTGTTTTAGCCTCAACAGGTAGGCCAGATCAAACAGTATTATTAATTACGCTCAATTTAGTATAACTAGTGGCGTGCTTATCCTTCATAATTAATGTATCTCATCTAGTTAACTTTAATCTACCCCTATATCATCAAATTTCTTCCGTTTCTATTAACTCGAGTTTTTCGGTAGGGCATTTGTAAATTAAATTGATTTTTTTAGGGGCATTTGTAGGATGACTTTAAAGGTGTCTAAAGCACTCATATGGGTTCTGGTGGGAGTGCCCAGACTTGAATTAGTTAATGCAGTTGGTGTTCGGATACCACCACGTGAAAAACAAAAAAAAATAAAAAATAAAAAATAAAAAAGAATGTACCTGAAAGAAGTTACGGTGGGATCTTGACTTTGAAGCAGCAGAGGGAACTGACAGAGAGGGACATTAAATCCTTCGACCCAGTTGACATTTCTGACACTTTGAGCAACACTTTGAGCCGCAAGGGCAGGGGTGCTCCAAAAGTAGGTTATAGGGTCAGTAAATCAGGCCTTCTTGGTCTCAAACTGGAGACTAAACACCTCTTTTGCTCGATCATTGAGCCCCTTTAAAAGGGTACTCGGGACACCATGGTTGATCAGCCTAAACACTCCCCAGTCTCTGCATGCCTGGCCGAGCTGCTTTGGTTGCAAGTCTAGGAAGTCTATGAGGGGGGAGAAGGTCTGATGGGTCTGCCACGGAGGGGATGTCCTGGTTTTGAGGGGTGTTGAAGTTGGATGGGCGGAACAAGGGAGGGTAGGAGGAGAGATCGACGGTGGAGGATGGCATGGTGAGGGCCCGAGGAGAGGAGGTGGAGAGATAAGTGTAGAAGGGACTAGAGATTCTCTGATTTAACTTTTATAGTTGGATTCATCGACACCAAAAAAAAATTTGGATTCATCGGAAGGGGCCCCACGCGATATCCGTTGCAGACATTCCTTTTGATGAGATCAAGTGTGCGATTGGACGTTCGATGATGCATTCCATCTCCCAGGCTGTAAAGTAGGATATTGTCCAAATTATTTTTCTCTCTTTTGTTTTAAAAGAGGTCTTGTAGAGTAAATCAATTTTGACATCCATATTTGGCACCGATCCAATCGAATGTCATTTAAATCAAGTCGTGATGCATGCATGCATACGAGTCATTACACATCAAAATGGGGTAGTGGGGTGCCCAAAGTTTTTTTTTTTTTTTTTGAGTTTTTGTTGTGGATTTGTGTTGGAGGGCATATAAATCATTACACATACAATTGAAAAAAATGGGATGCCCTGAGTGATGCGTGGGGCACATAGCGTGGTTCAAACAATATTGTCCATAAGGAAAAGTTCACACGTGTAAAATCGGCATCGATGCTATTTGTAAAGAAATCTACACTTATTAAGTCACATTTAACTAACACGAGACTATATTTATTCGATTCTCACATACCCCATCAAACTTCTATAGTTTTAGAATATGAATTAATAAAAAAATCAAAACGAAAGGCCACAACCAATGTTATAATGGTATTATGAGCACAAGGGCCGAAATGAGATTTGCTAATGTTGGTAATGTTTTACAATAGCAACACGTCGCGTAGATATTACCAACATTAGCTTCTCAACATTAACAAATCTCCTCCCCTACAAGGACCGCCCCATTATCTCCCATCGTCCCCTTTACTGTACTGTACTACAGCAAAATCATTGTAAAAAAAAAAAAAAAAAAAGCTAAACTTGTTCCGAGTATAGAACGGCTACAGCTGGTGGACTAGTAGTTTGGGCTTTGGATTGAGTTGGGCCGAAGAGCCCAAGGTGCTACTACTATAACAGGGGCCCACATAATCCGTGGCGCGTCAACATGGCGGCATTAACGGTCAGTTTCGAAAATAAAACTAATAGAAATGACATCCTGGTAGAGGCCTCTTCAGATCTTCAACAGACCGATAACGTTCACTTTTCATTTTAATGCTCCGATCGCGATTGATTAATAATATTAGACCGTCCGATTCATCTCTCCCAAAGCGAATCGCGAATCTCTTCCTTCTTCCGATCTCCGATTTCGATCATCAGATCTGATCGATTGTTCGTCCTCCAAAGATGTCCGAAGAGCGATTCAAGCTTTTGGATCAGATGGAGTTGCAGGAATTCCAGGACAAGTACGTGATCAAGTCCACGGAGTCTCCTCTCCAATCCTTCTCCATTGGTCGCTCTGATGGCGAGATTCAAGCCCTAACAGGTTAGGGTTTGTTGTTTTTGTTCTTTTCCTTGTTTTCTAGTGTCGAATTGTGATTTTTGACGTCTGGGTGTGATTGATGTTGAAGACGTGTCGAATTGGGTGTGGCGAGGTCAATTTGATTGGTTTTGGTGATTTTAGGAAGTATTTAGGATTGCAATTCGTCGTGATTGGTTTGGACTGTTGAATTTCGGAAACATTGAACAAGAATTCATTGTTGATTGGTTGTATTTCATTTGAGATAGATATTTGAAATGAATTCAGAGTTTAGGATGTTCAGTTCAATCACTTGGTATAAATCTTTCGAAAATTGATCCGAGTAGTTGTTCTTCTTCTTCCAAGATCCTTTTTTGTTGACTTTTCTTGTAAGGAAGGTCATACTCATTGCATTAGTGTTTTACGGTGACGATTCTTTGCTTTTGTCTATGTAGATGATTCAAGTTCGGAGACTCCTAACAAAGTGACTGTGATTTACGGGGTGATTGGAACAATTAGACTGCTTGCCGGTATTTCCGAGAACTCTTAACTTATTGAGGAAAAAGAAATGAATTGTCTTGTTTTGTCTGTGTGTTTGAGAGCGTTTTACTTGTAAATTTGTAATCATTCAGGATACATTTTCACAATCATTAGATCATGTAGTACTTAGTTTACGTGTGGAATGAATCCCTATGGAGTATGGCTCCTTCGGGTTCTCCAGGTGTAGGTTTTGTGGTCTTCTTGACTCCAATATTTGTTGCTAATTCACTGTTGAATAAATCCAAATACTTATACCTTTTTGCTGGTTTTCACTTTTCGTTTATGCTTTCTTCGTGTGAAAAACACGTTTCACTTCTGTTATTGCGCTGATAGAATTTTTTTTCTTGGGGTTGTTCGTGTTGAGTTCTATGTATTCTCTAATCAGAATCACTTAAAAAACCTCATTTAGTGATATGGAAATGCTTGTGTTTCTCTTTTAATTACAATTAGTAGTAATATTGTTGTATACATTTTCTGACTTGGTGTTATTGAGTTCCAGTTGGTCTACTGATATCTGATATTTTTTGTTTAATTTTAATTTTGGGTTTATATTCTCCCGTTGGCCACAGTCTTATTTCTGTATTTCTACTTGCGTTTGATTTAGCATACATGTGGATTAAAATCAGTATCTTTCCACTCTTTAGGAGATATAAAGTAGAAGTAGAATTCTAAAACTGAGCTTTTGATCTTACTTTTGGCACAGGAACATATTTGCTTGTCATAACATCTCGGAAAAATGTTGGCACATATCTTGGTTTCCCTGTTTTCCGTGTGATGTCTATGAAATTCATTGCCTGCAATGAAACCTTAAGGTTTTCAACTGATCAAGAGGTAAGAATTTCATTGGTCTAAATATACATGTTGGTTTATTCCTGGCAGTTTCCCTTCCTTACCATATGAAATGCAAGAGAAAGAAAACTATACATAGTTTCTGTAATCTGATCTAAATTCAGTCGGTCATTAAGATTGAGGGCTGATTTTGAGACTGGTTATGGTTTTGAACAGAAAAGAGATGAAGCTTATTTTATGAGTTTATTGAAAACTGTTGAATCGACACCAGGATTGTATTATTCGTACGAAACAGATCTTACGATAAAGTAAGTGTTAGTTTACCTTAAATTTGATACGATAGCAAAATCCTTGCTTTGTTTTGAGTTTTATGTTCTTTTCTTACTATGTCAAAATGATGTACACAAATTGGTTTTGCTTGCTAGCTTGCAAAGAGCAACAAAGCTAGCAGATGGAAGGGTTGGCAAGTCATTATGGAAGCAGGTTTGTTATTACTAGTAGTTCTTGTTTGCTTCCTAAATAAAGAAAGCCATCACAATTTATGTAATTACGTTACTCCCTTTGCCATGAGTTTTTCATTTCTTTGGATGAACTTTCAAAGCCATAAGCCCAGTAGACTTGGAAAATATCCTTGTGGTGGAGAAGAACTGCATTTACTTTTCATTTTACACCTCCTACACTCTATAGAAGATAGCCTGCATCATGGTGCTACTGGATAGTTGAGTAGAAGTACACGAGGGAATACGAAGGAAGGCAGGGATGGCATGTAATATAGAATGTAAACAGCACATTAGAACTTTATTAAAGTCAAAAGATTTATCTCAATTTCTTGCTATTCCAAATGCAATTTCTTTTAAAAGAGAATGGATATTTCGGTTAATGCATCTTGGTTTGGTGATAGAAGTCCCTGAGTGCTTTTCTTTTCCTGTAATGTAACTGTTCCATTGAAAAGAAATGCTGAAGCAGTAGTGACTAATATAAAAGTGGGAAAACTTCAAGGGATGAGATATAAGTTGATAACTGTGGGAAAAAATAATCAATAGCAAGTATTGTTTCTTTACAGACTATCGCACTTGGCCCATCTATTTCCTTGACCCTCATATTTCTTATGTTATTTAACCATGCCAATAATTCGGATGCTTTTATTCTTCTGAAGCTAGTATAATGTTCTCATATCAGGCTGACCCTCGCTTTGTTTGGAATAGAAATTTGTTGGAAGAGCTTATTGAGAACAAGGTTTGAGCCCTTATTATTTTTATTTACGCATTTTTTTGGTAGTGCTTTATGATTTAGATTTTCAGAGTTCTGTTTATGACAACTGAAAGTATTCTTCAATTGTGATGTGCATTCCTGTATGCTTGGTGCAGCTTGACTCATTCATTATACCTTTGGTTCAAGGAAGTATCCTTAAGGCCTATTAATGGTTGGATGAAAATTATATGCTACCTGTGAATTTCCAGTGCACGCGCGATCCATTTATTATGTTTCATTTAACTGGACCTAAGGTTTTCAGACTGCAGAGTTCACACTCAAAGATTTACCTGCTAAGATTACATTAATTTCTAGGCGGTGCACGCGCCGTCTAGGTATGTTGATGAAATATGATGATCCTTTTACAAATCTAAGTTGTCTTGAATTATTCCCTGCCTCATTTATGGGATATGGTTAACAAAATAGGTACACGAATGTGGCGAAGAGGTGCTAACCTTGAAGGCGACACAGCCAATTTCATTGAGAGTGAGCAGATTCTGGAATTTGAAGGTTTCAACTCCTCTTTCTTACAGGTAATGACGCGCTTTTATATTTTTCTTGATACAGCAGCAAAGTTTGGGTGAATAGTTGAACTTCAGTGTTTAATTGGAGTAATAGGTTTTTATCATTTTACTTGGAAAAAAATGCTCAAGGTTGTTGATACCCTAATCAGATTACAATAACTCACATGTTCAGATGTTCCATAAACTGAAAACTAAGAACATCAGTGGGTCTTTATGTGAGAGACCTCATTGCACTGCTCCATATACCTTATCATATTCAGCATGCAGACTTTTTAGGAAATGTTTAAAATATATTATCATACATGAGTCTATGTCTTAGAAAATGCCACATATTGCAGAGAGATGCATAAGCACATTTGACAATGGGTTTCTGCGGATTATCCAAAAATTTTGCACAAATAAAAACAGGATAATATTCTCAAAAATATACAAACTCACATTCAAATTTGGGGCCTTCAGAACTAAACCCTACTAAAAGCAAGCATCTTTATGTTTATATCTGTTTTCTTCTCTCTATGCTACTCGTGCATTTATTCTTTAAGTTAATATTCTTTTTGCAAGCCCCTAAATGTGGTTGTGCTTCAATGTGCAATGTATTTTTTTATCTTATCTTTAGGTCCGGGGTTCAATCCCTCTTCTGTGGGAGCAAATTGTGGATTTAAGCTACAAACCACAAATCAGGATAAAAAATCATGAAGAAACAGTATGTGATCTTCTCTCTTTTATTTTCCGTCATCGTGAATCCGTGATCATTATTTTTTTGTTACTTTGATTACATTGATGGTCATTCATAGCTTGATTCAATAGGAGATTAGGTTCTACTTTCTAGCTTCAGCTGCTGCTTTTTTTTTCATAAAATATGTTGTAATTACAGTCAGATCTCATTGAAATGAGTCCTTTTCTTGCTAGCCAAACGTCGTTGAACGCCATTTCTGTGACCTCTCTCAGAGGTATGGGGAGATTGTGGCTGTTGATTTGACGGATAAAGTAAGGATTTTATGTTTTCAATTTGAATCTTCTCTTGAATATTATCCTAGAACATGAACCAAGATTTTTCATTTTCTATAAATGCATTGTTTGTTTGCGGGTTGAATAAAGAAACATTAGCATAAGGTTGGATCTATACGCAAACTCTCCCCTCGGCTTTGTATGGTTGGAATGTCACTTGTGACCTTTAATTTGATTGAAAGAAACCTGAAGCAGACTTGAAATTATAATTCGTGGCTTTGATAGGTGCTCTTGAGATGAATGTTTAGTCGTTGATAGTCCTTGAGGGGGTATATTTTCAAACTGTTTCATGTTACTTTTGAGTACACAACTGGAGAACTATTCTGAATGAGGGGAGAGATTTATCATTGCTTGTTGGCTTGAATAGGGTGGCATTGCGGAGATGATGGTGATCTATGTTATTTTGTTAACATGGTGCTTTCTCAAACTAAATAAAACAAATATTAAAATATATTCAGAGGTATATAATAGAACTTCAGGAAGGTTATTGCAGTTTCCATCTTGTCTGGTCCTAGTTTTCTTTCTCATGAATCTTTGGAAATATTTAAGTTCTCTTGAGGTTTTGGAATTATCAGAATGTTGATGGCTAAATTGTGTTGTTAACAATTGAACCACTTTGAATGCCGTAGCTTTTTCACTGAGACCGAATGTTAAGAGCTGCTATAAATGCAAAAATGAGCTTTTAACTGTTTTTTTTTTTTTTTTTTTTCATCTTTTGTTAAGGAAATGTGCAGTTTTTGAATGATCAAAAATTTAGTTTCTTTTTCTTTCTTCACCATTCAGTTTGTCTTTCTCTGCAGCATGGTGATGAAGGTCAATTGAGCATGGCTTATGGAGCTGAATTGCAAAGACTTCCACGTATAAGGTTGTTTAATTTTGAATTGTTTCCCTCTTCTTGTTTGCCTAACTATCAACCAATTGGTTGGCCCAATGGTTTGGTATGGTGTTTGGGAGTGAGGTCATGGGTTCAAACCTTGGTGCATGAGGGCAATTGTTTCTTTCTTATCAAAAAAAAAAAAAAAATCTTGTCTGCCTTACTCGTGTTTGCATGCTACCTACTTCTTTTTCATTTAGGCATTTTCTACTATGGAGTATGGGCATAGTTTGCCATGTTAGAGTCCTAGGAGCTTCTAATTCCTCTTTATGTCAAGTGAGATAGCATATTCAACAGGTAAGGAGAAGATTGAGTGTCCTATGCTTCTCTCAGGTGGTGAACTAGTTGGCTTCCTATTGAGTGGAACATCTCCGGGAGAGGCAATCAAGGAAATACGCTTTGTTTCGCCTCAAACAAGATGGGTGTCTTTGTTTCGCCTCAAACAAGATGGGTGTTATCCATAGGACAGCACTAATCTCTGGCCATAAATTTACTCTCTCCAATCTAGACTCTAGTGATCTGCTTGTTCTTGTTTTGCATCTGCTTCTAGTTATGCTTCTGGCTTAACAGTGATGTTTATGTCTTTCGTTGCGTGTTCTGTCCATATCTTAGCCCCATAAGCAGTTTATTTTCAGTCTCTTTAGAACTTGACACTTGTCTTCAAGTTCGGATTGTAACTAAAGACTATAATTGAGTCATCATTTGGAAAACTTGAACCTTGAATTTTTTACTTCTTTGAAGTAGTTTTGCTCAGTTTGCGGCTAATTTTCATTGCTGTATAGATGAAATTGGTTGATTAACCGAAATTCAAGGTTCTTATTTTGGATATGGGCAGCGAAATGTCTAAAAATGAAACTCATTAGTTTCAATTTGTTCTCAGATGACTCACAAAACCCCCATTGTTTTCTTAGTAAATAATTGTAAAACTACAATAGTTGGTACATGATGCTATCATGATTCATGGTTGCAACATGATGTCCATGTTGAGTAATCTCTTGGCCCAAAGGCTATTGATGTTGTATAGGCGCCCAAAAACAGATATCAAATCCTATTCCAAGTCCCTCCTTCAATGTAGCCTTGACTTGCACAGAGGCTTAGAGAGAAGATAATGTCCATGATGCAAATATGGAACAAACAATACAAATGCCAAGAAAAGATAGTTCAATACAAGACTTCTCACAAACCAAAGCTTTGCTGCCATGTTGCTTTACTGCTTGACCTAAAAGATGTAGTTTCTAGGCTGGAATCAAACGATAAATATCAAACTCTTCGACATGTATCTTCACCACTTCTTGTATATTGTTATATCTTCAAAAAAAAATGAACCCAAATTTTTTTTCAATATACAAATATATAAACATCCTTCAGCTACATGTACATGAAAGTTAACGCAATTAGAAGTTGGAAACATATTTCTAGTTCTTATTAGGCACTAAATTCCCGTTCCTTGAAAAACTTGTGAAAGTTAATCTAAACAACTTGGTTTAGGGTGGGAAACCATGCTATTAAATGTGGGTATGTAGTATGTACTTCGTTGCTGCCTCTGCTGTTTGATGGCCTAGAATTGTTTCTCTTTAGGAAGTTGCTTGTGTGCTCAATAACTTGACAAATTTTCAGCAGATATGTTCCATTTGACTTCCATCATCTTTGTGGCAATTCAAACTTTGATAATCTTCAACTTCTCTACAATCAAATCTCTGACGACATCGAAAAGCAAGGGTAATAAAACTAGATGGATCAATATTTTTACTGTTTCTGAAAAAAGCATCTGTTCCTGTGATATTTCTTAAGTAATACTTTCATGATTCCTATCTTATCCAGCTGAGCAGATATTTTCTTGTAGACTCCCAAGGAGAAATATTAGCGGAGCAGAAAGGAGTTTTTAGAGTTAATTGCATTGATTGCTTGGACCGGACAAATGTAACCCAGGTTTGTTACTATTGCTTTTCGTAATCTTTAGGATATGGTTGTCTTCTTCTTGCCATTTTTCCGACATGCACTTCAATAATGAGAGCTCACTATATTCAAGTGCTCCAGTCAAAGAAATATCCTTATTTCTATAACCACTTTTATAGTTGCAATTAGTACTGTTGCTGAGACTGAGGCTACTGCTGTACAACATTTGTACTCTCAACCTCAACAAGGTTCTCTTGAAAATTAAGACTGCTGAATGTTGAATTAGATAGGTATTTTCATATGCAAATGATTAACTTTTGGATAGTTCTTGTTTCACCACTTCCAGATGCTTAGAAAGGTGTTGTTATGGCTTTCTGTTGGCAAATGTCTTGTATTTTCCACTGAAGTTAGAAATTTCGAGTTCTTTTAAACTTTATTTCGATATACATTTTTCTAGCCTTTACTTTATTGCTTTCACGCATTTTCAGAGTTATTTGGCACAAAAATCATTAGATTCACAACTGCGAAGGTTGGATGCGCTTTCTTGTGATGAATCCATATCCACATCCAGTGACATTTATGAAAATTTCAAAATCCGTGAGTGTCTTCTAATACCAATACCCTAGTTCATTTAACCATTTTATATGATTGTATATGTATATGCTAATCCAATCATACTATATGTGTCTGCATCACAGTTTGGGCTGAACAAGGAGATGAAATAAGCTTGGAGTATTCAGGGACAAGTGCACTAAAAGGGGATCTTGTTAGGTATCTTCTAATGGTGTGGTTTTTTTTTTTTTTTTTTTTTTTTTTTTTTTTTTTTTTTTTTTTTGGTAAAAATGGTGTGGTTTTTTCATGACTCCATATAGGGCACACATTGACGTCTTTTAAGATCCCAAAAGGACGTGAGCATTTTCTTGGAGTCCCTATTCTATAATATTTCAAATTCTGCTTTCATAATTTAACAGAAACACCTCTACTGATTGTCCTTGTGTTCACCGAGTGCAATGGTGTTTGGAGCAGTGGATGATTCAATTCAAGACTCCTTGTGAATGCTTCAAGTCTTACGCCTCAAATTTTCTCAATAATTTTTTTTTTGATCTTTTGCCATTTGTTTTGGATATTCCTGCCAATCATTTCTGGTTTTAAGGAGTGAATTCTATGTTGTCGGGGAAGCTGTTGAAAAGATATCTTAAAGTGAAGAGTTTTGCCTGTGGGTGTTGCCCCAGAACTATTAGGTGGTGTTGGGGAATATTTTGCATAAACTAGCCTACTTAGCCCTTGATATTGGAAGCCCTTGGTACTTTGAGTTATGTGCCAATCATATGAAGATCAAATGTCATCCCAACTATTAATGATTTTTATAATTAATTCATATTATAGTTTGCAACTTCTGTAAAAGCATTAAAACTTCTTGGGAGACATGATATCATTTTGTTTTCCGTATTTATTAGTGGTCTACCAATTTTTATAGCCAAATGTCTGAAAGTTGGAATTGTTGGCATATCCCATCCTCTTTTTATATTTTAGTATTTATGGCAATTGAGCAATTTTGTTGGTCAAGTAGCATTGCTATTCATATGTGAAAGTACTTTAGAGTTGCATATTTTTGTTATTTTCATTTATCAACAAAACTGTTCTCACTAACTTATTTGTTAATTTTTGCCTACTTCAAGGCTTAACTCATCTTTTGCTCAATCCAATTGTGTCATTAATTCTAGCAAATTCTAATAGGCCAAATTGGTTAAAATATCCTAACCTTTTGCATCTTTTGTTATTATATCCTAACCTTTTTCAAATTTGTTATTATATCCTAACCTTTCTAGATTGATAAATTTGTATCCAAAATCACTTTTTAACTCTAAATTTGATGAGGTGATACCTAAGTAATGAACTTAAATAATACATTTAGTAATTATTTTAGAAATTAGAGGTGATGAAGTGGCTTTTTAAAGTCATAAGTTAGATGTCACCTGATCAAATTTGGAGTTAAAAAGTGATGCAGGATACAAATTTATCAATCTAGAAAGGTTATAATATAATAACATAAGTTGTAAAAGTTTAGGATATTTTAACCAATTAAAATGTTGCAGGCATGAACAATTATTCTATGTTGTATTGAAGATCTCGACTCCAGTTAATACTTTCTCTAATATGTTGCTATTAAATCTTGCAGATATGGAAGGCAGACTTTATCAGGATTGATCAAGGATGGATTGAGTGCTCTCTCACGTTACTATCTGAATAATTTTCAGGATGGTCTTCGGCAGGCATGATTTGCAATTCCTTAGAAACAAAAAACGCGCGGAGCTTAATTTTTTATGAAAAACATATAGGGCTTTTAGTATGTATTTAAACAAATAATGTGTGGCAATTGGCAAAAATAAATTGCATTTGTTCATTAGTTGGAATGACTAATAAGATCAGTATTTTTGCACTCTGATTTTTTTTTTTTTTTTGGCATAATTGCAGGATGCAATAGATCTCATCAGTGGGCACTACTCCATCAACAGAAATAGTCCCTCACCATTTCAGCTGAACGGCTTTGAATCAATCTCGGTAATATCATGGACTGTCCTTTTAAAATCAACGTTTTAATTAGTAATAATATGGACATTGTGTTTGAGAATTACAGTCTTGTTAGAACTTCCACATCTCCACTTGATCTAGAAGTTTTATATGATAGATAGGGTCATCAATGTACATCTAGACAACATAGTATCTAACTCTCCTTTCACATGTGAGTGATTCTGACAATGTTTCCGATGGGGTGGGAAGTCATCAGTATTAATAGACAAAGAAATGCTTGTATGTAGGATTGAGCATTAGATCTCTAGTAATAATTGCTTTGGTAACCTGTTAGATTTCCAACTTGTATATAAATCTCTTAGCCAATAGATAAAGTACCAACTATATATGCAGACCACATAATTTAACGAGTATAATCTACTTTCCATCATAATTGCATGTAAGAGTGAGCCAAGATGTTGTTCCAATTTCAAGTGTTATCATTGTGTAGGCTAGTACATGGCAATATGTGGTTGATCGTTTTGATTAAAATGCCATATAGATGGAGTTTCTTTTAATTATTAACTTTCTCTTGGGGAGTTGGTGGACTTGTTGAAGCTTTGCACCTTTTTGGATAATGTTTTTGATGTTAATATCCTATAAATTTCAGTATCTCCCAGCGGCATCCGCTATTCTCGTTGGTGGTATTACGCTGACATCAATAACTTTCAACCAAGGTCAAGCACGCTTGCACTCTCCCTCTTTTTTCCATTCCAACTTTTTCATCTGATTATGTTTTATGTTTCTTTTTCTTAAATATGGTCAAATTGAATTTGTTCATTGCAGTTGGAAGAAATGCACATCAGTTCTTGTCTTCAGTTATTTGGGCTGGTTTGACGGCTGGCGCCTTTGCTGTGGTGAAAGCTAATGGGAGGCAATTCTGCTCTAGGCCGCGCCTCTGTGGTCTTCTCTAAATCTTTCCCCAACTTAGACAGATATGAACTTATTTAATATCAAATCTGGAAGGTGAGATTTGTGGTTCTTTGATACGAAGATGGAATTGTCAAGACCAACAGCGATTTATATGCTGAGAAACTTTTTTTATTGTTAGAACGCTAGTAGCTAGTAGCATGCGTGTACAATTGGAGTTAAAGTTTTTAACTGTATTTTATGGAATGCGAAATAAGATTTTTAGATAAGAAGATGTAAATGTATTTCACAGTAGACTTTTTTTTTTTTTAAAGCCTTGAAGTCACATTGATCATTCTTAACCCAATAAAAGTAAGCCAAACTATTACAACATGTCAACGAGCGAAACAAAAACAGTAGACTTAGATGAATAATTTGCTCGGTTTAGTGAGGGTACACTTAAAAAATACAAAAAAATAAAAAAAATGATTTGATTACCATCTTCTTACTGTTTTTTACTTCACATTCGGGCCTTGTTTGGTTAGAGGTAGAGTTATTTTCGAGAGGTAACTTACTGGGAACTAATCATGTTTGGTTGTTCAACTTCCCTAAGTTATCTCCTAACTTACACCCTAGAGTAAGAGATATCTCCACCACTTCTCCATAGAGAGTTATCTCACATGAGTTGTTGACACAATTATCTCTCATTAATAACTCTTTTATTACCCATCTCTCTCTTATTTGAAGGTTATTTATGTTAATTCATACTCCCTCCGATCAATAATATAAGGCCTAGTTTGGTTCATTTCTGCTAACTTACAATGTTAGTTCGGAGATATCTCCTTGAAGTTAATATTTTTATGTTTCGTTCAACTTTAAACTTAAAGGGAAGTTTTAAATTTTGAAACAATAAAATATATGAATTGACATAAATAGCCTTCAAATTAGAAAGAGAGATGGGTAGTAAAAAAGTTATTAGCGAGGGGTAAATGTGCTCACAACTCCCAGGAGATAACTCCTTATGGGGGGGTGGGGGAGATACATCTCTCTTGTTTAAAATTGTAAGTCGTTTTCAAAATTCGAAAGTGCATGTATTATTTTTTTTACCCATTTTACCTTTATGCAATCCAAACATTTATGATTCTCCAATTCTTCAATTCATTTAATGTCAAATGACATAAATATAAATTACCCTCGTAATTAAAGCTATCTTAATTCTAGTGTCCTTACCTTAAGCGACTTACATTTTTTAGCAGCGGGAGTTTCTTTTATTGTTTAAAATTTTGAAACTTCTCTACAAGTTTAAAGTTAAACCAAACATGTAAATATTAACTCCAAGGAATTAACTCAAGATAACTCCGACCTAACATTGTAATGGTGTGTTCACTTCGCTAGACTAAATCAATTAGTCTCGAGATAAGGTTTAAGGCCGGTGTTCAAGTTGCACACTAATTAACGCGAAGTACAAATTAATCGTTACCCATACCGATTAAAATAGAGCCCTGCTAGGGCGATTTCAAAAAGTAAGGTTGTTTTTCTTTAAAATTCTTTAAATAAGTTTAATTTTTTTAAAATTACAAAAGTAATGGATTTCGTCTCTACTAAATGCGGAATTGAGTGTGACCGAGTGACGTGTAACGAATGGCGCCTTTACCAAAGGCGCCATTCGTTACACGTGGATTTTTTTTTAATTTTTTCTTTTTTCCCTTTTTCTTTTTTTTTTTTTGACGGGGCACCCCGTCGCCAAAAAAAAAAAGAAAAAGGAAAAAAAGAAAAAATTGGAAAAACAAAATACAGAAAAATAGAGAAAAATATGAAAAAAATAGTATTTTTACGAAATAAATAGAAATTGAAGATTTTATATGGAAAATGACAAATTCAAAATTCGGCACTCGGGTTTTAGGTCGAAAAATGTAAAATTGACATAATATATCAAATTGAAGCTAATTTAGGGTTTAGGGTTTAATTCAGGTAATAGGTATAAGTCGGGTGATAATTTGATTTGTCGGGTGTTATTGGAGCTAAGCGGGGGGTTTGGAATAGGTATATATATTCATTCAAAATTTATATTTATGGCAACCCAAAAAGAACTAAATTTTTGTCAAAAACTCTAATGAACACAAAAAACTTGGTCTTCTCATCATCTACGTTACAACTAAATATCTAACAACAAGAGATAAGTTTCTCACCTTCCAAACAAATCATCAAATTCTTAGAATTATTTAAATGTTTGAAACTGATATAATGATTTATCTTCTCCTAGGACCCATTTAATCATTTGTATGATTTTATCTTATTTGTGATGGAATTAGTAGTTCCACGGCTGGAAAGAACACATCATTACCTATTTAACGCGCAATAGGAAAAAATCAAGGATAACTTCACTACCAATGTGTCCTCCAATATAACGGCGAACGGCGAAATGCATAAATATTAGATGAAACAAGATTAAATCATCTCTTCTCTAAGGACGAGAAGTACTTCTGAGAAAGATTTTGTTCAGCACGCATGAGGGAATATCACATTATGTCAAGTGCAAAAACATCGCTTTCAAGTCACTATTATCTCGCATATCACCTTCTAATTATTAGTACGTGTTTTGAAATATTTTAAAAGAGTTCTCAAAATATTTCAAAGCATTACTATAACCTTCTAATAATAAAAGAATTGTTCATTATACTTATAAATTTTTTATGAGCATCTAATAGAAATGTTCCCTCCCCGCACACCTATCATATAAGGTTGTAAACCCAAATATACATTATGTTCATTTGTTTCTCTTTATTATAAATCGTTATATCATATCATATCATTATATCATATCATATTTAATATACATTCTGTTCATTTATTTCTCTTTATAAGAAAACGAGACTATCACTCAAAACCACAGAGAAGAAGGCAAAGATGTTGCGATATATACTTTAAGGATCGTAATAAGCTTTTGAAGAACTATGGCCTAGTCAATTTTGTCTCAAATCGCCTAGGCCTCACCGTGCAATCATTGGTCAGAGTAATCTAAGACATCCAACACTATTAAAAACATGAATGAATAGATCGTTGAAATAGAAAATTATATCAATTCACACATACAACTAACAATGGCACAAACAAAGCTGCAATGTATAAGGATAACACCAATGTGGCAACCATTTGACAAGTTCAAAACATACAGTTCAGTTCGAGCCTGCATAATGGCTTTGTTCGATTCAAGTGGGTACCATTTCGTCGACCACAAAATTTAAAAAGAATCTACTAGATACAAGTAGTAAGCATTTGCAAGTCCAGGCCTTAAAATGTATGCAGCCTAGCTAGCCACCTTTAAAACAAGATCCATCACCATTCTCTAAAGCATGGTTTCAAATATGAAATGATAAAGAGATTTGGAGACAATAATCAAATGTTGTATACAAATTTATTACAAAAGAAAGATATTAAAAATAGAATTGAGTTACCTTTCCAATATTAACACAAGTAGATGAATGACATTGCATAATCAAATCGGTGTACCTTGAACCATTATCTCCAATGCCATGTAGCCAAACTATTGTGACTTGTGCTTCCCTTTAGGCCTGACTACATGAGCCTTTCCAAACTCGAATGCTTGCATGCTACATGGACTTCCTGAAATATTTTTGATGCCATCACCATAAAAAGTCCAAATAATGAAACCAGAACCATTATCATTATATGAATGTTAAGCTTTTAACCAAACCATTATAGACAAAACAATAAAAACATGAACTAGACTGAAATACACATATATTTAAGAGAACATGTTCAATACAAACTGATCTCAAACATAGAAAAACATAGCAATATTGAGCAGAACTAACCAGAACTCATGGTTAGCCCACCAAAGCTGTAACATCCTCGAAATTTAAATATAGAGTGTTCAGACTGAAAATTTAATTAAGCCCCGGTACACCAGATCAGGCCTAACTAGATTTTAACAATCCCTACTTTAAATAGAGGATGTTCACTGAAACTCTAATTAAGCCCCGGTACACCGATCAGGCCTAACTAGAGCCAAGACCTATTTTCTCACCACACTGCTAACAACCTCGTATATCGCTTATATCGATAAAACTTTTCATTTCAAAAACAACGAAAATTTAAAACTTTTACAAGAATCTTATACAATGTTTCAAAACTATATTATACCAAACTTTGTTGATCTGTAAAAGCAACCCAACCCTCAGTTATAGATATAACATAATCAAACAATATATACATATGTACTTCAGATTCATTACATTAAGAGAAGTCTTCGAAACTCCTAAAGCTTCCCTTTTCCCTTCTCTTCCGCCGTAAGTCGAGAACCTGAAATTAAGTTATTGGGTGAGCTCCTACATGCTCAGTAAATGACTCCCGAATAATCCATCAATTATCAACTAAATAATTTAATCAATGCGTAGCAATATGAATCCAACATATATTTAAAGAGGGTGTTTAAACAATATAACCAATACATAAGCAGATGCAATTTCATAAGTCATTTGCAACTGTATTGTGACTTAGGTTCTCATTTGATTAAAAACACAGAGTCGCACTCCCACATCACTCATGAATTACCACTGACAGCTGATAATTCATAAATGGTGTGCCGCCAACTCAAATGGAAAGCATTGGTCGGAATAATTTCCAAGTCATTGGGGCGCAGTGATGGGTGGCCTCCCAACACAGTTCCAAACCCCAGGCCGATCCGTCCCGCCAAACCTCTTCCCGATTCTCATTTTCTTTTGTAAAACAAATAACAAAACAGTTTAAGTCACAACACATTGCCCCCATTCCCAGTCTCTAATACTATATGCTCTAATAATATTTAATTATGTTGCATAAATGATGGAAAACACGAGTCCCACTTACCTTGATTACGCTTCCTTAACACCTCCTCTTGATTTCCTTGCTCTCGAGGTTCATTTCCGTCTCCTTGTGCTCGAAAACCTATTCCACATTAACTAATGTCAACCTATAATCTACAGTAAGATTTATAATTCAAATCTAAATCCATACTCTACAAAATTTCCCTCAACTGACTTCCATATTCTTAACTTTACTATTTATCACGTCCAACTCATGCTAACGCAATATTTCACATTCTCTATTCTTTTATTCCTACTTCTCACTGTCCATTGTGTTTTCCTAATTCCCTTCTTCTGTTCACCCAACGCGCTAGCCATTGCTCCAAATAGCGTTGGCCATCGATTTCTGCAACAGCTTCCTACATCTTCCTAATTGTTTCTACTCGAATAGTTCCCGCAACAATTCCCAATTGTTTCTCGCAAATGCATTCTCGCAACAATTCCTAATTGTTTCCTCGCAACACTTCCTAAGAATCTCAAATCCAATCACATAAATTAAAGCTCTATCAAAACCGCAATTATAATCGCTATAACTATATATATGTATGAATCTATAAATTTGAGTTTCAACTCAACAGCTTCATCCAAATAGAGCTTCAACTCAACAATTCATCTGAATTCCCAAATTCACATTCATACCATACAACCGTTAATTCGAATCAACCCTATCAAATACTCATACATCACAATTTACATCAATTTCCAAAGAACCAAAAAACAGCTAATCAAAAACTTGAACAATCTCTCACAAATCCGAAAATCCGAACATCATAACTTAAATCATCAATTTATCAACACAATATAATTTCTACCAAAATACTGATCCTAATGACCCTCATAGTCTCATACAACAATTTAAAATCGAACTCACAACTCTAATCCATCCTATCATCCATTTTCCCCAATTTTCCCAAAACCTACAAATCTCCAAACAACTATAAAAACTCACCTAATCCGAAGAGAACAATTCCCCAACGGTTAATCTCTTCGTCGCCTCACGTTCGCATGCTCGTCTCTCTTTCGCACGTCCCCAATGGTTCCTAATAAATTCATAAGATTTATAATGGTTCATAATAAAAAAAAATTATAAGTATCAAGTAAAAAATGAACCAAAAAATCTAACCTTTTTGGATGTTGTGAAAAATAAATCATCATTCATCATCCTCTGTCGTTGAGTCATTGTGAGCGGCATCATCATCATCAACATCATCATCATTAACATCATCTTGCCTTTTTTGTGCAGCTGATCTCTCCATGAAACCCTGTTCCATGCGTTGTAACCGTCCTTGCATTTCAAGCAATTGATCGCGACTTACAGACGTGTCATTAAGCATCTTTAGTATCATTGCTTGCATCTCCTCGAATTCCTTATTGAATTGCTCAAATGACTCATCATCTTTCAATATAGGACGAGAAGATCCAGCTTCATCATGTCTACGCATCTTAGACCCTGACGGTGTCCAACCAAGACCAAATCTCCGGCCTTTATCATTTCGCTGCACAATCTCCAAATATAATTCGTTTCATCAATTGGAGTGTCCGTCGCAAATCCGTGAAAGCTCTCTCGTCCTTTCGTGTATAGCCGCTCAGTATTAAGAATTTAAACAACATTGACAAGTCATATAAGTCATTGATACCTATAATTAACAAAAAACAAGCTATGGTCAAGTAGTTTCTTACGACAATCGCCTCTCGCTTCTCTGATCCGAGAAAGTGACGCCATCATGATTCCTTGTATGGAGATATAAACATAAAACCAAAGCGATCGGCTTTCTACCGAGTTCCTTCTCCTATAAAATATGTTTAACTTAAAATTAAGTTTGAAACTTATATGAATCTAATGTATATATATGTATGTATGTATCTATGTATGTATGCCCCAAAACATACCAGCCTCAACGAATGCTCATAGATGGATATGGCTCCACCTCCGTGCACGACACGAACCCGAACCAGTCCCCCACCTCTCGATCTCCGATTTCGCTCGCTTGTTCGACTTTGCTTTATATTCGGAGTAGACCGCATATTCTTGTAATGCTCAAAAACCTCCAGAGATACATGTGATGGTTTTGTCGGCTTCCTCACCATCTTACTAACAAAGTCAGCATAACGAGTGGCAATCTGCCTGTCGTACAAATGTCTGACCATCTCATCATCTGGTCGTCTCCAATCGAAATGAGTCTGTAGTAATAGAAAGTCAAGTCTTCAACATATGCTAAGTAAAAGAAACTTAATTTTCTTATTTAAAAATCTCTTACCGCCCAATCATTAAAATATTGCTCCTTGATATGGTTGGGAACCGTATCCCAACAGTAGCCATCCTTATGTAAATCGAATTTATATATCCGCGTTATTTGCTTTGACACTTCGGATGACGGATGCAAGAAAGTACCACTACATTTTTACAAAAAAAAGTTAGACCAATATTATAGTAAATTCATTAAACGTAAGTATATATACGTAATAATATTTCATTGACTTACAATTCTTTCGTAGTTTTTACGGTTAAAAACACCCGCCCCGCGCCTCGGTCATCATTACTTCTACGTCTCGGGGCCCTAGCTAGCTCATCGTCTTGTTGTGATCTACGCGAGGCACCACTAATAGATGGCTCACTCGAAGGGTGGCTTGAAGTATTGGACGAATGTGATGCAGGCTCGACATGATCATGACTCCTCGATGGGGAGGCATGCATACTAGATTCGAAGGTTGCAATCGGGACATGCCGGTAGTCTGCTGCGATGGGGAGGGAGATGCGTGGGTAGATTCTCGTAGAAGTAACGTGACCAGCGATAGGTGGAGGGAGTTGCGATGCCAAAAAGAGGAGTAAGCTTGTTGAGTGGTTGGATCATCATGGCCAAATAAAGATGGCCCCGATTCTTTGAAGGAGAGGGACCTGGTGGGGGTGTTGCGCATAAGGCGGACGAGGATACTGCTGAAATAATTGTGATTGGACAAAAACTTGTTGAAGGTAAGCAACCGCCGCCGAGCAAGTTTGTTGTCGAACGAGTCAGTTTCTCTTGACGCGCTCGAAACTCAATCATTAATGGAGATCGTACTAGCGAACGATCCACGTCGCGAGATGAACGATCTCTGCGACCACCGGATCGTCTCGCTTGGATCGTCCACTAGATCCGTCCCAGGATGACGATGCATTATTTCGCTCGACATGACTTTTTTAAGGTTAAAGAGTAAGTTAGAAACAAATGTAAATGTCATAATCAATTATTACGAAATGAACAAACAAAAGTGTAACTAAATTTACTAATTAGGTTTGATTTCTTAAACCTACTTAAGTGAGTATGTCATGGTTCGTTGTCACTATTTTCACAACCACTACTTTATTTATTCAAAAATGACTCCGTATAGAATGGTAAAGGCATATGGACAAGCTAATAGACTAATCAAGTCGAGTACAAAGTCCATAGTCTCATTCATGAAGTCTCTAATCCCAATAGCATGCTATTTAAAGCTCATTTACCATTAAAAACATCAAATGAAGACATAGAGCACACGAAATGATACAATGAAAGCATCAACAAAACAATATCACGATGAACAAGTTCAAAGAGTAAAGATTATCAACAAATATCATTATATTAGAGTACAAAGGCACCATATAGTCGAAAGATCGCAAATCAATAAGTAATAAAAGGAAATGAAATGCAATTCAAAGTATCATCAGGTATACTCACTTTTTCATGCAGTATTCCTAGTCCAATAGGCCTCTCGTCACCCAAACTATCGCAAATAAACTCATATGGACTCATATATATCTCTCGAAGTTTGCTGGTGACAATCTAGGTTATATTAGATGTACTTAGTCTCAGTAAATTAAACGTTGATACTATCCGACACCAAAAAGACCCAAAAACATTTACACAAATGACCATTATGCAATTCAAAGTATCATCAGGTATACTCACTTTTATGCAAATAAGTGGATATGAGCATACCTTAAGGTTGATGCTTGATTGTATATAACTAGATCGCGTTCTTGATGATGAATAACCTCCTAAGGACTACAATTTCCAAAGCAAATAAAAGTCCCCAATAGCTCGAATTTTTTTTTTCATTTTTTTTTATTGAAAACAACATGCAAATGTGAAGCAAAAAGGCTAGGAGTTTGTATTTATAGTTCTTGCCTTTCATCCAAATGCACAACCCCATCTCCATGACATCTAAGGGACCCTAAACACTCATATCAACCCACTCATACAAAGGTATGATGCAGTTCTATCGACGTCAACGCTGCTCCTCCGTGTGGCAAACCGGTCGTACTCTATTTCGACGTGGATTTCTCCGTGCTTGTACGTCCGACGTGAGTTTGTTGAGCTTGATGACTCGATCGAACTTCTTCCTCGTGTTGGCTCGATTGACCTCTACTACCGGTGCTATCAAAGATAGGGGGTTGAACCATTCCAATATACTGACTTCCTGTATGTGGTTGGGTGAAAGGAACATGAGGTGGCATGCCTAATAAGGGCCTGAATGAGCCATCTCCACTATATGGAATATTGTAGTTATAATATGGCGGAGTAAATGGACTTGGCATGTATTGAGGCAATGAACCATGCATTGAATGTGTAGGCATTCTATGGTCCATGTACGAAGATGATGGCCCAGGAGCATATGGATCAAAATGATATGGATGAACACTCATGCTCGGTGTCATAGGCAAAAACATATGAGCATTCGATTGCGTTGGGGCCGGCAAAGGAGAGTACCCATAAGAAGAAGGGCGGGTTAGAGGTGGCGAAGGAGAACGTCTGCTGCTCTCACCAATAGTCTCTGACGTTCTTGGAGTTGGACGAGTTGGAGGTGGTGGAGAAGAACGTCTACTGCTCTCACCCAGAGTCTGAGTCGTCGTTGTTTTTCTTCTCCTCCCTCTATCTGTTAGGCTTTGATCATCTTCTTGTTGTTCTTCCTCTTCTTTTTGAGATGCTTCGTCATCTATGTCCGGCTCAACTACATTTTCATCATTCCACATAGTAGTCCTTTGCCGTTCATCCTCATCTAAGATTCTGATGCCTTCATGTAGAGCAGCCATGCCTTGTTCGACCCCGTCATCAGAGAACACTCGCTCCAATTGACGTGCAAATGTAGACTAATATACAAAAAAATGTAGTGTTTGGTTAACAATTTTAAATATGACTCATGAGGATAATAGCATTATAGTTTCAACGTTACCGAGAATTCGCGCAGAGCCCCGTCATGTCCAATGTATCGCCTGGTGATAGATCTGTACCACCTCATGTACTCTTCGTGATCGTGTTCCCCTTCTTGTTGTATCGTGGCTATCGTATTACTACGATTTTCCCACAACTCTATATATCTTCTGTGATACACTGCCCAATTTTCTTGAGGGTGTCCTCTCAATTGGACGCGGTGCAGACGTGTGTCAAAATCATAATGAGGTGGCACGACCTGTGTCAGCCCAAACTGTCTCATGACCCTTTCCGGTCTATGCCACTCAACTATATGGAAACAAATTAAAGGACACGTCGAACGCCAGCTCCCGTGACCTTGAGTACATAATTGTGGAAGTGACTCGATGACATCAGCGTATGGTTGCCACTCCACGGCATTCTCCTCTCGTGTCAAGTGCATCACGAAATGATGATATAACGTGTGTGGCGAGTCCTAGTTACGAAAAATGCAACCATCCATCTCGTATACAAAACAATAAATTTGTCGTAAATTAAAAAGACCCAATGAATTGTTAAAAATAACATGAGAAACATTTTTATTACCGATATCCCAAAGGAACGTCATTGGGCATGTATACTCCATCACACGTTCGAGGTGGATCTCTAGAACAGTGCTCGCGCCTTGGTGCTATAAATGGAAATCTATCCCAGGCCCATAGTTGTATAAGAATTGTCGCACCAGCGACCTCGTGCGCACCGAGAGCGAGATCCACGACACAACTCCCCGTATAAATATGCCAAACATGCACTTCCCCAACTATATTGTCCAAATTGTTTGAAGGTCCTCGAGCAACGGAAGAAACATCAAATGAATATATTGATTCGACTTGTCGCGAACACACAACCACCAATAAGTTGTAGAATGTATGAACGAACATAACGTCGAACCATTTCCTCATTCTTTGTCATCCTCTATAGGTGGCACATTGTCTTCGAGCCATGAAACACGAACTCTATTCCCTTTTAGGTGAAGTGGTTCAGTCTTGCACCAAGTAGTCTTTCACAAACCGCGAGATAGTTGACATCTCGTGCTTCCAATCACGAGCATACCATTAATTCGTAACCCGAGCTGAATCTCAACGTCTTGGAGTGTTATCGTACACTCGCATGCAACGCATGTGGAACGTATGTGTCTCTCGGACGCCATCTCTCAATGAAAGCGGTGATCAAAGCCCATCAAGTCTAAAAATCCTACGCGTGAAACACCATAAAAGCCACTAGATCGTAGGTAAGGGATCATTCGAGAATGGTAATTAATCCGTCGATCAACAACACCCAGTCTTCTTCGCACACGCATTGTATCATGTACCTTACAATTAAAAAATATGTCGATATATATATGTGTGTGTATTAAACGTTTTTGAATAAATATTATACACATACATGTTAAATGTATATACCCGACCCTCCGGACTTGCGATGACCTCGTGTGTGTAGATTGGAGGCGTAGAAGAGAAGGATCGATGGTCCTGGTTCCATGTGTACTCGCTACAACTGTGTGATTAGACAAATTGGTCGAGTAGTTTTAAAACTCACAACAAATCATTACTACGAGTTATAACAGTAACAAATACGTATTTATTACTTTACGTAACATAAGGTTATACTATATTAATATAAATGTTATGAAATTATCAACTGACACCGTTTACAAACAAAATACAAATCCTCTCATTGGTTTGGATTGGGGGTTGGGGTTGAGATATGGATGGACAATTTTTTTTGTTATGTCCCTCTGCACGACAAACGCTGCAACGGTTCCTCCTAGTAGGGACTCGACCACGATCTCTATTCGGACATGTTCTTCGTTTATGTCCTTCTTGATGACATATGCCACATCGCAAGGTCCTCGAAACATTAGGAAGATCCATCTCATTTTGCCTTCGTGTTCCCTTTGGTCTCCCTCGACCACGTCTACACCTAGGATCTGGTAAAATCTTCGTCGCAAAAGTCGGCCAATACTTCTCATCGGGGATGGCTTTGAATTGAGAGAAGTAGCATCGTGCGTACACATCCAGTGTCGCGATTTATCAATGTCACGTAATGTCTCCTTGCAGATTGTTGATAATATGCAATTTTATCCATGGCATATCTCGTGTAATTGAGCCCGTGCGATATGGCTTCGTCGATTTCCTCCTTTCGTCGGTTGGTGTATGTCACCAACCTGTAGTAAATCATTTGCACCATTCTTGGTTATCGGCAAGAATCGTGCCCTTTCAATACACCGTTAAAACATTCTATAATGGTAAGATAATGCCGTGTCAGTAATATCAGCACAGTTAAAACACATATAGGATAACAAACATAACTACTATCGAATACATAGCAACCCCGTTAGAATTCATCCATCCGTACCGCAGGCCTCCATCGTGCGATTGAGTCCAGAGTTCCTTGGGAATGGCATTCACATATTGAAGACACTGAGGACTTCCTGATGACAAATAAGCAAAACGCTCCATGCATGCATCAAATTTCCTCACTTGATGTTGACCAACAGCTCGAGATAGGATATTCTTTAACGAATTATTTTTGAAATGCGTGTTAAAATTACTGGTCAAGTGTCGCAGGCAATAACGATGGTATCCTCTTGGTGGACAAAAACCATTTGTTGGTGTGTTAACAGCCTCGAGAATGCCAGAGTGACGGTCAGAAATAATACAAATACCATCTCTATCGGTCACGTGTTTGCGCAACATTCTCAAAAACCACCCCTACGAGTCGGTTGATTCGTTTTCCGTAACTGCAAATGCAACTGGAAGTAGATGTCCATTACCATCAACAGATAGGGCAATCATTAGCTTACCACTGTATTTGCCATACAAGAATGTCGCGTCAATCTGTAGAAGAGGCCTATAATGTTTGAACCCTTCGATTGATGCTTCGAATGCGAAGAACACACGACGAAATTGAGGATGCTCTGTCCTGATCTCATCTGCTGCCCATTGTCTATGTGACCACTCAATCTTCGTCCCTGGGCTCTTATTATGTACAGCCGCCAACCATCTTGGTAACGTAGCATATGATGCGTCCCAATCTCCGAATGCATTTGCAATTGCTTTCCTTTTAGCATCCCACATTCGCTTGTAAGGAACTTCATGTGAGTATTTTAGCTTAATCATTTCTTTCAAGGCCTTGATAGCAATTGCCTGATCTATTTCGACAACGCTTTGTATCTCACGTGCAAGCATGTTGGCGTCGAGTTGGGCATGACTGCGTTCTATGCCGGGATTTATACAACTGTGCGGCTCGTCTAACTGAGTGATCTCCCACAATTGTTTCTTCTTTCGCAAACAAGCACGAAGACGCCACATGCACCCAGCTTCCGGCGCACTTCTGCACTTCAATGACCATAAGGTTGTAGTTGACTCCATAACAAGGTATTGACAATAGTTGTTAACATGCCACACTTTTATGGCATGCTGCAAGTCTTTCTTATTGTCAAAGCACATTCCTCTTTCCAACTCAAAATTAGGCATTTCCCATCCAAATAATGATGAGAACGTTGGGTTGCAGTAGAATTAACCACTTCCCAATCAATTTCATTATACACCGGCAATGGTTGGTAATCTTCTTCATCACTTGCTTCTTCCATCCACTCCTCCTCGTCAATTGCAAATTGTTCATCATCTTGCAAGTTTTCCGCCCCTGGAGGTTCGTAGGTTGGGTCGTCTGTAATAATATTTATACTTTCCCAATTAACAGATGGCGCAGCATCCTCGAGGGGACATACGTCCTCGTCAATGTCGTTGTCGTGGTCCTCGTTACGGTCATCACTGGGGGCGCTAATGTCATCATCAATCGAAGTAACAAATCTATCTTGCACAACATCACCTATAGGAGATTGCATACGTAATCTTTCCATCATTGATGCAGGGCATGTCATGCCCACATTTTCTTCTACCACTTGTGAATGTACAGTAGAATTTTGATTAGGCTCGATTGGCTCGAAGGTTAAATAAATCTCAACCTTCGCTGATAATGGTAGATTCGCCACTGTTGACCACATCAACTCGAAGTGGGTCTCGTCTTGCAACGACACAGGGATAAAATATTGTGAACCTGATGGATGAGTTATTACGTGACGATACGTCATCGTAATGAGAGTCTCAGTGGACGAAATATCAAACGCGTTATACACGTGATCCATCAACTCATGTTTACTCGTTCGAAACTTAATAATCATGGTCATTGATGGGGGTCTGCTGTACTTAATGCCTTGCGAAACCTTAACAATTTCTCCAAATGCATAAAAGTGAAACGGGATGTTCCTACCTTCCATGACCTACATAATTTACCGCATTGATAATATAAAAAAATTACATATATATCAAGCGAAGAAATTATCAAAATGAGGATTTGAGGCACGACCGAACTTTTCAATAAATCCTCATCATAAATTATTCTTGTTCCTATATCAAAATGGAGCATCTTGTAGTAATTTTTCAACAACTTCTCTCTCTCTGCACTCTCGAAGGTCGTCTTTTCTCTCCCTCTCCGTGTTACATTAGTTACTTTGAGCACTCCATGTACAAGTGATTTCGATTTGATAAAGAGGAAGATGGTGCCTACGGCATTTGGGCGGTGAGAAGTCTTATTCGTGTTTGAATTTTGCTTGAGAACTTGTTGTTCGATTTTGGTGTGAGAGGAGGAGAAACGGAGGTTTGTTTTTCACTTTAACTTTGATTTAATTTATAATGGAAGGAGTTAACACTAATGCTTAATTATTTTTAGTAAATATATCGTCTATAATGTTATTATTCTTAATCAGTGGTTATCGAAGCTTCAAGTGGTAGATAGTGAGTTCGAATATGATCAATTGTGGTCACAGCTTAGCAAGTTAGCTACTTCCTTGCATGGTCGTGGCCGAGAGAAGAGGAGAAGAATAGTCCGACGTATTGAAAGATGAGCAGTGGCATGATTTTTTCATTGTACGATAGTTGACCGAACAATTGGAAATAACTATATCCGAACGGGGCAACACCTATAGTCTACTATCAGCACAAGAGAGCAGAGTGAGGACACTTGTGAATGCGAGATTACGTATGTTGTTACTGATGTTCACTACAAGAAATTCGACTTTTAATTACAAAACTTTCAATTACGAATATAAAAAGTGTAAGTAAAAGTCCATATTTGCTTATGACTCTTTAGTTTGTAAAAAAAATTGATATAATTGTAACTAAAAGTATTGTTTGTACTTATGACTCATGAGTTCTAAGCAAAAGCTAATAATTATTAAGTGAATATCGACCCAATTCAACAATAGTTTTTAGTGAGTTATATGATTTCTTTTACTCACAAAAATATATTTATATAAACTACTTTTGTTTGCAAGTAAAAATACTAACTTTTGCTTATGAATCTTAGAGGAAAGTAATATGTATAGCTTTGTAAGTAAATATGTATTTTTACTTACAATATATATACTCAATAAAAGGGAAACTACCAAACTATAAAAAAGATGAAGAAGAAGAATATAATTAATTAATAAATTAAGCTTTCACTCAAAAGGGACGAAACAGTAATATAATATTTAATTTTGACTTTTGTCTTTTGTACAAGTAAATAATAATTAAATGGTTTTTATTTTTTTTCGATAAATCTAAAATAAATAAAAGATAGGCAAAAAATATATCAAAAATAAGAAGATAGACACAAAAAAGATAAGGATCTTGCTACGTACTCGAACACGGACGTGGAACACACACCCGAAACCCCCTACATCCTACCCCTAATGCACACACGTTGTTTCAAAAGATAATAAGTTAAAAACCCAACAATTTCTCTCCCTATCTCCTAGGCTCACGGTCGTATCTCTCACGTTGACCTCACAACTAATTTCTATTTCATCACATCGCAAATCATCAAAGAGTTCCTCTTAACATTGTTGCGCCTTGCACTTCATCTCGATTCTGCATCGTCTCTTAATTTCATGGGTTCATCCATGTCAGTACATGCAATCTCTACAAAGGTTTTAATTTGCATTTCACCTACATTTGTTGATTAATCCTAATGCATTTTATACGTTTCAACTTATTTTCTTCATATTAATTGGGTGCATGTAAGATGCATGAGCCTATTGCAAAGTCGGTACAAGCTTCAAACATCCTATGGCTTTTTTAAAGTTGTATTCAATTTTTTTAATTTCTTTAATTTTTGTAATGAAGAAAATTATAAATGAATTTTAAACTGTCTAACTTTATTTTTCTTCTCTTTCTAGTTGTTGGTTGAAGGAGCATTGGTACATTGTTTGGTTACCCAGCTAAATCTACTCTAGCTAGCTTTGGGCTCCCGAATAAGACAAAGTTTGTCAAATTGATGGAAAAGTGATCAGAATAATAATCAAGAATAAATAACTGTATTTTATTTAAGTTTAACTGTATTTTATTTAAGTTCTCTAACTCATTAAATTTTTTTATACCAAAACGAAACTCATTAAATTAACGTGAAAAAATAATGAAAGACACAAAAATTAAACAAAATAATATTTAAATGAAAAATCTAGTTATATTAATAAATATTATTGAAAACGAATAGAAAATTTATTAACAGATATTATACACTTTTACTTATGATGGTGGTTCATAAGTAAAAAGAGGATCTCTTTACTTACAATTAAGTTTGTAAGTGTAAACTTTTACTTGACGACGACTCTATTCTTACGATGTTTTTACCAACGACATTTTGTAAGTAAAAACTTTTACTTACAATTTTAACACTTTTACTTACAAATTAAATTCGTCAGTAAAAGATTTTTTCCTTCTTGTCGTTGTTGGAGACGGTGAGGCGACTAATAGTGTATACACCAGACACTCCATTAATACTAACTTGTAATTAATATCTTGTCGCAATAATCAAACACTGATAATAAATAACACAGATAATATTTATCTTTGGGTCGATTTGTCACTCACTTATAAAATATGTCAAATAATTATCAAGCATTTATCACTACACACAATAAGCTACTACCACTACTACAAAAAAATTAATTTTTCTATGGGGTTCAATATTTGTAACATTTTGTTAACTATGATGTTCACATTCTTTACTAGCTATTTAAAAATAAAACATTTAAATTACACACACCATGCAATAAACACATTTTCTTAAAAAATCTATTACACTATAAATATATTAAATAAATAAATAAATAAATTTTCATTCTTACTATTTTTGTTCCGGTTTGTTCTTCAATTTGATATTCCTTTACCTACAAAAAAAAATTAATATTCCCTGTAAAAAAAAATAAATTTAGTTATTTTATTCAAAATGAAAACTAAACAACAATAAAATATTAATATAAAGAATAATTCAAAATATCGGTTCTCGGCTAAACGTTCCCAACAACAAAGCATTTGCTAAATACATTAAAACACAAACACTCTCACGCTCAACTGTTCCCTCTCTCTCTCTAAGCTAACAAACTCAACACAATCCCAAATCAAAACCCAACCCCATCTACTCTTTCCTTCTCTTTCTCTTTCTGTGTTGTTACCACACACTTTTCCCCCTCTCACCCTCTTTCTCACTCTCTCTCTCTCTCTCTCTCTATCTCTCTCTCTCTCTCTCACAAGACTCTCTCCCTCTCTCTCTCTCTCTCACTATCTCGTCCTCACTCTCTCACTATCTCGACCTCTCTTTCTCTCAATCTCTCTCACTATCTCGTCCTCTCTCTCTCACTCTCTCTCACCGTCTCGACCTCTCTCACACAACACCTCTCACTCTCTCACTCTCTCTCACAAACTCTCCCCCTATCTCTCTCTCACGCCACTCTCACCCTCCTCTCTCTCTCACGGCACCTCTCACCCCTCTCTCACACGGCACACGGCACCTCACCCTCTCTCGCACACTCTCTACCTTTCTCTCTTTCTTTCTCCACAAACTCTCACCCTCCACGTAACTCCCTACCTCTCTCTCTCTCTCTCACGACACCTATGGCAGCTCTCTCTCTCACACTCTCTCCCTCTCACTGTTCCTCTCTCTCTCTCTCTTTCGGCTAACAAACTCAACCCACACACACTTCCACTTACACTGCAGCCTTCGCTGTAGCCGTCACCGTCGCCGGTACTCTCTCGTTCTTCCACACACACTCTTCCTCTCCCTCACACTGCTTCTCTCGATCTCCCTCACACTCTCTCTGCACTTTCTTCCTCTCTTTTTACTGCTCCACACTTACTCGAACCCTCTCTTCTCATTAACCTCAATGACTCTCTCCCTCTCTCTATTTTAAATCACCCATCGTCCTCACCAACCAACTTTTAACTCGTAGGGGTCATCGATAGGGGTTGTAGGGGTCATCGATAGGGGTTGTAGGGGTCGTGGATAGGGGTTGTACGGGTCGGTGCTTGCAGATATTCTCTGCGCTACGCCCGTGAAGATCGTGAAGTTGGCATCCATTTGCCACGGCATGCATGGTGGCATACGTGGGATGCCACCACGCATGCATGCATGCGTGGTGGCCTCGCATGCATGCGAGATGCATGCATGCGAGAGGCATGCATGCTTGCATGCGAGACCTCGCATGCATGCGTGGTCTCGCATGCATGCGAGGTCATGCATGCATGCCAGACCACGCTTGCATGCGAGATGCATGCATGTGTGGTCTCGCATGCCACCACGCATGCATGCACACCACGCATGCAGTGCATGCATGCGTGGTGTGCATGTCGGGGAGTAACACGTGTGAGACGTATGGGAGAAGTGTGAGACGTGTGTGAGACGTGTGGGAGAAGTGTGAGACGTGTGTGAGACGTGTGGAGAAGTGTGGGAGACGTGTGGGAGACGTGAGTTGTGTGGGAGATGCGCGAGAGATGTGAGGTGAGGTGGCAACACGAATGGCGCCTGTAAAGGCGCCATTCGTGTTGCAGGTGAGGTGGAACGAGGTGGTGTCCATATTCCGCGTTTACGAAACGCGGAATACATCCACGTCACTCCATTTCTCCATATTCCGCGTTTATGAAACGCGGAATAGATCCACGTCACTCCATTTCTCCATATTCCGCGTTTACGAAACGCGGAATACATTACTGTCGTTCCACGTCACTCCATTTCGCATTTCGTAAACGCGGAATACATTACTTAAAGAATAAAAAAGAAAATCATAGTAATTTACGAATAAAAAAGAAAAATAACCGTACGGATGTAATTTATTCGCCCTGCTAGAGTAACCCACATTTGACACCAATCTCCTTAGATGCCATCCAAATCACCTCGAGATGCTTGTACGTACATCCTGTGGCGGAAATAGATAGCATCCAAGGAAGTTAGTGCCAAATGTGGGTTACTCTAGCATTTAATAAATAGAAAATAATAAAATGACCTACTTTTAATGCATACTTTAGGCGCACACCTTTGTTTTTCAGTCATTTATGGTTCTTTCTTGTCTCTACATACGTGAGCCCCACATCTGGACAAGGGCGTACGCGCAAAGTATGCGTTGAAGTGTGTTAGATTATCATTTTTCTAAATAAATATCCCGCTAATTCCCACATCACTATTAGTGGGGATGTGTGGGATAACCAAATGACGATAATAGCCCTCGCCTTTATTAGAGAACAAAACCTAAAAACCTCTTTCTGTTGCTCGTCTCGACTTAGCTCTCCGTGCTCTCCTCTAGACTTCGACCTTGCCTCCACTTCGCCCTCTTCAAAAGGTGCACATCTAATACTTTCCTTCTCCCAATTATTTCTTGGATTTTTTTGCTTTCTTGGGGTTAGGGTTAGGGTTTTGGTCTGTGAATCTGCCCAACCAATTTGCTAAAATGAACCAAACGAAGCACGAATAGGTGATTTCCTCGATTCGTTCCCTTCTCTCGCCCTTAACTCTCTCACTACTCTGGTTGATCTCAATCAAACTCAATACTTTCCGTTTCTCTCTCACACATCATCAATGTCTCTATCTAGACTCTACATCATCGATTTTCTGATCTTTGTTTAAATTTCGCTATTTTTTATCGTTTCTTGATGCACTCATCAATTTATTTATGCTTCATTGAACATTACTTCAACATGACTATTCTCTCTATCTTTCGACTAACACCAACAGATCAACAACTCATATTGTCTAAAACTCGCACCAACAGATCAACAACTCACAGTATTGAAGATAAAAAAAAAAAAAAAAAACTCACAGTATTGAATCTCACTCACAAGTCCTGTTTTCATCTCAAACTCTCGATCCCTTCTACTTCGCTACACCTCTCTCCATTGAGGTAAAATACCTGATCATCTCTCAATTTTTTTTATTTTTTATTTGTGTACTCTCAATTTCTTTGTTGATATTGTTGTTGCCTATGGAAAGGCTTGTTGTGAACACTGCCTATATCATTTGTGTATTGAGGCGATGTGTTTTTGGAATGCACACCAAATGTTTGATACAAGTCCTTAATTTGGGAATGCACAACAATCGTTTGATACAAGTCCTTAATAATCAGATATTGTTTGCACACTGTGGTTGCTGGAGATTTTAGGTATAAGGCTTATTGTTGGAATTTGTTGCTCCTAATAGTATAGTATTTGGCATTAACATTCCTTCTCTCTTTTTGGGCTCTCCTTGTACGGCATGAAGTTGTTGAAACATTAATTCATCAATGCTCAATTGATAATCTAATGATAGGCGCCGTGGAGAGTTGAAACATTATTGTAAGATCTTCAAAAGTCATGCCATCTTCAATATATCAGAAAGAAAATTTCAAAAGTAAGAAGACCAAATGCTTTTAAGAAAAGGAATCTGCCTTTCTTTCAACCTAACCTGTGTAGTCTAAAGATCTATACGTACTACATAGAGAGGGATGATATAAAAATTAAGAAATAATATTCTTCCCCAGGCAAAAATCTAATTCTATCTATTGATAGAAAGTACATGAAAGAAGTACCTTTTATTGGTTTATACACAACCCATTGTACTATGCCTACCTGAATCGGCTTAAATTTTATACACAACCCATTGTACTATGCCTACCCATTGTGGAATTAGAGAAGCAAGATGGCCCTAGGAAATAAATGGAGTCTATTGCCCATGAAAACATATATATTCTTCTTCTTTTTTTATAATTGTGTGTGGTGTCGAGGTTATCTTCACTAGTCCACACACAAAGCCCTGGCTCTATCGACCGGGAGTGGGACCCAGTGGCCCAGCAATCAGCAATCATATCATTGACTAACTGCTTGAGAGCTCTCTCTCTAACAGTATTTCGGTGACTTTCATTTTGTGCAGCAGCCATTTTAGTTTCCTTTTACATTGGATGTGCTCATGCGACCCTTTATTACAAAACTCAATATTTATTTTTCTTTATTGCACTAGAGAACATCACTGTTTAATTGACAATCCAAATGTTTCGATTGCCAGGATTAATAAAAGAAGATTATGATCAGCCACCAACTATTCGTTTGATTATTTTCAGTTCAGTGGAGTTTGCTATTAATTTTGTTTAGGCCTTTGGTTTGTTTGTTTTCGTGGACTGGTTTGATTCAGTTCAATTTTGCAATTGGTTTGAAGGAAATTCGAATTCATGATGAGAATTCCGCGTTTTGATGGTGTTCACTGCAGTTATTACTTCATTTTGATTGGTTTTGATTCGATCAGCTTAATATTAATAGTTTGTTCTTCTCACTTTCGATTTTAGCTTTCCACTTATTTGCGGAACAGCGTCATCGAGGGTTGAAGAAAACCCTAGAAAAAAGAACAAAGAGTTTAAGCCCCCACGAGAACAAGTCGGCGAATCCGGATAAATTCGTTAACCATTAGTAGATTTGTGATAATGCATTGTCAATAGGGGTCGTTAGGGTTGGTTGGGGGTTAATTTCTTCCCTTAGAGGTGAGAAGACTTTTTAGGGCTTTGAATTAGAAAGTGGATATTTCCAAGATTTGTGTTTATGTTTTGATTCTCAAAGGTAGTAACTTTTTAGTTTAAGTAGAACACTAACATTATTTGGATCAAACTAGGTAATCTCAAGGTTCACGAGTTTGATTTGAAATCGTAGAATTACTTTTTAGTTTTGGATCTTGTCGCTTCTTTAGGTGAAGACTTTTTAGAGCTTTGAATGAGAAAGTGGAGAGTTCCAACATTTGTGTAGTTGAGCTTTTTTGTTCACCAAGTTTGTAATGTTAAACTACTTCGCATGTTACTTGGTAAGTAGCATCAATACATTCCTATGGCATAATATTTGTTTGATCGCCAAAGCATCTCTAGTGATGAGATGGACGAGGCATCAGTTGCCAAAGGCAGGTTGGGCGTTCAACTCATGTCAAAACCAAGGCTGCTGTAATACATTTTGTTTGATCAGTTTAGTTCCCTTTCAGTTTCTATTTCAAAAGTAAACACTTCATCCCCTTGAGTTCCAGTACTGAGGAGACTTGTATTCCTTACTGCTAGATAGCCTTGATTGGTTTTATGAATGATGTGATGAATTGCACTCAACGAAGTACTTTGTTCTAGACGAGGCCCTTCTTTTAAAGTTATAAAAAACAGCTTTATTTTTTGAAGTTGCACTACTGATGAATTTTTCAATAACAGGCACAGGTGAGATATCCCAAGCATCACAGGTACACAAGGACAGAAAGCTAAGACATGGCGAAGCACCATCCAGATCTGATTATGTGCAGGAAGCAACCCGGCATTGCCATTGGAAGGCTCTGCGAGAAGTGTGATGGGAAGTGCGTGATATGCGACTCCTATGTGCGTCCTTGCACTCTTGTTCGGGTCTGTGACGAATGCAACTACGGCTCCTTTCAGGGGCGCTGTGTGATATGTGGAGGCGTGGGCATTTCCGACGCTTACTACTGCAAGGAGTGCACTCAGCAGGAGAAAGACCGGGATGGGTGCCCCAAGATTGTCAACTTGGGTAGTGCCAAGACCGATCTGTTCTATGAGCGCAAAAAATATGGTTTCAAGAAACGATAGTGATACAGATTATGTATGTCTATTCACATTTACCCTTTTTGTCTGATACCGACTTTTATGTTCTATTTCTAGCTTGTTAAAATGGGGACTTGATCAAGATGTTTTCACTTTGTTTTGATTCACAAGTGCTAGAACAAATTAGTATTCAATGAACAAGTTTTCAAAGGAAGCTTAGCTACTGTTTCTAATATTACTAGTATTCAATTATTTGCCTAGATTTGTGTCTCACACTTCACAATATGTGCCATTCAAGACTTCATTGAGCTCTTTTTTTTTTCCTTCAAAAACAGATTTCAATGAGCCTTACTCTTAGTGTTTGTATTAATGCCATGGCGTCTGCGTTAGCACTTCTGGTACTGGAACAAGAAATTGAATCTCAATCGAGTGTTGTTAGGGAAGGTGATAAGCCTTTGCTTCCTAGTTAATTTTGATGAAAATAAAAACGCAACACAATTAATAATAACACTGCTACATGAGCCAAGCACGTTTGGTGAGACAAATGAGGCATCACTTGCCAAAATGCAAGGTTTGGAGAGGTAGTAAACCTTCGCTTCCTAGTTAATTTTGATGAAAATAACAATGCAACACAATTAATAACATCACTGCCATGTATGCCAAAACATTTCTGATGAGATGGACAAAGCATCACTTGCCAAAGGCAAGGTTTAGGGAAGGTTTAGGGAGGTCGTGAGTTTGAATTCCGCTCAAGTCATAAAAAAATAACAATACTGCTATAAACTTCCACTTGTAACTTATTCCTCATTGATTTTGTGAATAACGGATGAACCATCAAAAGAAATATATTTCTCTGGTCGTTTATTAACAGTGTACGCACAAATAGAACATTTGAATCATAACACTAAGCGTTTTTTACTATGGATTCCTCTTTATTATCTGCCAATTTATGACCAGTACAGCATGATCCTCCCTCGTCATAACCATGCAAGGACTCGAAACCTGCAGAGCGCGCCATTACATGCGGCTATGCTGCCGGAGCGCAGCAGGCTTGAAGCTCGCAAACCCTGTAACTTCCCTTCCTGCTATCAAGCTGTTAATGTCGTAAGTACCTTCATATGTGTAGATAGGCTCAAGATCACAGAACGCCTGAAACCACCAAATGAAAGCCATCCAATGTTATGACATTAAAGCTGGACTAATGCAAACTAACAATTATTATTAAAAAGAGTTTATGGACTATGAAAGCACACCACCAAGTTTATTAAATCGAGTGAGTGGAAACGTTGATCTATATAGCCGACTCCAACTAATTTGGATTTGGGATTGAGGCTTTGTTGTTGTTGAAGAGTTTCCACAAAGTCATAATATTGACGAGACAAGGTAAGAACAACATACCTTTGTAAACGAAAAAAAAATAAAATAAAAATCAACCGCATACCTTCGCAACCAGAAAATCAGACAAGATCCCATTCCCACCAAGTAACTCTCTCCCAAGGGAAACAGTTTCCCTAGCCTTCAATGTAATCCATGCCTAAAAATTACATGCAAAAACATTTTAGTCACTTAAAACAAGAAAATTTTTAAAGCAAAACTTTGAGGAAAACAAATTTTAACCTTTGCCATGCTGGCTTGCCCAATTGTCATCTTTCCCGATTCGTACAGTTTGCAGAGCCGCCAACCAACAAGAAGCATTGCTTGAATATTGCCCAACATGAGAACAAGTTTCTCTTGGTTAATCTGAAAGGCAGCAAGCGGAGCACCAAATTGTTTTCTCTCTTTCAAATACCTGTCTTAGTCCCCTTAAAATTTTAGAAAATTAAACTAGGTTGTTAAGATAGTACAAAGAGACAAGCAAAATTTTAATACCTGTGACACATATCATACACACCCATAGATATCCCAATTGGTTGCCAAGCAACCATGACACGCGAGACAGCAAGTATCTGTTCCAAGTAGCCATTATAAATAAGCAAGGAAGAGCAAGAAAGAAAGAGAGCCTATTTATTCATGGTGAAAAGAGACCAAACAGTTTGGAGTCAGAACAAGAATTTAAGCACGTTGCAGTACAACATCACAGTATAAAACCCAACTGACTCAGGCATAGTACCTTGTTTGTATCCTGAAAAGTTTTGACACTGGCTAAATAATCCTCATCAGGTACAAACACCTTGTTTAAGACAATATCTCCGTTCTGAACAATCCTCAGACCAATTTTGTTTTCAATCTTTGCAACTTTTAATCCCGGTGCACCTTTCTTTACAATAAATCTAAAAGTAGAGAAAATGCAAAGAGCATACAAGTGTCAGTAACAAAACTAGTTGGTTATAAGTATATCAGTAAAAAGGCAATTAACTCTGAATTCAGTATTATCAGTCAAATGCCTGAATTTCCAAGAAAGTGTGCATGTGCATGTGTCCACTGTTACAGATCTCCCCGTCTAAGGGTGCATACACAAATTTCATGCCAAGCCAAACTAAAGAATGTTCCATCCAGCAATGAGATCCCCAAGCACAGTCAACAAGCTTTTTTTTTTTTTGGAAAGCTTAATTATTCTAAACTCCCACTTAAAGAAATGCTCATCATAGCATTTCTTGCAGTCTGTCTGATCATGTTAAATTACATAATCAGATGAACTACACATTATGATTGCAAAGTTTTAAAATTAGATACAATGAATGATGCATCTCGCTCACTTCTACACCATGTGTAGAGAATCAGGGATGAATATATCCATGAAAAAAAATTTCTTACCCATTTATCTGGTTTGTAGTTGTGTTCCTAGCAAAAATAACCAGTACATCAGCAAAAGTACTGTTTCCAATCCATCGCTTCTGGCCATCAATTATCCAGCCTCCATCTACCTGCATCTCTCAAAGCCAAATACATAGAAATCTTATAATTAAGATTTCTTACACCAGGGGGGGAAGAGGGAGACAAAAAGAATCAGCAGTTAGAAAGACCTTTTTTGCTGTTGTTCTCAAAGAACTTGCATCACTTCCAAAATCAGGTTCCGTTAAACCCTATTGTGAGGGAAAAAATACAAATAACATATATGACATGTACAATTCAATTTGTAAGAAAATACCAGAGTATCTGCTAATTAGAACGTTTCTTACCCAACAAGCTACAGTTTGCAGACTTGCAAGAGATAGCAAGTATTTTTGCTTTTGTGCCTCGGAACCACAAAGAGCTGTTGTCGACAGTTTGAACAAGTAGCCATAGTAAAAACTCGATGGTCTATTAGGAAGGAATGAAGAGGGTGAAACAAATTCTAGTAGTTAGAATTTCGATTAAAATAAGATTACCAATTGTGAGCATTGCCAGTGAAGAATGCACCAAGATGAAGGTAGAACAACTAGCATCAACTCTTGCTATTTCTGCTATTGCTATAGCGCTTCCAGTAAGGGAAAGTCCAGGACATCCATAGCCCTGAACAATAGAAAAATTAAACAGATATTCCTCCTGGATTTTTTTTCTTAATAAATCTAAAATACCTTTATTGTGCCGCCAGCAACTCCAAGCATAGCAAGCTTTGGAATGAGATGAAATGGGAACTTTGCCTTCTCCCAGTACTGCAAGAATAATTTAGATGGCACTAAAACTTCACTCCAAATACATTTTCATCTCATGTCAAGACACCAAAAACATAAACTTAACATAAATTCAATTTTTTCAATACGGCAAGGCGGTATTAGGCGGTATTAGGCGGTTTAGCCCCGCCTAATAAAGGCGGGGCCTAGGAGGTGCTTAGGCGGGCGAAAAAATATTAACCTAGACCTCCCTAAGAAATAATTTAATTTATTTAGAGACCCCTCAACAGTAAGGGGCATACTTTCTCACCACCATATTTTCAACTCCACACTTCTTTACACATTTTGAAATAAAAAAATATTTTTTAGAAAATAAATAAATAAATAATATTTTTAATAAAAAAAATTTTAATAATTATTTTCAGGCCCATCGCTTGCCTTATGAAGGGCTAGGCAGTGGAAAACTCCAAAGGCCTAAGGCGGGGCCTAGGCGCCGCCTTGAAAACACTGCATAAACTCAAGTTAAGCTTTTAGCAAGCTACAGTAACTACTTTACCAAGTTTAGAGAATATGCACAACTAGCAAATGAGCAGAGAAAACATTCCAGCTAATTTTACCGACTAATCTATGAATAATACTGAAGAACAAGTCCAAAAGATTCCAACATTTTACAGTGCTGTAAAAGAACAATATACCTCAGTCATTACAGGAGCAACTTCTTTTTCCATAATAGCTCTGACTTTTCTCCTGAGGTCCTGCTCCTCGGGAGTTAAAAGATCATTATAGTGATAATAGTCTGAGGCTGCAAAATGCATCAAGAACTCAATCAGAACTCCTTCTCAACAAGAAAAAGAAAATCTGAAACTCAAACTTCCAAATAAAAAAGGTTTGATGGGACATAATAGACCAAAATCATACTCTCTATTTTTTTTCTCTAAAAAATTAAAAATTTCGCATTTTTCAAATACGGCACCCTATGGCCTGCACAGCCATGAATCTGATTTAGCTAATTAGTTCATCCTGCTGGCAACCTACACCAGTAGTTTCCAACGTCGTTCGCATGTTTACAAGTAATTATCAATTTTATGGTCATACCATAAGGAGGGAAAACGGATGCTGGGGTTGCCTGGGGAAATGCAACGGATAAGTCCAATGCTGGCAAGCCAATTTGCGAATTGACATCGTTAGAAATATTGTCTGCATCACATAATGAAAAATTCACACTTGATCAAAGTACAGCTTATATAAATACATATATACAAAACTGGTCACCATGGGAAGATGAGTAGGAAAGCAAATAACCAAATGCAATCAATAACTTAACAAAACTAGTTGCATAGTTCAATGTCAAATGCATCAATTAACAAAGTAAATTGTGATAATCCTACAATAATTGTTCCATTAATCTTTAACTAAAAAAAAATGTTTCTTAACGTGACAGGGGATATTAAGTGTAACCTGAAAATGTCCTACAAACAATTGATTACAAATAATTAAGAGTCGTTTGAGGAGTTTGTCAAAAATAACCAACAAACATTAACAGCCTTTATAACAGATTATCATGAGCTACAGATACAAAATTTGACTTTGGAACAACTCACTTGCCTGTTGTTCACAAAATTTGCTTACCAAACACTACTGGAATAAGTTATAACCCTTCAAATGGAAAGAAAATGTGTTTCATTCAAATCGACTACGCCGTTGGAATCATTTTCAGTACGAAATTAAACACATTTCACAATTATTATTTTTTTAGGTTCCCATTATTAGACTGAACCTGACTAATTTTTTTTTATTTTCCCGTTCACATAAACCTAAAAAAATAATAATGATAGAATAAAATAAATGTTTTGATCCGAATTCACACCAATATCACAATTCAAAAAGGGCAAAAACAAGAATCCAATATTCGATGAATATGGAGAATCAAAGACTCGAACCTTGCTTCTCGATCGAAGAGATTGCCATCTCGAGGAGCAATAGAAGAAGAAGAAGAACGGATTGTTGTTGTTGTTGTTATTGTTGAAGGTGAGAACACGACGAGCGACTGAAGAGAAACCCAGATTCTGAAACAAGAGCGAAACTGTGTGACTTAATGGAGTCAGAATCGCGGGTGCGGCGAGCGAGTTGGGTCTGCGGAGCACTGTGGTCGTTGATGTGAAGTTAGTTGGCGTGTTTGGGGATTGGACGGTTGGGATTAGATGTCTTGTGCGGGCGTAGGTGCGTAGGGGACAGTGGATCTGGATCCATTATTATAATTTATAAACGGCACGCAAGTCAAGGTGGTGATGAGGGTGCCCGCGTCGTGGCGTACGTGGCATGTTGGTTCATCTTATCCATTCATTGCTACGAGATGAGAACCTAGATTGAAGCGTTACGGATCTGTAGGTTGGGAGAGTGTTGATATGTTGTGTTGGGTTCAAGCAACGCTGTTTTGGTGCCATGTGAGGAAGAGAGCCTAACTAATTAAATGAGGTGCGGCATAGTAACTCACTTTTCAACCCACATTTGACACTTACCTCATTAAATATTATTTAAATTGCATTGAGATATATGTGTGCACATCTTGAAGCAAAAATAAATGGCATCCGATAAGGTCAATGTCAAAAATGAATTACTCTAATATTTTTCTAATTAAATGTTGGACATATTTTCTTTTGTTAGGATCCTTCTTTTCTTTTTGTTATGATTACTAAAGTAAACTCCAAAATGATACCACTTTGGACATTCAATTAGGTACAATGTTTTGATTGTCTACTTTAGTGTTTTATTTAATGTTTGATGCTTACCACATTAACTAATTTCGTTGAAGCACCGTCAGTCCTTATATAAGTCGGCCTCCCAACTCAATTTTTCTCTATTCACGAGACTTGAACTCGAAACTTCGCTTAAGAAAATCAAGTCTTTTACCACTTAAACTAACCACGGGTTATTGGTCATTCGATATCTAATCCCTCAAACCAAAATAAAAAACAACCTAAATACTAATCCATATGGTTGGTATTTAAGAGAAATTGAAATTTCATAAATCATTCATAGCTCAGTACAAGACTAGACACATAATCAAGTACATTGTTTCGCTGATCTTATTTATGTAAACAAACTGCCATTAATTTAGTAGTTTTTTTTTTCAAAATTGAAACAGTTTGACAATCAAAGACTGTTCTTTACAACGTTGAAACTCATGATTATGCACAAAAGTACTAGAACCATAAAATAAATAACAAAATTTTTCAACAAGGAAAAGAAAATTTAAAACTTCATAATAAGAAGAAGACAAATTAAAGATTCCAACTAGAAAAATTATAAAGCAAAAACAAAAGACAAATCAATCCAGTGCGCCGCACAAATCTACGCAACACCGTTGATGAAGATGTACCGCAACAAGGATGAACCAATCTCTACAAATCTGATTAGATCTGTTGTTTATTGAATGAATAAAGAGTAAATGAGATTTTGATTGAAACCACCGCTAATCGTTGAGAGGATCGGCGGTGGTTTAAGAATAAAAATCACAAAAGTGAATCAAAAAAAGAATTTTACGGTTTTGGAGATAATGAGAGATACCACAAGAGCTATGCTAAAAAAACAATGTTAGCTTAAGTGTGACTACCACGTAAGTGCCATAACAATCAAATGACTCGAATGACTTAAAATTACTTCTTTTTTATACTAATCATAATTTTACTGAAGCTCAACACAGGTTACAAATTATGACATTGCCTATCAACCGGTGCCATGCTTCGACAATTAGTACCAACATGACTTCGCGAATACCTTACCATATCATGATTCAATGAGTTCGCTTATCTTTTAATGTAATTGATCTTCTATAAGGGGTGCATAACTAATAACCTCTTACATTCATCCATAATTACACCAACTTTAAGCACATTCGATTTCAGATTGTTGATGTCATTCACAACAAGTAGTGAATCCGATTTAAAGATGACTTGTGTGAGTAAAAGTTATTAATTTTTATTTTTTAATATGAAAAAAAAGTAAAATATGATTATTTTTTTGAAATTTTAAAACTAAACTTCAATCCCAAGTTAGTTGGTATCAGCTACATGGATCAACTATTTCATTACACTCAATTTAGTGCGATCTGATTCAGTGCGTCACTAGGTGGACACCTGAACGCCTATATTTACTTAGTCCATTTTATAAACATCAACAAAAGTTTTAGGCTGGCTAAACCAATTACAATCCTTTTCCATTTTTCTTGTATGGATAATAGACTTGACCTATTTCCCTAATTTCTTGAAGAGAAATGTTAAAGTGATCCACTATTGGCACTCACTAAGAGCACGCACCATGTTTTTTTTTTTTTATGTTTTACTTTTTTTACAATTTTGTACTTGAGGATAATGTTTAGGTTACCCACTACACACACTCACTACGACTACAAAATTGTTTAGAAAAAAATAAAAATAAATAAGGTGCGTGCTCATAGTGTGTCTGTAGTGAGTCACCTTAGCACTCCTCTTTTTTTATAGATAATGAGATTTACAACCCTCTTTCTTTATTTGGAGTTAGGCACCCGAGACCAATTTACGTGGGGTGGGGCATACAATGTTCTACTTGGGTTAGTGAGTTCTTACTATATTATTTATTAGTTAGAAAAAAAAAAAAAAACTAATCGGAGTATCCAAGAAAGCAGCACAAAAATATTTGTAAACTGTGTTTGGTGGATCCGAGGAGCATCAACGGTGTCACGCCCCCACATGGACTCGATCAACACTCAACAGAAGAGGAAGAGCCGAAGAGAGGTAACATGTGTTTAATTTAACTGCACAGTTAATCAATCCACAAATCCATCCATCCATTTAACCTTCACTGATCCATCCATCCATCCATCCATCGATCTCCCAATTGAATCAATGCTCGCCAAACGTCTCCTTCAGAAGGTCAAGCTCCCTCTCTCTCAGGTAATCGACCAATCCATGATTCTCGATCGATCGTTCGGTATATATATTGATATTGATGTTTGAAGAATTGGAATTGTGCACCGATTTCAGCGTTTTTGAGTAAAGATTGCTGTGTTCGTTGATGTTGTAGACCTTTTGTTCTGTTAGGGTTTATGAATTGTTGATTTGGTTCAATTGATTGGCTTTATACCTGTCTATGTTTGTGATTTCGGACTGAAATTGTTTGTGTTTGATACTTTGATTGAAAACTTTTGCACCGTTTCGGCTACAAGTCTGAAATACTACTGATTAGGACAACACAACAACAACAACATAGCCTTAGTCCCAAATTAGTTGGGGTCGGTATGGATCGGATTCTTCCATTGTGCTCGATTTAGTGCAATTGATGGTGAGATTTCCAAACCATTTAAATCCATCCTAATTAATGCGTCCCAAGCTCACTGCTGGTTTTGAAACCAATGAAAGATAGGAAGAACTGAAGAAATTCAACAAGGTAGGGGTAGATCAAAGTTAACTTGGGATGCATTAATTAGGAGGGGTTTGAATGGTTTGAAAAGCTCACCATCAATTGCATTTAACCGAGCACAATGGAAGAGTTTGATTCGTATAGCCGACCACAATTAATTTGGGACTGAGGCTATGTTGTTGTTGAAAGATAGGAAGAGCAATTGAAAAACTTTGAACAAAGAGAGAATCACCAATGGAGACCAAAAATCTTTGTTTTGGTTCACCTCAATTCAGTTGCACAAAACAGTAAATAGAAAACTGATTTCGATTCTCTTAATTTCAAAAAAATCTTTCGTACATTATATATAACTAAAGCAAAACTGAATAATAGAAAGTCCTAAAATAACTCTATTTCTAATCTAAGACAACTAGAACTTAACAACTAAAAGATCTCCTAACAAAAATAGAAAGTTCCAAAAATATAGGACTACCTAAAATCTTAGGCACCTAACAAACACAATTTCTAAATTTGTGCACTGCTCACATAGCAAGAAAATACTACAACAACAACAACATAGTTCCACATTATAGCAAGAAAATAACGAAAATAAAAAAGAAACTGTGAACCTAAAGCACTAATTTCAACATTAACTTCGGTCTACTCCTACCTTGTCAGTATATATAAAAAGACATTTGAGGGAAATGTGGAATATTGAAAAAAGGGTGAACCAAATTCAGGATATGAAGGTATCCTCCTGCATAGTAGACATGGCAGACTAGTTTTCCAATTGAACTCAATGGTGAAGCCTGTAAAACCCGAATTCAAGTGGTTCTCGTTATTCCCATTTTGTAGAATGAGGTTATGGAATGTTGTAGAGCCCTTGAATGGTTATTGATTTCAGCTTAAGTCCCTATTTATGTTGAAAGAATGGTAATGTGATGACTGTGGACGCACTCAATGTGAACTCATTGTTGAAGGAGTGCTACTAATTTGATGGATCCCTTCTAAAATAGTGTGAACTAATATAGCTGATCAATTTAGTTGTTCTGATTTATCCACCTTGGAATGTACCATGGTAAAAGTATATTTCCCTCTTTTTCTTTGATTCAGAACAATTTGCAGCATGGGAGTTTGACCGCTATGGATTTGGATGTAAAAGTTGCCCTTCATTATGGTATCCCACCCACTGCATCGATTCTTGCTTTTGATCCTATTCAGCGCCTCTTGGCCATTGGGACTCTGTAAGTGAGATTTAATTTTCTGACTTTTCGTTGATGAAACGGGTTAGCTCATGGAATTTGTAGCTATTTTAGGATTTTTCGTATCACTGCTGAATGCATTTTCTGTCTGCAATTTGATTGTTACTGCTCACCTTTTGCATTCTGAATTCTAACACCTCAATTTTGCTATTAATCAATTTTTCCATTAATTATCTGTTGCAAACACTTTTTTTAGTTTGATATTGAAGATGCATGAGCTCGATATACATTGTTATATAAAACGCTTCTATCGTAGCGTTTAACTAATGATTAAGTTGAATGTTAAAAAAAAAAAGCTTCAACACGCAGCGGTTTCGAGTTCAATACTTAAAATATTATTTTGACTCTAGAAATATTGTCATCATTCCTGCATGATATCCATATGGACATTGTTCATGCACTAGTTTTAGTTCTATCAGTAACTCTTCAGGTCATTTCTTTTCTTAGGAATTTAGCCACGATTTTCTGCTGCGCTCATTTATCTGAGCTTTTCTTATTGCAGCAGTTACATAATTAAATATTTCTTTTTTGAGTTATTGATATAAGGAAAAAGGAAGAAAGTAAAGTTGCTGCATACCGCTACTTTTAACTCACCCAATCTAAACATGCTTCCATTTTCATATGATAATTGAATATGCATAGTCTATTGATGTGCAATTAAAAACATGATGTGGTTTGTTATTGCACATCTTACCTTTGAGTTCAATTTTTTTTTTTTTTTTGGGCGCACTGCAGTGATGGCAGGATAAAAGTGATTGGTGGTGATAATATTGAAGGACTACTCACATCTCCAAAGCAGTTACCCTACAAAAATTTAGAGGTCAGTATTTTGAAGACCGAGTTGTTTATCACTTTATTTACTTTAATTATTTTGTAAACAAGACCTTTATTATCACTCTTTTATTTTTTGTGCACAATCAATTCTTGAGAATGTTTGTGGGATGTCAGTTGTTCCTGGTATGCTACATTTGTCGGTGTTTAGATTTAGGAGTAAGGTGTGGTTCTTGATTGAACCTACCAGTGGCTATTAGTGTTTTTCTTGATTGAGCCTACTAGTGGCTATTAATGTGATATTGCTATCTGTAGCTTAATACTCGGAACTCAAACTTTGAACTGGGGAGAAACTGATTCATGTAGTTTGTGAGGAAATGTTTAGTATAGACACCATTATGTGATAAAGTAGATATCTAGGATCAACTCATAGTAACATTTAGCAACTCAATTAATAGAATATGGAATGTGAATTATTTCAGTCAAGTTATAAAAAGTAGTTCAAAAGGGGGCATATCAGTTTTCTCACTCAAAAATTTATGAGCTGTTCTTTTGAGTTTTACCTTGTTTTTTGAGGCATAAGTGGCCATTTAGATGGAATTTAAGTTCTTCACCTTGGTTACAGTGAATGCATTTGGTTGCTCTTTGCGTAGGTTTTGATACTTCTAAACATACACATGCTTCTGATACCAAAAGCTGAAACATTATTTTTGAAACTCAGAAACGATTTATCATGGGACCAACCAGGGTCTAGCTGTAGAACATTATAAAAACTATTTAATCCAACTATGTGCACACCTGGTTCTTTCTGTAACCAAGACAAGCGGTAATTCAACTTTCATGTATAAAACTCAGGTACTTTTTATTTATCACTTTGGAAAAGCAGGTAACCTGGTCTTTTGCTCTAATCACTGATGCACTAAAGAAAAAATTTTCTACAATAGTTTCATCAGTTCTTAGCAGCAATTGGGAATTAGCATGAAGACCATTTTTACATTTCACACAGGATTCATGAACAGATGGAAACTAATCTGGCATTATCTGAAAAAATAAAAGCCTTGAATTCCATGTATGGATTTTCTATTTTGGTTGGAGATTTTCCACCCAAAAAAGAACTATTTGTTATGCTTTTGATACATCTATGACCTACTTTGAATCTGAAAAACTTTATGTGCTTTATGCTTGTTTCGATATTAATTTTTTAATTGCTCTTTGTTTTTTATTTTTATGGATATCTTAATGCTTCCTTTTTTTTTTTTTTTTTTCTTAAAAGAATTGTGTCTTGGCCAACTTGTGTTGTTTTCCAATTTGACAGTTTTTACATAACCAAGGCTTCCTTGTGAGCGTGTCCAATGAAAATGATATTCAGGTAATTTGCCTTCAATGACTACATAGTTTTTCTTCTCTTCGATGCTGCTGCAAATTATGGTTCCTTCTTTTTTGTTCAATTAAAATTTTACTTTTCAACTATATAATATAATGGTGGATGCTTAATTCATGAAATTTCTTGTGTTGGGTATTTTGTGCGCACATTCGTGGGTGATAGCTGTTTGTGTGATTTACTGGGGAAATTAGTTTATTTTTTCTTACTGCAACGCCAATGCTATTTGGTGTATCAAATACTTCCTAATGATGGTTTGGATGAATACAGTCTCGAATATATTTATGGTAACGTGTAAGTTATGGTTATGGTTCACTGGCTTTTCTCATCCTCTCATTTTTTCTCAATTTTGCATACAGTTCTTTAATTATATTTTGGTCGATTACCAACCTTATTGGCAATTTACAGGTTTGGGATTTGGAAAACAGGTGCTTAACTTATTCTTTACAGTGGGAGTCTAATGTGACAGCTTTTTCTGTGCTACAAGGCACATATTTTATGTACGTCTCTTTCTAAAGTATAATGTTGAATTTGATTTCATCTCTTTCCTGGTAGCTAGTGTATTGCTGGAAGTGGAAGGGAGAATCTGCCAGATCATGTATGAAGTTTTTAATTTTCTTTTGAATCTTTACAGGTATGGTGGAGATGAGAATGGTTTGACATCGGTTCTAAAGTATGATGCAGAAGAAAAACAGCTTTTGCATTTACCTTATAATATTTCTGCTGATTATGTAGCTGGTATGACTTCATGTATTTTGTCAATAACATGCTTCCTGCATCTTGGGTACCTATTTCAGGCTTCAGCATAAGCTTGTCTTAGTGTTATAGCTTTTTAATAGAACTTTGTGGCTGTAACAGAAGCGGCAGGGATTGCACCCTTTATCCATGCAAGTGTTGTTGGAGTTCTTCCCCAACCTGGTTCTTCTGGAAACAGGCAAGACATTTTAAGTTTCAGCATTTTTTGGTGATATAGGAAATATATTTGACATAGAGTATCTAGTTTTTTTTTTCTTTTTTTTTTCCCTTTTGTTTTTGTAGATTTATTTATTTATTTATAGAATTCTTATTTTTATAGTTGAAGTTTTAGAAGAATTTTACTTTTTCATTTTAATATTTTAGCGAGCCTTTGAAGGTTTTTGGAAGTAACCAAATGGAGGTATAATAGATTTATTAAGCTTCTTCTAATCTATGTAGAACATAAATTTCATTTTACTGTTTTATTGCAATTGTGACGCTTTCTAAAGGAGGAGCTGTCTACATAAAAAACTTTGTACAAGATTTCGTTCATATAATCTTATTTAGAGGGTCGTTTCCTTGGTATATGCTTTCTATTTATCTAGAATCTATTGAGTTTACCTCTCTTTACTTTAAATGTCTTGTTTCAAAACTGGATATTACTTTGATAAAAAGAGACTTCAATTTAATTTAAGAATATGAAAACATACAGAATGTGGGTTAAGAAGACTACATGAAATGCATAACGAGAGCTAGAGTTAAAGTCTAAATAGGATCCAATATCATGCAAACAGGCACAATTCCTCTGAGAAAAGAATGTCCCAACTTCCAATGTGATCTTCAGCCAAAACTCCTAGTAGGCTTTGATTCAAAACCTTCCAAAAGGAAACTTTTAGTCTGTCTGACTTCCCCAAGTCTGTTTCCTCATTGGCTATGTCTGAAGGATGCTATTGTTTGTTTCCATTCATATTCACAGAAACTTCCATGGTGTCATAGAGGTGTAATGCCTTTAAATCTTCTTCCTTAGGCCATTGCCATGCATCAAATTCTCATCCGAAAGCTCTTTTACATCTCCTTTCACTTTAAGTTGTAAATATTGTACAATGGGCTATGTTGGCCTTTTATTCAGTCTATAATGCTTCGAACAATATAGAGTTAATTGTACTTTTAAAATTTGGTCTCTGAGATCAGAACAAGAAACTGAATTTTGCAGTTCCTAGTTTTTAGTTGTTTTAGATCTGAGGATTTTATGCTAGAAGTGTTCATCTTCTGTTCCCCCCCTGCAGACTGCTGATAGCGTATGACAATGGATTAATAGTTCTCTGGGATATTTCTTCTTCTAAGGTTGTCACAGCGAGAGGCTATAAGGATCTTCTGTTGAAGGATGAGGAATTTGTTAGAGCTGTGAATGATGACCTCCAGGATACCAGGTCTGAACAAGAACAGTTAGAGAAAGAAATCAGTTCTCTCTGTTGGGCATCTTCTACTGGCTCCATCGTTGCTGTTGGATATGTAGATGGAGACATCATGTTCTGGAACTTGTCAAATGCTTCTTCTCCTGATGGTCAAGAAGGTCGAATATCATCTAATGATGTGATTAAGCTACAATTATCTTCTAGTGAGAAAAGGATACCTGTGATTGTCTTACACTGGTCTGCAAGAAGTGCATCTCATAATGATCGTCTGTGTCAACTGTATATCTACGGTGGTGATGAAATAGGATCTGAAGAAGTTTTGACGGTTCGTTTTTCTTTGTCTCAAGCTTTTCTTAATTTTTCTTTTTGGAATATGAATTTATATGTTTTTTTTTTCACCAAGCACTCAATCTTTTATTCAGTGTTATTGAGGCGTGAGCCGCCTCAAGCGCGCCTTGAGGCAATGTGCCCTCTATGCTCCTTGATTGAGCCCAGCATGCCTCTCTACGCCTTGGCATTGCTCCAAACATAGAGGCGTGTACCTCACCATTTAAAATTCAAAATTGTTTATGTTTCTTCATTGCTAATAAATTTCATCCAAGTGTCTTGTTTAGTTGTTCGATTCCAGATTGTAATCTTTACTAGGTCAAACAATATCACATATAACACATGTATAATTTTCACACGTACACACATACATGTTACAACCATATATGTTTGTATATGTATGTATATATGTAGAAATCTGTATATATTAGGCTTCGCTCAGGCGTGCGCCTCGCCTTGTGCCTTGCGCCTCGGGCCTTTTAGGCAACCATCGCCTCAATTGCGCCTTTCGCCTATGATAACACTGCTTTTATCCTTTCAATTATGTTATGTTGAAATGGAGACTCAATAATGTTTACCTGATAATGATTTAACCCTGTTCTGCATATCCTTATATACCTTTGTCATTCATATTTTCTCTATCTTTTGTATTTGAAAGACAGTCACGAGCTTTGTTTGGTGTGGGTCCAAAAGCGAACAATGTTGAACAAGTTCAATATGTAATTTTTTTGATAGGAACTTAATCAATCATTTGGGTCAGTGTCAAACATGAGCTAGTCATCAAGTAATAACTTTCTTTTGATCAAGGCAACCATATTGGTAACGTAAATGTTTCCTAAATCATAATTTGATTGACCAACTCAATCAAGATCAATCCCTCCAAATTTTGGCATGGACATTGCATGATTATGATTACCCACTTTCTTATTGCCATCGTGAAACTACTGGCATAACTATAAACAACAACATAGCCTCTATCCCAAATTAAAGCAAAATTAATACAAAAATATTTATTGCTGTAACATGTAAGCATAACATTACGGAGTTAAAATCCATCCATTCCACTTACCTTTATTCTTCACAAATTGTTACTTATTTTGTATTACAAGTACAGGGTAATTATGTTCCATGAGTGATAGGATAAGCAAAAGAAGGAAAAGGAATTGTAATCCTGTAAGTTGTAATTGATATACATACACAAACACACAAATGTATGTATGTATACACACCAATATATAAGGGTATTTACGCAAAAAAGATGTTCTTAGTTCTTGAATTGACTTTTTTCTTCTCTTTTTTTTTTGATACAATGGTTTTGGTTGCGCTATATTAAAAATGATATTACTAAGGATTTGCAAGATGAGTTACTACTTTTATATGGTGTATATATATATATATATATATATATATATCCAAGATCTCTTGTTGTGAATGCTTAAGTAAATCCTGTTAGGCTCAATGACATTAAGAAGATTAGCAAGGTCATTGGTTACTCAATCAGTTGGGTATACGAAAATGAAAACACCAACTAACTGGGCTAGGATCCTCGATAAAGTTAGCTATGCTCACTCTATTTACTTAGGACTGGTTGAAGAGTGATGGAAAGAAGACTTCACTACATTGGGTATGCTCCCAATGTAACAGTCACCCAAACCCACAATGAACTTAAAAAATTTCATTTTCTGATAAGTGGAATGAATGAATTTCCATGGTCTTTTTTCTGGTTAGCTTAGCTAGGAACACTCGCTAGCCATTTATCCATGCCTGTCACCTTTGCCCAGAGTGCATCTTTCTCCCACTTGACCCTTTATACATTTGGCCTCCAAGGGAATATTCTTTTGTTCAACGTTTCCAATTGCAATCCGCCACATTCCTTTGGTTGGCAGACTTCTCCCAGCTTCACCATGTAGTATCTGATCTGGCTTTTTGATGATAGATGTGTAGTATGTTGTGATAGCCCTCACCGTAGCCTGTCTAAGACCACCTCGCCTGGATAACTCTGGTTCACTTGGCAGTTCGCAGCATGGTTGTCCTTGTTTTCTGTTGGGTAATAGCGATAGCGAATCAATTAAATTGTATTGATAGTCTGTCTGGTTGCTGCAGGCTTTGAGTCTCGAATGGTCCTCTGGAATGGAAACCGTAAAATGTGTTGGTCGTGTAGATCTTGCGCTTAGTGGCTCTTTTGCTGACATGATTTTGACACCAAAAGCTGGAGCAACAAATAATGATCCTGCTGCTGCTCTTTTTTTACTCACAAACCCCGGACAATTGCATGTATATGCAGATGTTAGCTTGACTGCAGCACCTCCTAAGCTGGAGAAAGGGCTTCCCATTCCTTCAATGGAATTTCCTGTGACAGTACCAATTGCTGATCCATGCATGACTGCAGCAAAGCTCAGTTTGGTACCTCCGAGTGAAAATTCATCTAAGGATCTAGTAAAGGTATACTTTACTCATTATGAACTGGTTGCTTTAATTCTGAAGGTTTAAGTCCATTTATTCACCATCTCCATTGATTAATTATTTATTTATTTGGAATCAAGTAGCTGAAATCTTCTTTAACTGGAGGGGCACCTTCCCTAAGTGTGGATTCAAAGTGGCCTGTGACTGGTGGCGTCCCTAGTCAGTTATCCTTCTCTGAGGATAAAAAGATTGAAAGAGTGTATATAGGAGGCTATCAAGATGGATCTGTACGAATGTGGGATGCAACGAATTCAGTTCTATCACTTATTTTTGTTATGGAAGGAGAGGTTAGAACTTTGCCAACCTCTAGTTTTGTTACAGAACAAGAGGCTAGAGCTTAAATAACTTAGTGTTTCTTAATATAATGGACCTTTCTTCTTTCATTGTTTCTCATGGATTGTGAAAAAACTGGTCAAGCTAAAGTAGGTAATGACATCTAATAAGACCACCTGCAATGTGATTGCCAGGTAGAAGGTGTTGAAGTTACTGGTGCTTCCACTTCAGTAACAACTCTGGCCTTCTGTTCTCTCACTTCAAGTTTAGCTGTTGGAAATGAGCATGGCCTGGTAAAAGTGTTGTACTTATGAAAGATAAAATATAGGATTTTCAGAATCTTATGATGTCCCTTTGTTCTATTTCACTTGCTTATGCAGGTTCGTATCTGTAGATTCAACGGAAGCTCCGAGGAAACAAATTTTCACTTTGTGACGCAAACTAAACATGAAGGTGATCTTTTCATTTTAGTTGCTCTCTCATGCCAGTCTGATTACAGGAGAGTGGTACATGGAAATATGATGAGACACATACTTCTTAATGTCTAATCAGCTCCATGTCATTGTAAAAGGCTTTGTTGATTATTGTAGTGTAGTACTTTTATAATGTAGTACTTTTATAATGTTTGTTTGAAGATAGATGAACTATTGGAAGATATTAGTCTCTTAATACAAATACAGTGTGTTCACCAATCTTTTGAGTTATGGGAAGAGAAATTCAAAGAAAAGTAGGAGTAGCACCAATTGACACAAAGATTAGGGAAGGACGGTTGCGGTAGTTTGGACACCTGCAAAGACGGCCTACAAATGCTCCCACTAGAAAACTTGACTCAATAGAAATTGAAGAAATTCGACGAGGTAGGGGTAGACCGAAGTTAACTTGGGATGCATTAATTAGGAGGGACTTGAATGGTTTGGAATGCTCACCATCAATTGCACAAAATCGAGCACAATGGAAGAGTTTGATCCATGTAGCCGACCCCAATTAATTTGGGACTGAGGCTATGTTGTTGTTGTTGTACTAAGTTAATATGTTACGATGCCAATAATCTTTGTTCTGGCGGTTGGAGTACCAATCACTGAGATAGATTTGGAGCACCTGAATTTAAAAGGCTATTTATTATTGCCTTTATATGTGACAAGATGACTATATTTATACTGTTAACTTGTTCTGCAGTTAATCCTATTCCTCAAGTTAAGGGGCTACAATTTATTGCACTATTTTCCATTGTTGACTCCCCTGTTCAAGCCTTCCAATATACAAGTTCTGGTGATAAGCTTGCTGTAGGATTTGGCTGTGGTCAGGTTACCATCTTCATCTTTATTAATATTAGTTTCTTCTTTATTTTGACTCATGGGTACGTCAATTTAGCCAATCTATCTTTTCATTACTGTCATTTCAGGTGGCAGTGCTCAATATAAATTCACTCTCAGTCTTGTTCCTTACAAATTGTCTACCCGACAAAAGTTCCCCAATTGTCTCTATTTTTGTGAAAACATTTCCGGATATCTCTAGCCTATTGAACAGCCCTAAAAACTCAGGACCCCAAAAGCTGAATGACCATGGAGACGAAGCAATCTTCATTTTAACCAGGGATTCACATGTAGTTATTGTCAATGGTACCACAGGAAAGGTGGTCACACCTCGGCCAATGCATCCTAAAAAGGAGTCCACTGGAATTGGCATCTATGTTTTAGGCAAGTTAAGCTTCATTCTATGATGCTACCAATTGTTTGTTTGTGTGTTCCCTTTTGATATGTTAATTATTTGTTTATGTTTTTATCATTTATATGTTTCTGAAAATATGGTTATTCGCCCAGAGAGTGACAGATCAGTCAATGAAGTGCCTAATGAAAAGCATTCTGAGGTGTTTTCTGAGGATGGTGTTTCTCATGAAGGACCTACACAGAGCTGTACTAGTGGTGTAATTAATGAAGAAGAAGCAGAACTTCAAACATCTAGTGAAAATGCACATTGTGGTGATCGAGATTTGTTTGTCTTGCTTTGCACGGAGACTGCATTGCGATTGTACTCATTTAAGTCTATGATTAAGGTGATTACAGGGAGTCTTAAGCTGCACCTGTTGCCTGTTGCTAATTTTAGGCTTTTAGCATGGAATTGAAGCTAACCTATTAATCTTTCAGGGGGACAAGAAGTTGATTCACAAAGTGAAACTCATGAAACCTTCTTGTTGGACTGCAATTTTCAAAAAAAAAGATGGAAGATCTTGCGGATTGGTGTTACTTTATCAAACTGGAGAAATTGAATTCAGGTAGAGTGCATTTCCTAGTGTCTCTATCTATTGTAGGTTCTATAGAATTGTTGATTAGAAGTTACAACACCCCGATCACTTCAGTATTGTTAGATTGAAACCAAAATATTTTTATGTCCTTTGGTAGATCATTGCCAGATTTAGGAGCTGTTGGTGAAAGCTCCTTAATGTCAACGCTTAGGTGGAGCTACAGATTGAACATGAACAAAACCATGAGTTCATCCGAAGACGGAGTGATTTCTCTGGTGGATATCTTTCTTCCTTCCTTGTTCTTGACTTGGAAAGTGTATCTTTTTTGTTAGCCATCTGAACTTATGTTATAAGTGTTTTCATCATGGAAAATGAGTCAAATGGCATATAATGACAGGCTAATTTCTGGTGTAATGTGAAAAGTTTGCATCTTAAAAAAATTAAATGAGAAGCTGATAAATAATTTATAGAAATTTCTTTGAGATATACCAACACATAAGATATTGATTGCTATTTTTGTCGAGAAAATATCAGAAAGTCAATTGTATAGTTTGCGGCAATCTAAACCTATTACTTTCAACTCAAGATATCGATAAATCATATTTAGGAAAATCTTTCCTGATATGCTATGTGTGATAATCTATAAGATCATTTTTATCAATTAAATTACATTACATTACTATTTAATGGTAAATTAGAATATCGAACATTGGAGAGAAGGTTTAGAATCTTGTGCTTTCATATGTTATGTTTAGGTGTAAGACTACATTACACCCAATATATATATATATTGGATGTAGAACTAGAAGAGGAGAGAGTGAATTTTTGATATCGGAGGATATACACATCATCATACATGTAGGAGCGGTTTTGTTGAGTTGAGGGTTGCCTGTGGTTTTCCATAAAAAATTGAGTTGCATTTGTGTCTCATAACATAATTACATGAGCGTAACATGGTGTGTGTGAATGATGAAATCTGTTTTTTTCTTTTTAATGTAAAAGTAATTTCTTAATCTTCTGTTGGTCTTTGGAAATTGCATAGGCTAATGGGTCTGAAATGGCGTTCATCTCCTGTTTGGCGTGCAAAAATAACTTTGGGTATGTTTACTCTTTTCTTTCAGTCATCGGTAATATCATTAAACTGGAGGAGTTTAGATTTATTAAATTCTCGAGCCAGTTGACCTACACTTGTGTTGGGAACAAATACGTCTAAACTTGAATATTCTCTCTTTGCTATGTGGAAACCTCTAGTGAAGAGAAAACTCGGGTATATCTTTGAAGGAAAATCTTTCCATTGCTATTACTCGTGTGTTTAACGAGGTTTTAAATGCAAACTTTAAGGTTATCATGTATAGCACATTCTAAACCTTCTTGTTGGTGTTAGAACCCCAGAGTCTCTGCCTTCTCTTCATGATAAGATCCTCGCAGCTGCTGCAGATGCTGCCATTAGTTTTTCATCCCATCAGAAGACAAAGCAGGTTTCTTTTATTGTTCTCTGTTTTTATTATTAATAGAAAGATGCTAGGGTGACCCGTTTTGGGACACTCAGGATGGACACCTGGTGATTGTAACCATCCATTCATGCATCGGGATTTGTGTGTACACACATCGATGCGTGAATGGGATGGACACTATCACTGGGTGTCCATTCTAGGTGCCCGAAAAGGGCCATCCTAGTATTTTCCTTATTTATATATTGATGTATACAACCTTCTCTTGAGTTCTAATGTTTTTTGGTACAGACGAATGCACCTGGGATTTTGACTGGCATCATGAAAGGCTTCAAAGGGAAGAAAGTAGGGAACACTGAGGATGTGAATAAAAGCCTAACTCGGTCCAATTTTGCTTCACATTTAGAGAGCATATTCCAAAGAGCTATGTTCTCAGAAAAACCTGCAACTCTTGCTGATGCAGGACTTGTTGAGCTCAGCATAGGTCTTTGTCAATAATATTCTTTTTTTTTTGGCTTATGCTTTGTCAATGATATTCTCCAATATTATTCTCTAGTGTGTTTTTCTATGACTTCGACTTCTTTTTTTGTAGATGACATAGAAATTGACGAACCCTTGCCTGTTGCCTCATCTTCATCGCATGAAGGCAAAAAACAAATTGAGGGTAGGTTAATTTTGTATGTTACTTCTTGATGTGGTTTGATATGTCATCTTGAAAACTTCTTTTTTTTGGTACAAGAAAAGTTATTCTTTTACTTTGCAGGTGAAAAAGAAAGAGAAAAATTATTTGAAGGCGCAAATGAAGACATAAAACCAAGACTAAGAACACCTGAAGAAATCATAGCTAAATATAGGAAGGCTGGGGTAATTTTCTTACTAAGTTTTTCTGAACCCGCCTATTTTATTTCAAGTCCGTTGTCTCACTTTTCAATCATTTCCAGGATGCTTCTGCGGTGGCTGCACATGCAAGGGACAAGCTAGTCCAACGTCAAGAAAAACTTGAGGTAGATATCTTCTTGGCGAAATCTTCACTTTTCCATGATATGATTGAGTCGCTTGTCTTATGAGTGAGAACTTTATACCTGAACTGTTGATCAATACTAGGCCGTTGCATTAATGCACCAATTAGTCATTTTTTCCACGTGGTAATTAAATCAGTTAGATCACGACCATGGTTATTGCTGCCCATAGAAATAATTGAACAGTGATGCAAGGATGTTTATTGGAGATCTTGCGAGTCTTTGATGTTGCTAGGTTGGTTTGTTGGATATGTGCCGCAAACGGGCTTAATGACAGTTCACATACTTAAGCTTCTGGAGTAGAACTTTAATTTGAAGCTCTAGTTGGACAGGACTGCCATCCACCTAATGTTTTTAAACGTCTAGAGAAGGAATGGTAATAAACTTGAATTAGATGGTCTCTTAGAAAAACACCAGAAACCTGCAACAACAAAGGCAAACCATAATGAATCGTTCATGTTTCAGAGTCCCCTCGAATACTGTTGGCTCTACCCTTCTGGTTCCCAAACAATCCCCTAAAGAGGCTTGAACAATGTTTGTAACTGGTGCAAAACAGACTGCAGGCATAATACCGTCTCCGGTTATACTCTTGACAAACAATGTGACTATAATGGTTTCTAGTTACCACCAAAAATAAAATAATGGATTCTAGTTTCTTTCTGCTGTAATTTAGTAGAGAAATTGAAGTGTTTTTGCAGTAACTTGATTCTATACCATATCTTTAGCTCTCTGCATCAAGCTTGCCTAAATTAACTTCAATAAAGCTCAACTTTGATGCACTCTAAAAGATGGCCATTTTGTTTCGTTGCAGAGGCTGGGGCAACGAACTGCGGAGTTGCAAAGTGGGGCTGAAAGCTTTGCATCAATGGCTGACGAGCTTGTCAAGGTCATGGAAAATCGGAAATGGTGGCAAATATGAAGAGATAGAGATGGTGAAATTCAGAAAATTCCCGCGGTCACCTCTTTCCCTTTTTTAATCGAGGGGAGACCTCAAATGCCATATTCTTCCCCACTAATCCCACTTTACCAAAGTGGTCATATGTTTGTTGGTGTATGTATATTGGTGTTTGTCAATGAAAATCTGTAGAGTAGGGAAGTTGGTACATTCTTTTCAGAAGATTGCATACCGGCCTCACATGCCATCTGTATTATATATGATCAGGGAGGTATACTGTGATTTCTTTATTTATTAGCACAAAAGGTCAATAAAAATATCAAATCTGTCATTTTTTTACTTTGCAGTTTGAGAGTTTGAGATTTTTTGTATCAACTAGATTGTCATCTAAAATTTTTTTAAGAATTCGTAGAGTGAAGTTTGTAATGATTCTGTTGAAATACAGCCTCTATTAACAGTTCAAAAACATGGAAGAAGAGCCAACAACTTTTCAGTAAGAGTTATTAATTGTTCCTCTGGACTAACCAAAATAAAAGATTACCAATTGTACACAATCCATACCAATCATTCCTAGTTTACTTGTATTTACTAGCTAAAATTGCGTCGCAATCAAAACAAGTGTTCTTTCACCTGCAACGTTAAGCAGAATTAAAATAAAAGATTTTCCACAAAAGCTTGGCAACTCCCAGTCCATAAGAGACCAACTTCCGAATGCAAGCTTGATTACAGCTTAACTTCTGCGCCAAGCTTGGTAACTTAATCATTCCAATACTTTCTATCACTACCACATGACTGCCCCAACACCATCCATGACCCTAGAATTGCCCAAGCTCTTGCCAATAAGCTCTCTCAACTCAAACTCACTGGGGAATCTCTGCTCCTTCAATTTAGAAAAAACCTGCAGTGATAGGAAAAAAAAAAAAAAAAAAAAGAGAGAGAGAGCCAGTGAGACCTAAAGAACCAAAGATCTGAATACAAAGAACTTTTCATGAAAGCAAAGAATGTCTTTGATTTCCGTTAATAAATTATTTCAATGAAAAAAATCTGGACCAATATAAATGCTCAGCTACATGCATGAGATTTTTGCTTTGAGAAGCCAATTTGAAGCTTGGATCACATACCTAATTACCAACAAATGTTAGAAGCTTCTCATTTTCCAACTAAAAAATAATGTGGATCTTTCTTCAGCTAAAGGTGGAAAACTATGTTTATCAGGGAGTACAGACAAATACTAATATGATAGTTGATGCATGTAGCCAACAACGGGTAGCTGGAAAAGGCTAATATTTAATTGAATGAGTAGGGATTTTCATGGTTAAAGAACAGTTATTTAAGGAGGGAACAACCCCACTTACCAATTCACCGTTGCAGAAGACTTCAAAAGCTCCAGAACTTTGCAGGAAGGATTGTAACATATTTCCAAGAAGCCAAGTAGTTGCTATGGTTCCAAATCGATTTTGACGCATTGAGAAGTACCAAGGAGGAGGTGCAATGAATCCCAGCCTTGGAAAGATATGCTCCCCGGCCATAACAATACCCATAACGCCTATCTGAAAGACTGGAATCATTTTGCTTAGCACTCGCTTTGGAAAGGACGGAGGGTAATTGGCAAGAATAACATCAACCCCAGGGAATGAAGTTTCCAGCATCTTCTTCATTGTCATTGCCGTTCCCCTGCAAAAAAGAAGCAAGACAATGTAGTTTACACCTACAATAATGGAAGTTATTTTTATAGTAGCACAAAATATATTCCCTGTAACAAAAATCCAGAAGCTTAAAGTGGAAAAATGAATAAAACCATCAAGTCAAAATCAACCATCACAACAACTATAATGATTTTATTAGAATGCTAACTATCATTTTGAAAATGAAATTGCAACTGAATTTTTTTATTCGGGCTTGATTGTTTAATTGACATAAAAAGAAACTCAAATTTTCCTGATCGAGTGTTTATGTAAATTCCACCTATGTAAAACATTACATGTGCTACATAGCCGATCCCAAGTCTGGATAAAGGAGGACTCTGAAGCCCATTTTTCATACCGAAAAATGGGGGAGGGAGGTCCCAAACCCATTTTTCATACCCGAAAAATGGGGTGAGGAAGGCCCTAAGCCCATTTTCTATTTGTAGAAAATGGGGGAGAGTAGTGATAGGTTGACAACCAACGTCAAACTTTTGTCATTCTTCATGAAATGGATCGAACATATATAAATGTTGGAGCATTCCCACCTAGTGGCACGCTACATTGGAGCCCGGGTGTAGTGAAAAATGAGCAAGGGTGTGTTTCACATCACCGTTAACTTGGGATGCATTAACTAGGAGGGATTTAAATGGTTTAGAAAGCATCAATTGCACTAAATCGAGCACAATGCAGGAGTTTGATCCATGTAGCGGACCCTACCTGATTTGGGACTGAGGCTATGCTATTATTGTTGTTGTTGAGTGCTAAGTAAATATCATGTTCAGTTTTTTTGATGGAGTATTAAGTAAATCGATCATCATACTAATGCCTCAAACACTTTGAAACTTGAAGCATGACTAAAACAACTCGTTTCACATTAATCTAGATAAATCGTAAATTTAAAATTTGAGATCCTTGATTTGGTGCAGAACATGTTTTATCTTTTGAAACAAAGACACTGAACTTGGTCATTGGATGCCAAACTAGGTTCAAAAGGTTTCTACGAATTAAGAGGATTGAAAAAGGAAACATAAGCCAATAAGACAATACCTTGATAAAGTAAACATAAGGGCAAGGATATAATCACACTCTAGTAAAGACTCGCAACTTATCAAAGTAAAACAATTTGCTGGATTAATAAATAATAAGGGAAACCTGATATAAATTCACTTCACTAAACCACATTTGGCCAAAGAAATAGGAGACATTCTCCTTCCCCATCTATAGTTATCTCTCTCGCATTTTCTATCGGGAAAATTCATATTCCACCGGAAGTTAAGGTTTTGCCAGGCTACTTATTCAATCTAAATCAAATACCCCAAAAATGTGCACAAGAGAGACTCCAATTCATATGCGCCACATACCAAAAGCTCGATCTCTAATCTCCACCAAACACACTCTTTTGAATTAAAAACTACTCATTATATCCACTCATGAACAATGGAAACACATTATACATCAAACCAATATAATTGAAAGAGTAAAAGAGGAACCTGTAAGAGCAAGAGGAGCAGAAATTGATGTTGATGACAGCGCCGGCCCCAATTACGCCATTAACCGATGCCTGCACTCATCACACACAGAATTCAATCCAATTTCACTCATCACAACGATCAATCAATCAATAAACCAACCAATTATGAACAAAAAAAAAAAACAAGATTTTAAAAGTCTAGGGTTTGCGGTATAAAAACTGAACCTTGGAGGGGAGATCAAGGGTTTGTTGATGATCAGGATGATGATGATGATTGGTGGGCGGCGGCGGCGGCACATGGTGGTGGTGGTGGTGGTGGGCGGCGGCGGAGGGCTTTTGAGGCGGCGGAGCGGAGAAGAGATTGAGAAGGTCTGTGCAGAAGAGTAAGATCGGTAGCCCTAACAGCAGAAGCTGAACTCTCTCCATCTCTATCGTGGGGACGCAAAACACTGACTCACTGAATCGCACACAAATAAGAACAATTGCGAGCGGAGGGCAGTATTGGGAATTGAAATTTGCGGCAAAGTACGCTCGGCCGATCGTTTCGAGATACGGTTAAGCGTTATCTCCACGCGATTGCTGTGGGCCTTGCACTACTGGATCTTTCAACTTAGTAACTGTTAAGGAACGGGGTTGGGCCTTATTTGTCCATTTAGAGCCCAGAACATTTTTTTTTTTTGGGTTACGCCACAACTTTTTTTTTCACAAGTTACACCACAATAATTTATTATTGTTGTTGTTGTTATGATATGGATAAATAATTGATCAAGACTTTGTATGACTAATCATTGTCAAGCATGACTCTTACATTGAGTGGTAGTATCAAGCATGGCCCTTACTTGTATCCATATCAAATGTACTCATTATTTCATGTATTGTCAATGTTGCTTGTGAAGAGTTGTATGTCATGTGATGTATGTGTTACTTGTAAACATTGTCTAAGTACATTTATCATCATCACCAAAAGGGCCTATATAAAGGGTGCCAACCTCATTGTAAAAACACACCAAGTTGTATACAACTTCTCATTTCAACTCTCTCATTTCTCCTCTTCTACTTTGTAGTTGTAGTTCTTTGTAGCTCTTTGTAGTAGTAGAAGTTCTTAGTTCTTCTACTTTCCTTCTCTAATTCTAGCAAGTCTCAATTCAATTTACAACACGTTATCAGCCCGAGCTTGCTCTAGCATTAAGGAGATCTTGAAGTTCAAGAAGGCTTGTTAAGAAAACAAAGCTAGGAAGGTATAACTTTTATGAGTTCGGTTTATTTCTATATTATCTTGGTTGCTTTACTTTTATATGCATGCTTTATTCATATATTATGCATTATAACGTCACCGATTTCGAAAGTATGCTCTGTAGTTGCCTCTTGTACGATCTTCTACATCAGAAATCAAAAGTCAATATGTGACATAACTAGTTTTCTCGCTATACTACAAATAATTAATTATGCTCCATTCTTGATTTTTTATATTGCAAATAGTGTTATGAGTTTGGGTTGATAGTGGGTAAGCCTTGTCCCCGGTAAAGCTAAACATTGAAAGAGAGATGGGTTATCCCGTTCGAGGAGGCATAGTTTTAAGTAGACTTCGTCTCGCCACCCAACCTGGAGGTTGTCCCACCAACTCATACAAGTATTACATTTTGTGTATTTATAATCAAGTTGTGAACATATATTTAATGGTATATTATCTATTTTGTATAAAAAGAAAACTATTTAGTTTATCCCTATTTTCATAAAGATTTTATTTAATTATAATTGAATTAATTACCTTAACAATATTGACAATACTAATTACTTGTCAAGGCAACGGGATGCTCAAATTATATATAAAGTATCTATGCAAGGCTATGCGTATAAATATTTATTCGTCAAATATCTCTTTAGACTCTTTAGAGATTTGAAAAGTGAATATTTCACTTTATATTATCATTTCACCTCATAGAGTTATCTATATCAAAGCCAAAATCGGTGATGCTCCAAAAGGCTCAAAATGAGCGGCTGGGTCTCACGCTACAAAATTTATATCAGTCAAATATCATTTATTATTCTGTAATTTCAATTACCTCTATGTTGAGGCTATGCAGAAATATGATTGATGAGACAAATAAAAGCCACGTGGCTCGCCTCGATGTATTATTGCAACAAATTATCGAGCGCGTACGTCAATCCATTAAATATTAATTATGGATTGAATCTTTGTCTCGTGGTAGCTGAGTAAAATAATAAGATATTATAAATATAATATCACTCATGTCCAATTGGTTTAGCTTCAAATTAAGAAGCATATGTTGCATATAATGACCATGGTCGCAATTACAAATTTATGGACGTGGAAAAGGTGAAAAGATATGGTAAAAGTCATATTGACAATTTTATTGATAGTCAAAATAAAAAGTGGTGCACCACTAGAAAGGGTAAATTAGTAGTGTATATCAGTTGTTTGTTGGGGGTCACTTTTGCCATCGTTATTGTAGTATTTTCCGTTGTTATATGTCCGTTTGAAAGACTCTGAGAATGAATGAGTACTAATGTGATTCAATCACTGTCCCTTACATTAATTATAATTCTTCAATTAATCATGTAGTAAACTTGTATATATGATTATGTCCCGCGAGAATGTAATGTGGTAGCACACAACTTAGCTAAGAGAGCAATGGCTCTCCATCGTAATTGTACTTGGTCTGAACCCACTAATCAATAGGTCTTTTCTGAAATATTAATATAAGCTTAATCTTTGACTAAAAATAAAAAAATAAAAGAAATCATTTAGTAAACGTGCATATTTAGATGTAACAAATGTGACCCAATCACTCTCACTTTATCAAATTAATGGGCACAAAATTCCCTTGAAAGAAAAAGGCCAAGAGAGAAAGAAGAATGGTTTATGCTTCCACAAAATTCAAAATTGTTGCTAATATAAGATTGAACGAGGCATAAGATATTCATTTCATGGCGCATATTCAGTAAGACTGCAATTGAGAGTGAGAGAGATTGATATAGAATCAAATGATCAAAAATTCAAGAATGAGTTACACCTTAAGACACATTGGCTCACATGAGTCATTATGTGACCTCAACACATATCTTATGCATCATGATCTGTACTTGCTTGCTTAAAGGCTCAATGTGACTTTGAGTGTGACTTCCCAATTATCATTTTAACACTTCTGATAAATCAAATAATATGAACGAGTAGAAGTGAATTGGGCAGAATGGCAACCCAACAACGCGCTTCCACCATGCACGGTCCCCCCCATCATGGAAGATATATATCAACATCGCAACATATATGTGCTCCATTACGTACAACTTTAAATTGGACGGTAACTACATAAACAATTCACATGATCACTAGAAGCAGACTTTTATTTGTACTACTGTGGCCTCGTGCACAACGTGGATTCTTCATGTCAAAAATATATGATTCCTTCACCACTTTCAATTTTCTTAAAATCTTGGTATATAGGACAAAAAGTTAACACCCACTATATCATCCATCTATGTGTTTTGTTACAAACGCCACACTAAAAGTCTAAAACTACAATTACATTATCTTCAATAAATTGCGTGAATACACATTGAGATATCCATAATAACTTATATAAAAGCGTCATGAGACCAAAAGACTGTTGATTTACTGTTCATTTATGGGTGTGTAGATTGGGGGAACAAATTTTTTTGCCTAAGCATCGTTATCACATTGTTATTAACTTGATCATGAGGTTTTAAATGATGGATAAATTGAAAACCAGGATCTCTTAGATCTTTTCATAGTAAATCAATAATAAAGATTATAGAGACTTACAAAACATTTTCATTAAAAAATCTTCAACCTTCTACAGGCTTAATGGTGTAGATTCGATGGATAACCTTTTGCCCAAAATAACCCCTATAAATCACTGCGAAAGTTGACACTCCAACGGATAGGTGGAGTTGGTTATTAACTGTTTCATCAACCGTCAATACTCAACTCTACTTGAAAGGACCGTAAAGCCCCTTAATAATATATTTTAATATCTTTGATAATAATAAATTATTAAGTAAAATAAACCATATCTTTTTTTTTTTTTAGGAAACCATATCTTTTTTTTGAAAACAAAATAAACCATATTTAACATTAATTAAATTGCAAATCTAATCTACTGCGATGAGTAGTTCATGAGAATGGATTTGGGCATTTGATTTTTGTAAATGGTCACAAAGGGGATCGAGAATGGATTTGGGCATTTGATTTTATGGCCTTATGGACCTTTAGGACAAGATATATATTATTTTCTTAGTACAAGGTATGAATCCTTATGCTACGGTTTTTCCAGACTAAGTAGAGGCTAAAGCTTTAATATCGTAGGGTTTTTATTCAATTACAGAAAAGTGTCTCTAACTGATATGTTGATGAAGAAATTGATGGATTTTCGCCTTTTCTATGCCATTGCTTATGGGCATTCCTGTTTTGGAAAATGGGGTTATGGGTTCTGTCATGGTAGCTTTGGAATTACTAAAGAGAAATACGAGGACGGAAGTTAATTAATTAGAAGGATATAAGATCATTCAGTCTCGAGGACACGACCAATTCTGCCGATATAACTGGGATTTCCAATTAAATCAAGCATGTGATTAGAATTTCCAAAAGAGGTAGCAATATTTGATTTGGAAACAGTGGATGAATTGGAGTCCTTAGTGACGGAGATAGCGAGCAAGTAAATACCTGCATGAAAGCTTAGGGAGCAAATGTGATAATGTAGACATTGAAGGAACATCGAGAGAAATGTCCAAGGAAGAATTAAGAGAGACTGCAAGGCTAGAGGTGGAAGAGGTCTTGGATTTTGTAATCAAGTCCATCAACAAAATTATTGTTGGGACAATATCTTGTAACTCATTAGAAAAATTAATCCGAGCAGATGGAACAAATTTAGAGACAAACATCAACTTGATGTATCATCTGTTGGGGTTACTCAACAAGAAAGTAACTCCTTCAACTTGAGAGATAGATGAATAAAATTCACTAAGCCACGAACTATGCACCAAATCAATCACACCACAAAGAGCACAAGATTTAACGTGAAAAACCTTCCAAATCAGAGGGAAAAAAACCACAGGCCAAACTTCGAATAAATCCACTATATGAATAAAGAGTACAAGAATCTCAATTGAGGAAAGTACAATATAACTCCTTCAAAGAACTTGAATGGTCACACCAAGATCTTGAAGAACTCCACCCTCAAATTGTACCCTTTCTTGATCACCAAGAAACCACCAAAGACTTCGTCGCGAGTCTTCAAATTCAAGATCTTGATGTATCTTTGATGTATCTTATGTGTTGGACTTTTTGTTTTTATTTTGTGTGGGGCCCACACAAAACTAACAATTTCCCCCTCCAACACATGGGGAGATCTCAATCATATTTGATGCTTAATAACAACTCAGCCCCACCAACTTGGTGCAGGACTGATGCTTCTCACGAGTCACCACCTTCGTCAACATATCAGCTGGATTCTTATCAGTGTAAATCTTCTTCAAACTCATCTCATGATCATTCACAACTTCTCGAATCCAATGGTATCAGATATCAATGTGTTTAGTGCGTCAATGATAAGTAGCATTCTTGCTCAAATCTAGAGCACTCTGACTATCACAGTTCACTGCATACCCATCTTCTTGCTTCAACCCCAACTCTTGAAGGAATCTCTTCAACCAAAACATTTCTTTGCTTGCTTCAGTTATAGCAATATATTTTGCCTCTGTCGTGGACAAAGCAACACACTTTTACAATTTTGACTGCCAAGATACAGCTCCCCCTGCAAAAGTGAACACATACCCTGAAGTAGATTTTCTGCCATCAAGGTCACCTGCCATATCTGAATCTGTATATCCCTCCAAAGTAGGTTTCGAGCCCCCAAAACATAAAGACATCTTCGAAGTACCTCTCAAATATCTCAAAATCCATTTCACTGCTTCCCAATGAACTTTTCCAGGATTTGAGAGAAATCTGCTGACCACACCAACTGCGTGAGCAATATTTGGTCGGGTGCAAACTATCGCATACATCAAACTCCCAACTGCAAAGGAGTAAGGAATATCTGACATCTCCGCTATATCTATAGAAGTAGAGGGACATGATTTCTTGCTAAGTGTGAAGTGATTAACAAGATGTGTGCTAATTGGCTTAGCATTGTTCATATTGAATCTGTTCAAAACCTGCTCAACATACTTTTCCTGTGACACCCATAACTTTTTGGATCTCCTGTCATGAATAATCTGCATACCAAGAATCTGTTTTGCCGGCCCCAGGTCTTTCATATCAAAAAAACTAGATAATTCTTTCTTCAAGTTTCCAATCAAGGAAACATCATGCCCCACTATCAACATATCATCAACATAGAGCAACAAGATCACAAGCTTCCCATCTGAAAATTTCTTGAAGTAGACACAATGATCTGCATCTGTTCTAGTGTACTCTTGACCCATCATAATAGAGTCAAATTTCTTATACCACTGCCTTGGAGCTTGTTTCAGTCCATACAAGCTCTTCTTCAACTTGCAAACCAAATGTGTTTTTCCCATTTACTTCAAATCCTTCAGGTTGATCCATATAAATCTCTTCCTCTAAATCACCATGGAGGAATGCAGTCTTCACATCTAATTGCTCAAGCTCAAGATCCAAGCTAGCAGTCAGACCCAAAATCACTCGAATAGAACTCATCTTCACAACAGGGGAAAAAATGTCATCGAAGTCAATTCCTTTCTTTTGATTGAACCCCTTCACTACCAAACGAGTTTTATGTTTTACTAGCTTATCTCCATCTGTCTTCAACTTGTACACTCATTTATTCTTCAAAGGTTTTCTACCTTTTGGAAGTTCCACCAGCTCATAAGTATTGTTCTTCTTCAAAGAACTCATCTCCTCCTGCATTGCTTTCATCCATTGAGCTTTGTCTTTCTGAATCTGAACACCCTAGAAGCTCTTTGGCTCCCCCTCTTCTGTAATTGTAACAAAATTCGAACTGGGGTACCTAGTAGAAGGAAGCAACCCTCTCTCAGACCTTCTAAGTGAAGGTTCAACTAAAGTTGTTGGTGGAGGAGTTTGCTCCCCCTGTTGGTGGAGGAGTTTGCTCCCCCTGCTTAGCATCATCAACTGGTTCTAGCACATCAACCCCATGTTCTTCAAATGAGTCTCCCCCATGTGTGACATCAGTAATTGAAGAAGACTCCAATCCAGAAACATCATCATCAACTATGATTTTCTTTGATGTCTTCAAATCTGCTATGGTCTCATATTCATGAAAAACCACATCCCTGAACCTGACAATCTTTTTCTTCTCTGGATCCCATAACCTATAACCAAACTCTGCATCTTCAAATCCCAAGAGGATACACGGAACAGTTCTATCATCAAGTTTATGTCTCTGCTCCTTAGGCATATGCATAAATGCCTTGCATCCAAACACCTTCAAGTGAGAGTAAGTAAAATCTTTCCCAGACCAAACTCTCTCTGGAACATCAAACTCCAATGGTGTTGAAGGAGAGCGATTCATCAAGTAGCAAGCAGTACTGAGAGCCTCACCCCAAAACGACTTGGGCAACTTAGCCATTTTTAACATATATCTGACTTTATCAAGGATGGTTCTATTTGTTCTTTCAGCAACACCATTATGTTGAGGAGTACCGAAATGATCTTCTCATGTCTGATTTCAGGTTCTGAGCAATAATTCTCGAACTCCTTTGAAGTGTATTCTCCCCGTTATCACTACGAAGGCACTTCAAAGATACGCCTTTTTCTCATTCCACCATCATATGAAACCTCTTGAGGTACTCAAGAACCTGACATTCTGTTCTCAACACAAACACCCTAACCTTCCGTGAAGCATCATCAATAAAAGTAACAAAGTATCTGCCACCTCCCATAATTTCCACATCAATGGGACCACAAACATTAGAGTATACTAACTCCAAGTAAATTTCTTTTTTCTTTCAGATGATGAAGAAAAGGAAACTCTATGTTGCTTATCGAATAAGCAATCATCACAAGGGTTCAAATATTTACCTTTGGCAAAGGGAATATGAGACTTCTTTGCCAACACCTGCAACCCTTTCTCACTCAAGTGACCTAGCCGCCTATGCCATAGATCTGGTGAAGAATCATCTTCAATTGCGTTCAGGTCACCTCTGACGGTCTTCAATTGAGTCTTGTAAAGTGTATAGCTCAATTTTCCTCTAGCAACAATCATTGAGCCTTTGGTGAGTTTCCACTCCTTGCCCTCAAAGATATTGTAGTAACCATCTAGGTCCAAAGCATGAGTAGAAATCAAACTCAGACGCAGATCCGGAACATGTCGCACATCTTTCAGAATTACTGTGCAACCCATATTTGTCTGCACAAAGACATCTCCAATGTCAACTATATCTGCAAAACTGTTGTTCCCCATCTTTGCCTTACCAAAATTCCCTGCTCGATAAACAGAGAAGAAATCCTTCCTCGGAGTAGCATGGAAGGATTATGAGGAATCAACAACCCATTCACTATCTGTATTAGTGACATGACCTTGATCCTCAACTAAAGAAAGCACAACCAAGTCTTCAATTGCATTTGATATAGCAGTCGTAGTATTCTGATCGTTCGCTTTATTTTGATTTTTCTCATCATCCTGTTCTCTTTTCCACACTCTACAATTTTTCTTTATGTGTCCTTCCTTGCCACAATGATAACAAGAGAATTTTCCTTTTCCTTGAGACTTGCCTCTAGATTTACTCCGCCCCCTTGGACCTCTAGATTGACTTCTGCCTCTATGTTCTGCAGTAGTAACAAGAGCTTGTAAAGTTTCAATGCCTTTATCCTTTCTCCTAGTCTCCTCGTCAAAGAGACTATCCCGCACTATGGATGAAGACAAGACACCACCTGGAGCAGAATTACTTAGAGACACCCCCAAGGTTTCCCAGCTTTTTGGCAACGAGCTCAAGAGTGAAAGTGCTTGTAACTCATACTCAAGCACAATCTTCATAGCACTTAATTGATTGATCAATGCTTCGAAATCATTCAAGTGCTCTATCATCGACCGCCTATCTTTGTACTTCATATTAACAAGCCTTCTAATTAGAGAAGCCTTGTTCTGAGCCCCCTTCCTCTTACACATATTCTGCAATTTTCTCCACAACTCCTGTGCATCAACCTCTTTGCTGACATGGTGATAAATACTGAGATCGATCCACTTTCGAATAGTCCCAGCAGTTTTTCGGTGCAACTTCCTCCAATTAACATAAGATATTTTCTCTGGCTTGTTTTGTCCAAATTCAATTGGATCAAATAAATCCTTGCAATAAAGATGATCTTCCATCATCGGTTGCCAAATTGAATAATTCGTAGCCGTCAACTTGACCATATTGCTTGATCATCCACCATCTTGATTCCCACAAAGATTCCCGAAACACGAACTAACCGCGGCTCTGATACCACTTGTTGGGGTTACTTAACAAGAAAGTAACCCTTTCAACTCGAGAGACAGATGAATAAAATTTACTAAGCCACGAACTATGCACGAAATCAATCACACCACAAAGAACACAAGATTTAACGTGGAAAACCCTCCAAATCAGAGGGAAAAAAACCACGGGCCAAACTCCGAATAAATCCACTATATGAATAAAGAACAGAGCTGATGGTGCGGCTGGGACAAGGCATGTCTGTTGGTGGTTATGCTCTCCCTCGAAATGGTAGCAACGATGGATTATGCGGTGTGCCCATCTTGGATGGATTTCGGTCCAAGGTGGAGATTGTTGGGATATGTGGACTGAAAAGTTTAGTCCAACATCATCTGCTACTACACATCTACCAGCATGCTGAGCCGGTTTAACAGGTGATTTTCGACTTTAATTAAGCAGTTCATGAAACGGTGGCCTATTGTGGATAAATTTGATATGTTAAACTTGATATGTGAGCTTGCTTTTGAGTCGGACGTAATAATTCCACGGCCTGTGATGGAAGTATGAAACCAAGTGATATATTTTACTACATTAAAGAACGTCGTTGATATATGTCATCAAAACATATTAAATACAAAATTAACATGCAAGTAATTGAATTAGTTTTTAAACAAAGTTGATATGTATAACGATATCTTGGATGCACTCTTTCTTTTTTGTTTTCTTCAAAAAAAAAAAATATATTAGATTCACCGTCATCGAACCAAACAATGTGTATAACTGTTATTGCTTTCGAAAGTACCTCATCACTACATATATACACGAAAAGTTACCAAAGTTGCCCTACCATTCTATACTAAAAAATTATGCATGAGCTTTCATGACATAATTATAATTTTACAGAAAACTAATTAAAGTCAATTAAATGAATTGGTTCGAGACTAATTATATAAACTTAATCATACTATATAAGCCAATCAATAAGTTTTAATACTCTGTATTTTATATTTTTCGGTACTATCATGTTGTCCTTAGTACCTCTTCCTTATTAATTTCTTTTTATTTTTCGTATCTTCTTTAACAAACACACATTGTAAAATAAATGCTACAAAAGTTAGGAAAGGGAACTTAAATAATTTGTCAACTTAGATATTTGGTATAAAGAAATAAGCAAGGTGCACTAAAGTTGTATGAAATCTCTTTCAAATATTTCTTGTAACTTTTATATATAATATATAATCATGACTATCCAAATGTTTTTTTCAACCCCTCTTATTTTCGACTAAGAGATGACAGATCTGTCACCAATTGATCCCAGCGCAAGTTCCCCAACGCCGAAATCAGTGAACGCCTCCTCCTCCAGGGTACTTCAAGATAAACGTTGATGCATCTGCTCGTCCTTCCCAGCCCTTCTGCAGTGTAGGTGGGTGATTCGCGACCAGCTGGGGTGTATTGGGGTGCCTTCTCCAAGAGATTTGAAGGTTTTTTTCTGAGCTGAATTGGCGGAGTATATAGTAGTGAGGGAGGGTTTGAATTGCAGGTGTCACTTTATGTTCTTGAGACGGACTTCTCAATGTCGTCGAGGCAATCAATAAATGCCATGTGATGGGTCCTCGATCTTGGCCCTCTATTTCTGACATTTTTGATCTCAAGGCAAACCGTTAAGGAGATCCTAGTTGTGTTCACGCATAGAGAATGTAATTTTGTGGCTCACTCCTGAGCACTTGGCTATGGAGAGTAGTGTTAGATTATGTAAATATTTAGTTAAAAATATTAAATATTTAGTCAAAAATATTAGTCAAATTAAGATTATTGACTAAATATTTACATAATCTAACAAGTAGTATACGTGGGTCTTGGACGGATGCTAGCCCAAGTCTAATGTACTACTAGAACTTGGTTGATGAAATGAAATTGCCTGTTAGGGATTAAAAAAAAAAAAAAAAAAAAAAAAACAAAAAAACCTATAATCTATACCTCAAATTAGATATAGTAATTGAACCTACAGATATGGGTACCTAAGGGTATCCGACCTTAATGGATAGAGTAATACCCTATCTGATATATTTTGGATAAGGGTATGAGTCATGAATAAGATACCCATGTGAATATGGGTAGGGTACGAGTATTTACATCTACCAGCCCCTTAAATCCAATTACTCACCCCGTATACTCATTTATATTATATTTCTTATTTATATATATAATAATAATAATAATAACTTGATTTTACTATTAAGATATCTCTATTGTCAAAAATTGAAGGTACATTCTTTCAATTTTTGAAGATTGAAAACTTTTTTTGCCTTAAATAAAAACTTCAATATTTTAAATTTTAAACTAATTATTAAAGACAACATACATTTTTTTTTATATTTTTTAATAATTATAGAAATAATGTGTACGGATTCTATTGATATTTTAAGCTCAAAAATTTTATTTTACTCCATTTAAATTTTGAATTTTTTATATCATATTAATTAATAGTAGGTATGGATACCCACGGATACCCTGCTACCCAGACAGATAATGCACGTACTCACCTCACCAAAAAAAATAGGGTAAAAGGGTAAGGTATAGGTAGGACACCCATACGATAGGCAAGGTACGGGTGTGGCGTATCCACCCCATATCCTACCCATTGACATCTCTACCCTCAAATAGATTTACAATGCTCATTTATTTGCTACTACATAATAACCCTCCATAGCTTTCTTGTAACACTTTTTTTTTATTAGCAAAGAACAAATCCGGTCTAGGTTACATCTGTAACTGCAGGATATCCTACTTTAGCAACATGAAAATTTAATTGGGAATATGTTCCCAAATTTTAAAATTAACATCACATTGAAAAACTTCCTTAGCCATGTGGTCTGCACAAGCATTATTCTCTCGAAATGTGTGGCTGCACAGGCATTATTCTCTCGAAATGTGTAGCTGAAAACTCCACTCCACTCCTTGTCTGTCTCCCTTAAAATATCATGAATCAGTGAATCTCAAAATTGGCCATGTGATAAGTCCAGAATAAGATCAATTGCTTCCTGTGAGTCTAGCTCCACAACGAGTTTCCTACATCGTTTATCCCACGCCAGTTGCAAGCCATGTTTAACTCTTCTTAGTTCGGCACAAATAGGTGAACACCGACCCAACTTTACTTGAAATGTTGCTCGAAAAATGTCTTTCATCCCCTGTATCACTCCTATCACTGTGGCTTCTCCATCCTCCCCTCGTATTGCCCCATCATAATTTATTTTCAACCACCCCTCCTTTGGTGCTACTCAATGACAATATTTTCTTCTTGCTAGAGCCTGTCTCGAGGTCGACCACTCCTTGTCCGTGTCCCTTGTAACCCTTATTTCGGTTACTGAAACTGTCCAACTTGTTTGTTTATCACTCACATTGCATCACCACATGTTCACAAATCTAAAAGATTTAAGCACTTGTTTATTCAATTATTGAAGATTCTTATGTTAAGCTCCTCGCGAGTGGTTCAATTAAAATATTAAGACATCACTAATACGATCGAGTCGCATTAAGCACGCGTTTCCTTAATAAGCTACTATATACTAGATATGAAGGTCAAATTAGTCGCACATGTTCCATTCATGCAGTCAAACTTGAGCCTCCAATGGAATATACGCCCAAAGCAGATTAATCACGGTGTGAATCTGACCGTGCGATTAGACTTATACATTAGACAAAAACATAGGACAGGATTGATTATTAATTAAGTAATTAAGCTTCAAAATACAGACCTAACTGATGAGTGATGACTACCACAAACTGCCACGTGCATACATAACTTCATGGTCGAAGTCAACATTCCACCTTTAACCATCTTATTTAGATTCTTAATCTCGTTTGAAGAAAATTGTGAGAGTAAAAGCTTTTCAACCTTCCACGATGCCTCCATCCCTCCCAAGTCCCTACTGTGAAACAATTGATACAAATTTAATGTACCATTGCTACTTTGCTAGTTAAAGCATTTCTACTGAAAATAGATAAAGCATCACTTGCTTAAAGTAAAGTTTAAGGTCTGACTTATGTTAAAAGTAAAGTCTGTTGTAAGATAATTTATTTTTTGTATAAAAAAGTAAGTAGTGTTCAAAATAGATTGTTTCTTGTCAAAAAATTTAACAATATTACTAACACTATCAGTATACCTGAAATTCACTCACAAAACATTAATTCAACAAGTACAATCTTGCTAATTGTATTAATAATCCTTGAAATTAAACATGTCTTTTAATGCATACGTCTCAAGTTTGCCTCGATTTATTTACCTTTGCATTATTTAATTTCTTCAGTTTCTTTTAAATCAAATTCTCTAATTAGGCATCTTTAGAGATGTTTAAATTAACGTAACTACACTTCCCTAATCCTTATAAGTCAATTGATCATAAAAAAAAAATGGATATTTCATTAGTTATGAGGAGGAAATAGTACAATGTGATAAAGAAAGGAAAACGTGCTCCACAAAAATCACATGGACCGGTCACCGTCCTCCACTTTTTTCACACTTTCCCTAAACCAGTTAAATTCAAAGTCATCATAATTGTTACAAGGCACCACATTCCTGTGCAGTTCCACCACTCACATCTCGCCACGTCTTCCTACATTAGCCGTGTGACCCCACGATTTGATCCACCACTCAGCTCGTCTCAAGACTCTCGACGTTGGTAATGTATGATGACAACTTAAAAAATGATAATCTAATAAACTCTCAACATCTATTTTGGACGTACATCCTTATCTTTTAACTGTGTATAATATTTTGTCATATATGGAGTCTATACATGGGGAGATTAAAAAAAAATCATAAATGACTAAAAGACAAGGATGTGTATTAAAAGCAGATCATTTTATTATTTTTCTTTAATATTTTGTCCATGCCGCCTTTAATATTTTGTCCACGCTGCGTTACTATTAGTAAACATTACCAACATTACCTTTCCTACATTAGCAAATCTATAATTCAAATAATTACCAGGTCATAATGTAGAGGTGACAAACTGTTGCATTGAGGTTCATATAACCTAAAAGATTGATCTATTACAATGAGGATAATAAAAATATTATAATGTTTTGAAGTACAAAATTAGTACGAAACCAATCCCTAACAAGAATAACATCCTCTCAAAGAATGGCAATAACCCTACAAATAAGAGTGATAGATATACTTGTTAACACAATTTGTTTCATTCATAAAACTCAAAATTGAGCTATTACTTAATAGGCCTAATGAATCTAAAGTGTTGAAATCTTAATAGAATATGATAAGTTTATTATATTGTTGATCTATTACATGTCTCTATATATAGAGATGCAATTACATACAAAAGGAAACATCTAAATAAGGTAGCACATAATCAAGGGAGTGATTTGTGCACAACATAATTACGGGAGTGATTTATGCATATTTCTCAATTGCACAATATTCCTTAACACTCCCCCTCAAACTCAAAGTGGGAACAACGGAACTACTTTGAGTTTGTAAACTAAAATAAAACTAAACCCGAGCAGAATTCGAATTGACTTCGATCTAGAATTCTGAATAATGGAGTCGACGGACAGTGCACAGAAATGAGACAACAAAATAACTGAACAACGGAGTGGACAGAATGACTAACGGAGTATAGTTGGCAAAACGACTATCGAAGCGGAGTCGACAGAACAACTATCAGAGCGGAGTTGACGGAACGACTATTGGAGCATTGCCATTGGAACGACTATTGAAACGGAGTCGATGGAACGACTAACAAAGCATAGTCAACGGAATGACTATCGGAGCGAAGTCAACAGAATGAATAACGGAGCATAGTCAGCGGAACGACTATCGAAGCAGAGTCGACGGAATGACTATCGGAGCATAGTCAGCGGAACGACTATCAGAGCAGAGTCGACGGAACGACTATCGGAGTTGTGTCTTGCACAACCAGAGAAACCCATAACCGAATGGAGGCTCTAATACCATGTTGAAATCTTAATAGAATATAATAAGTTTATTATATTGTTGATCTATTACATGTCTCTATATATAGAGATGCAATTACATACAAAAGGAAACATCTAAATAAGGTAGCACATAATCAAGGGAGTGATTTGTGCACAACATAATTACGGGAGTGATTTATACATATTTCTCAATTGCACAATATTCCTTAACATAAAGAATATCATAACCTTTACAAGTTGTATCAATTATATCCTAATATTTTCGTTTTAATATCAATTCTATCATTAAGTAATTTTAAAATATTTTTTCTTTAAAATCAACAAAATCTTATAACTTTTTTTTTCATGTTCATCCACATTGATCAATTTATACGTCAAAGTCTTTTAAAGCTCGTGTTTAAACTAGTGTTTAATTAATACCTTGATTAAATTTCTTAGTTATTCATAATCCACCAATAGTAAGTTGAAAATCATGTGTATATACGTATGAAAATAACATAAAACTTATTAAGGTACCCTGTTTAATTTAACAAAAGTATTATGTGCTTTTTATTTGTATATGATTAAGAACATATGTATATGCACAACTATATGTGTATTATATGTATGAATACATAAAAAAAAGAACATTAAGCTCTAATGCATATATAAGAAAGAATTTTTAAAAGTTATGAGAAAAAAATTGACGAGAATGATGTGTGGGCACGCAATATAAAAGAAAAAATGGCATAAATTACTTGACGATAAAATTGATACTAAATTTCAAAAGTTATGATATAGAAAAATGATAATCTAACACACTTTGGGCGCATGCTTGAGATGCACACTTCGTCTTTTAATCTATTTATGATGTTTTGTTAGACGTAGAGCCCACGCCTGGAGAGACAAGAAAGAGTTATAAATGGGCTAAAAGACAATGTGTGTACCCCTAAAGTGTGTTAGAATATCATTTATAATTGGTAAAGAGACCTACTAAAGTAACTCAATTTTAACACCAACCCACTCAGATGCCATTCAAAATATGTTGAGAAGTGCACGAATGAATAGCATTCGACTGAGTCGATGTCAAAACTGGGTTACTCCAATATTTTTTATTTAATAAATTTTAAAAGTTATGATATTTTTTATCATTAGGTCTACCTAATAAATTTTAGATTCTTACTACTCAAATAAATTGATTGTTGGTTAACCCAAACTACCTTTCACGCATTTATTCACATAGCTCACACGTGCCACATAACAAACACGATGGACAATTGTCGAGCCGACACGGTTCTCCGTCAACCGAGCCGGTCTTGCACGAGCAGAACAACAAAGCCCTCGAAAAATCAACATTTATATAAAGTCCCATAAACGAATGAAATCTCATTCAACTAAACTTCGATTTATTATTATTATTATTTTGTCACAAAACAAACAAAGAAAAACAAAGACAAAGAACAAGTACCACCACACAACGTGAGGTTCCTCTTCTCTCTGCCCTTTCAAGGGCTTCTTCACACTTTCTTATCTTCTCTTCATCAGCCTTGGAGACCCCTAAAAGGCTAAAACTACAGAGCACCTCTGTTTCTGCCTCTGCTTCAAAGGGGGTGGTCTCTAATGGCGTCCTGGGTGTTGTCAGAATGCGGCGTGAGACCTCTCCCTCGCGTCTACACAAGACCCAGAACCAGATTGATGGGCACGAGTGAGATGGGTTGCGCACGGAAACCAGATCTTATCAATTTACCTACTTTCTGCGCATCTCGAGGAAGAGTGAGAGATTGGGGGGTGAAAGTGAGCGCCCCATTGAGGGTCGCATTTGTAGAGGAAGAAGAAGAAGAAGACAGTGAGAAGATTAATGGGTCTGTGGATGGGGAGGGAGGAGAGGGGGGATTTGATCCGGGGGCGCCGCCAGCCTTCAAGTTGGCTGACGTCAGAGCCGCCATTCCCAAGCATTGCTGGGTGAAGGACCCATGGAGGTCGATGAGCTATGTGGTGAGGGATGTGGCGGTGGTTTTCGGGTTGGCCGCCGCGGCGGCGTACTTGAACAATTGGGTTGTTTGGCCCTTGTACTGGGCGGCGCAGGGGACTATGTTTTGGGCACTCTTTGTTTTAGGACATGACTGGTAATTAATTACTGTGTTTTTGAGTTTTGGTTGTGAAATTTGGGTACCCATTTTGTGTTTTGGTGTATTTTGGTGTAATTTGGTGTAATTTGTTTGTTTTTGATGTTTGCAGTGGTCATGGGAGCTTCTCTAATGATCATAGATTGAATAGTGTTGCTGGGCATATTCTTCATTCATCAATTCTTGTTCCCTACCATGGATGGTTAGTGGTTATTCTTACTTCTTTGATAATGCAATGTTAGATAGTATTAAAAAAGAGGAGACTTTTGTGCAAAGGCATCATTTTTTTTTTATAGGCCACCCAATTTTGGTTTTATTGTGTTAATTCTATATCTTTGGGATGTAGTGTTGATTGATTTGTCTTTGCCTGATATGTGATGAAATTGCAGGAGAATCAGTCACAGGACTCATCACCAGAATCACGGGCACGTCGAGAACGATGAATCATGGCACCCAGTTAGTATTTCATTGGTTCATCAAAGATGAAATTGTTTTCAATGATTCAATTTGTTGTCTAATTGTGTTTGTGAATTTGTTCTGTGTGTTACAGTTGTCTGAGAAGATTTATAGGAGTTTGGATGGTGTGACCAGACTGTTGAGATTCACAGTGCCTTTCCCAATGTTAGCCTACCCAGTATACCTGGTAATGATAATTCAGTTCTTGTTTCAACAATTACGTAATCAATTCATTGTAGAACATTTTGATTTGATTAGATTGGATTGGATTGTTTAACGTGATTGGTTGGATTTGATTCCAGTGGAGTAGAAGTCCAGGAAAAACTGGTTCACACTTTGATCCAAACAGCGACTTGTTTGTCCCGAGTGAGAGGAAAGATGTGATCACTTCTACTGTGTGTTGGACGGCTATGGTGGCGCTGCTTGCTGGCTTGTCCTTTGTGATGGGTCCTGTTGAGGTTCTTAAGCTCTATGGAGTTCCTTATTGGGTAATTTAAGTTTATGTTCTTGTTGTTTTGATTTCAGAATCACTGAGATTGATAACTTTGTTGATGGTTTCTGTGACCTTGTTCTCACTTGTTATGCTTGTATTTGCTTGCTTCAACTGCAGATTTTCGTCATGTGGTTGGACTTTGTAACTTATTTGCATCACCACGGACACAATGATAAGCTTCCTTGGTACCGTGGGAAGGTATGCAACCTTGGTTGCTTTCATTCTAGTTTCTGATTCCGATTTTTTGAGCTTCTATGGTGAGAATTACCATAATACTAGGAAAGAATGATTGATCAGGGTGCAATAACTTTGTTGTTTTATCATCAAAATGGAGAATTTCTGAGTTGTGTGAATATTCAAATGTATAGGGAGGAGAATGAAAGGCTTTGGTTGCTATTAGAATTCTCAAAGCATTCTTTTGTTCATACCTGACAGGAATGGAGTTACTTAAGAGGAGGTTTGACGACGCTTGATCGCGACTATGGATGGATCAACAACATCCACCATGACATTGGTACTCATGTGATTCATCACCTTTTCCCTCAAATCCCACATTATCACCTAATAGAAGCAGTAAGTATCTATTGTTCCTCGAAACAAGTTTTACTAGCAAATGAAGATTTTGTTTGAAAATACCCAACAAAAATAGTTTCCAGATTCTAAAACTCAATTGTTATTTTGAACTCTCAGACAGAAGCAGCCAAGCCTGTATTGGGCAAGTACTACAAGGAACCAGAGAAGTCGTGGCCGCTTCCCTTTCACTTGATTGGAGCCTTATTAAAGAGTATGAAGAAGGATCACTATGTTAGTGATACTGGAGATGTAGTGTACTATCAGACTGACCCAGAATTGTAGTGAGAGTAAAAGCCATTAAATCAGGGCTTTCAAGCTATCATATATCATATATCAAACAGCATTCTTCTAACTTCAACAATTTATTCAAGTTAGAGGTGCTGTCGAGAGATTTGGTGTCGTGGGCGATGTCTTCTGCGCACATTGTGTATCTATTACCACAAGAATTTTTTCTTAAATTTGATGTGGCAGAAATGGTGCCTCTCAAAGTGTGATAAGAATGATGTAATTTTTTAAATTAATCTAGAAAAAAAAGTCAGAAGAGAAGTCATTTTCAGCATGTTTGTCATTTCCCTCAAGTTTTCCCCAACAGAGTCAGAAAGAAAAGGAGAACATGGGATTTTTAAATGAAAGATGTGTTGTATCTCATGTTTTTGGTCTCTACTCTAGAGATCCAAATCAATGGAAACCGCTCATCAAGTGGACTGCAGAAGTTTGCAACTAGTGGAGGATAAAAAAACAGTGATACAAGTATACAACTGATAAAAACAGTGAGAAGACGTACATTTAATGAAACTGTCGTTACAATGCAGTAATATTACATTGGACATATTTCTTAACCTTAATAGCTCCACGTCTTCATTCACCTGGTTCTGAATTATTGATATTGAGATATGGAGTGACTACAATGTTATCCGAAAAGATCAGTAGCTAATTGACTTCACCACGGTCATTATTGAAGTTATCTTCGACTTATCTTTCCTAATACCATCAGAACCACATATGCCACTACTCACATCGATTCCGTCAGGTTTAAGCGTTACCATTGCTTCTTGAACATTTTCGGGTTTGATTCCACCTGCTAAAAGCCATCCTTTTTTGCTTCTGATGGTAGGTAGCTTGAATCTTGACCAATTGAATCCTTTGCCACTGTGTAAGAAAATTAATCAACATTCAAAAAAATATAAATTACGGAAATTAACAATCTGAAAATCTGATAGTCATATGCTAATAGAAATAAATGAATGGCAAATAATTCAAGAATTTTGAAGGGTGAAAAGGAGAAGCAGCCATCTCTATCAGTTATCAAAGTGTTGCTAAATTTTGAGGTAGAGAGCCAAATGCAATGTTCCCCTACAGATAAGATGGCGACGTAAACGTTTATTTGTTTCTTTTTGGTGAAATAAACGTTTATTTTTGTCAAGAATCTCTTTGGTTGGGCCCGTCGAATGTTGCTAATTCGAACTTAGTTTTCTTGTTCGCATCCTGACCGTTTAATTAAGACAACAACTAAGTTCATTAGAAAGAACCAACAGCTAATGAATTGCAACTAAAATAGGAGCAAAATTTTTAAGTGATTTCAAGATTTATGATTCACCAGGGATGCTTGTGTGGTAACACAGTTAAACACTGCAAGCTCGAAAAGCCAAACACAACCACAAGAAAACTAAAACCACAGGGAAAAATCTCTGACCTGCCACCTTTTGCGCTATCAACTAGAACCCAATCAGCGAGCGAACATTCTTCATCTGAAATTTGATTTAACAAGTCTCCATCTTCATTGGCGTGAAGAACATAGATAATTCGCCTTTCTGGCAGTAAAACAGAAAAGGCAGCTCTCGAACTTTGTCCGTGAAGCTGCATATCTCTCTCAGTCAAAAGTAAAAACGTTGAAAGCGTCAAATAAGTCGCATGCTTCTCATGGTTAAGACTGATTTACCTGAACAAACTCGAGGTCTGATGCATCTGATGCCTTTGATATGGTCCTAGCGTTGTCATCAACAAAAACACCAACAGGTTCTGCCCCGTATTCCCTGGCAACTTTTGAAATTTCTTTGGCAATCGAGAGTGACACAGAGCGCTTGGAATTTGGCCAGAGAATCATCCCAATGAGACCGGCACCAGCTTCTGCAGCTAAGGCTGCATCTCTTGCTGATGTAATTCCACACATTTTAACTACTGGATGAGTTTTTTTAATGTCCACTTGAGATGGTGAAATCTCAGCTGACTGAGATGACAAGCATGCGACCGTTGAAACTAAGCACGGCCTGTTTCTTAAAAAGTATAATTGCTTCACCTGAACTGCAAAATTTATTTGACTAACTGTATGAGAAATGAGAGAACAATCTAACAACACCAAAGCATACTGATAGATACCTAGCCAAGGTTACTTAGGTCATATCAATGAGTTAGTATACAAGTTAGAGTATAAATAGGTGTGAGTGAGTTGTGATAGACATTGAGGAATTAGTTTGTTATCTTGGGCACTCTCTAAGTGAATAGATGAGGTTTCAGCATCTCTATTCCCTACTTCTCTTATTTCTGTATTTTGTATCAGGATTGCATCACATACTAAAGATCAGAGCAGACATGTATATACGTATAAATCGTGTGTAAATTATAGAAAGCAAACTGTGAAAACTGAAGAGAGAATTTCATGCTAGATGGGCTTTTATAGTCCAAATGATGTTCATATGCGATAAGTTACAAAAAAGAAAAGGAAAAAAACATTAACAATAGTTAAAGAATAAAAGACAGCAAGTATCAAAGTGTTGAAGAACCAATTATTGAGAACCAACGAAGAGTTCATTCACAAAAAATGAGTTGGGATGACAGGATGATTAATACTTAGTTCTCCTATTGCTTTAGACAGAATAGAGTGGATGAAACGCAAAAAGAGACATGTACAAGCAATGAATAGAAGTGGTAAAGATAGTCAGCAGGCGACTTCACATCCGACTAAATTCATATTAGAGAATTCTCAGTGACTGTTGAAATTCATGCCTTCCAGTTGCAAACCAAGTTTTCTATAAACCTTATAATGACTCAAGTTCATCGGGCTTTTGGCTTTTAAACTTTAACTATTTGTTACTGATCCTTAATCCTTTTTTGCCGCATAGTAGCACCAGCACTCATATCACTTGCAACATCTTCAATGGTCCACTTTTTGGATCGTTGATAAAAAAAGAAATAAATAAATAAAAATAAAAATAAAAACCAGGAAGAAAAAAAAAAGGGAAAGTTTGAGTTTATCTCAATCACTTTTAGTATGTTTTCTATTTTATCTCAATCTCTTTATTTATCTCCATATAAAGAGAAGCAATGTGTAGAACAAAACACACAGACATTGACATAGAGAACATAAAAAGATTTAAGAGAGCAGAAAGTAGATAGATTTTTTAGAGAGTTCCATACCGAGGCTTTCCGCTGAAATCAATATTTTTCTTGTAACTTCTCTTGAATAGTGAATTTCTTTGTTGCTCAAAAAGGCGTGTATGGTTTTACCACATTTAAAAAAAAAAAAAAAAAAAAATCTTGTCTCTTTCAATTTTCAGTTTTACAAATTTTAATTCCTTTATTATTTTTTTGTTGTTCGTTGGGATATTGGGATCATTCAAGCATGTGCATATAAGCTACAACATCTTCAAGTATCTTAAAATTTCAATAATGTCCATATCAGTAAGAAAACAAAAACTGAATAAATATAGAAGGAGCTAGCTGCTAGCAAATAAAGAGCTCGGCATTACCAGGGGTTTGCTTCCTCCGCCAAGTTTGCGGTAGATTAGGCCGAAAATGACTTGCACCAGCTAAACCTAAAAATATAAGAATTAGCGCTTTGGATCAGACAAATTAGTTGGAATTTAGAAAACAAGAAAATTGCATCAATTCCATGGCTTTGAGGACGAGATACTTGCTGAAGAATGATCATTAATTTAATTAATCACGTGCTCAACCATCATCGCCTAAGCTATGACTCGTATCTAGTTTCAACTGCATTTCCTAAGCATGACAACTTCATTGACACCCTATCCAAAAATCAGCACTTTCATTGCAAATTAGTAATAAAACAGCCCGGATGGGTTGGTCTAGTGGTAAGGGTGAAGACGGGACTGTTTGGTTTAGGCGCATGGTCTCGAGTTCGATTCCCCATGACAGCCGAAGGTCAGGCCACTGATGGTCTCTTTCCACAATCTCAAGATCTATAGGACTATTCAGACAAGTGTTTGGATACCCATTGTTAATTTTTTCAAATTAGTAAAGAAACATAGGTCTAGGAGGAATTTCATCAAACAGTTGAACTGCAACAGCTAGTAGTAGAAACAAATAAGTAACAAAAAGGCAAACCTGTAAGCATCTTCGATTGAATTGTTGTGCAATGCTTTATCTCTCAAACCCAATCAGAATCAACAAAAGGGAAGCAACGATAGATTCATATTTTTTGCTGTCGCACCAATCTTTGCAATGTCAACTCTAAACGAACATTACTGACGTGTATTGCACATGAAAACTTCAAACCGTCTCACGATTCGGGTCGGGCAGAGGTGATAACGGGTTTTCTTCTCAACAGCTAATACAACTTACATGGGTCACATACACAGACCAAATCGGATTCATTTAAGGTTAACTCACTATTTGATCCAATTATTGCAGATTGAGAAATTATAATTCGATCCAACTCATTTAACATTTCAATTCGATTCGATCCAGTTAATAAAATGTGGATTTGACCGAATCAAGTTTGCGGATTACCATCATACATGTATCTCATAATTAAGAATATGCACATTTGTTAAAAGCAATTCCATAATAATTAAACAACATAAAATAAAGTGCATGATTATACGTTAAATTAGACTTGATTCAACTTAATACAAAAATTATATGATCAAATTAAAAGTTTAGACTAAAAAAACTAAAAGTTCGAGTTCAAAAACTTAATTAAGTAATACACAAAAAATTAAAGAAGATCAAAGATAGGTAGACAAAACTACATTTGAGAATTAGATGTATCTATAAGGCTAGTTCTACATGTATATAATATTGTGAATCAAACCAGATTGGATCTACGGATTGTACATGTAAAATCTGCAAGTCAATCCGATTCGTGCGGATTTACATTTTTACAATTCAATTCCGTCCAACTAGTTATAAAATTCGATTCAATTCACAATAATTGGACCAAATTGAATTGAATCCACGGGTTACTTGATCCATGTGCCATGCTCCCTCCTTACGTCACATTGTGGGGACATTTGTTTCATAATATGTTAGAAAGTCAAAAAAGTATTAAATGCTTTGTTTTTAAATCTAATCTCATTATATTTATTTAATAACATCATTAGTCACATTTTGTTACATAATACTAGTACCAAGAAAAAATGAACTTATTTATGAGAGAGTAGCTCGACACCTTAATTCTTGTATCCAAGCCAAAATGCCAAATATATATAGAACAAAACATATAACTTAAGTGAGCAGGATGGACATGATGGATGAGCATAACTAAGCTTCTTAAGAAACCTTAACCAAGTAAACCACTTTTGACACCTACTATTAACATCTAGTTTTTTGTGGACTTGTGAATACACTTCCAAACATATACACATACATTTCAATGTAAAATTTAAAATGACCATAAAAATTAGGTATTAAATGTAGGTTTCAAATGTGGGTAATCCAATCATTTTCCTTCTATATTAAGATATATGACAACTTACACTAAATATCAATTAAAGGCTTAGCAATTATTGTATCATATGTATTCCATAAGACTCCAACCTTGGCTCTCTTAGATGAAAGCTGTACTTTTTTTTTGATAAAGAAGTAATTGCTTACATCAAGTTTCGAAACCATGAATTTTTACTTATAAATATCATACCAAACTATTAAACCATCCAATAGCTAGACTTTGACCACTACATTAGATCTTATTATCGATTCATTTATTTCTTATTAATCATTCTCAAAAAATAAATTTTCTCCCCTTTTATACCTTTATTTATTTGTCCAAGCGGACTAATAGTCGAAGACCAATGGGCCTCAACTAATATGAACTCAGCCAAGTAAAATCAATCAGATGGTGTCAAAGGCTCAAAGCTCTCCTAGTCTCACTCAAGAATTTTAACGGTCATTTATCCTTAAACACTATAAAAGTGGCTTAAAATGTTGATTTCAACGTCCCAAATTAGTTTTTTTTTTCTTTTGGTAAAAAAATTCTTACAATAAAATAAAACAAAATAATAAATGACATCTCCCATCTCGCGGCTCTTCCCCTTCTCATTCACTTTTCTCGCGTCTGTCCGTATCTCCCACAACATTCTTTCTTCTCTTTTTCTCCACCTTCTAATCTGTTTGTCACAAAAATGGAATCAAGATTCAAATGGGAAATCAATTAGGTGCATCAGCAAATGTGGGTTTTCATCTTTGATTTGAATTTGCGAGAGATAGATCATTTGGGCTATCAATTGATCTACAGATTCGATGCTTGTGTTGCTAGTTCTACTCTCGATTCAAGTAATTTTATCGCACTCTTCAACAACACGCATTTTTCTTTAGTGCCCTCTCCCCTCTCATATTCCTCTCCTATCACAAATCCATCTAAAAAGATACAACATTCTAAAACACACTCTATTGATTCCCCAATCCAACACCATAGTAGTTTCAATTTGAATGGTAGATTTGCATACTCATATGCTACCTGATTTACGATTTCTACTTTGGATTTAATATTATCATCATTAATTTGTCATACATGATGGTATGTTGTAATTTATTGCAATTTGGGGGGGTTTTTTTATGGATATGAATTCAAGTTTTCCTTGTCTCTTGCTTCTAATTTAGCAAATTAGTGAATTACCTTTACATATTTTTATAAATATTATGCCGCCTGCCTTTCTTTCTTTCTAGAGACCATTTCTCTTCCAACAAATCTCAGAGGTAACATCAAAGTTACTCTATGTGACAGCCCCAGTTTTCAAACTTAAATTGGGCCCCGCCCGGCCTAGACTTGTGTAAAAACTCGAGCGCGTCTCGACAAGTCACGCAATCCTAGTTAGCCTTATCCCTTACCATTTACCATTCATTTACAAATTTATCATATTGATTAGTGAGTTATCATCAAAATAGCGGAAGCAAAAGCTCAAACTAATCAATTAATCACAACCATGTAAAGATAAGACATCTTAGAGTGTGGAAACCCCGCATATGTATATCATCTTAAATGATCAGTCAGAGGAGAATAGCCCAATAGATATACATGCCCAGAATCTCTCACATACCTAAAACCCATGTTTCAAAATATCATATATATATACAATAATCCAAAAATCACCTACTCAGTCAAGTGGAAAGCTTGCTCTAACATCCTCAAAGCAAACCTCTAAGCTCTGGAGCCTTCCCCTTGCTAGACTGTGGATCTGCACTCCGTCAAACACAAGAATGACGAGCCCAAGTAAGTAACACCAAGCAGAACAATATTATAGCATTTCAAAATAAATAAACATCAATCCACATTCATGCTGATAGAAAGAAAGGAATAAGGAACGCATGAAATGTATAAGACTGTAAAAAGATCAATTGAAATGTGAGTGTCTGAGTAACGAAATAGAATAGCAAGGAGTCCCGGCAATAGTCGTTGAGTCGAGGTAAAACCTACAAGACTCGGGTTCAGGACGAGAACACAGCTTATCGGCCCTAACCTTTGCGACTATGAGATATCCATAGACCCAGATAAGAGCCCCCAGCGTACACTCAACCAGGAGATATCAACAACGTATAGATAAGAGATCATATCACAGATATTTAGTAACCATGACCCCTTGCCAATGGACCACTCAGCCAAAAGTGATTCCAACAGATATGATAAACAGAGCAATAACAACAAATTAAAGCTCAAGAAATAACTGTAAAAGTTCTCACTGGTATACTTACCTGTAATCCAATTATTACGCACTCAACGAACCCCAGACACGTCTCCTATGACCTTCCGTGTCCCGTCAATGTTCAAAAACCCCTAATATATATTTAAATTGAAATTCCCATTAATAACTCTCATTTTATCCAATTTCCTATAATTTTATTTGTTCACCCATTTGGGTCGATTTTTCGGGTATTAGGTCGTATTATGACCCAATAGGATACCCGAGAGATCCGCAAATGTTTCCGAAAATTTAGAAAAATTTTGGTCCCTGTGAACAGTGACATGCCACTGGGACACTGTAGAGTCCAATGACCTGGACGGCGTTTTCACGACATGAAGACTATACTTCACTGTCCAACACGAACGTGAGTGACGTCGTGACCTCATTGGTCGTGGCGGCGTCCTCACGGTGTCTTCCCCTAGGGTTCCTGCCAAAGACGTATGAGGGTGACACCGTAAGTTGGAGTGTTCACAGTGTCTCCACAACGTCTGAACTAGAATGCCCCTGTTAACGAGGTTTTTCACACCCCGACTCGCGTCGCCGTGCTTCGAGCGTACCCTAACTTTGATAAAACATCCAACACAAGGCCAAACCACCCTCGGCTCGCATCAAAACCTGACCAAATGGTTGATTTTCCGTAATCACACAAAATTCAACAAAATTCAGAAAAATTCCCCAACACCTTCAAATTTGAAAATCACTTCACAACACTCACTTGGATCATCCCACACTACAAAAAAACAGTTGATCAACAACGAAAATTTCCATTGCTGATCAATATATATTCCGTCTCTAATCCAGTTCTGCAACGGATTAGAGATGAAATTTCTTCTGTTTCTAAAATCGTCATCGCTAATTAATCAACAACGAAAATTAGATTTCGATGCTAAATCCAAACAGATTAGAAACAGATTCAAAGACGGATCAAAGACAAAACAAAAACAGACACTTATCCCAGGCGAAGGGTTTGGCTTGCAGTCCATCTCTAATCCATTTCTGATCAGAGACGGAATAGAGACTATCTGCAACCTTAAATCCAGTTCCAACGTTGTGTTCCCTCTCTATTCCATTGCTAATCAACAACGAAATATAGACGAATTTGACCATTTCCGTCTCTATTCCATCTCTAAACCCTAAAATGAAGTTTTTAAAAAATAGTTAAACTAAAAGGGTTCTCCAATTCACAAAAAATCTGCAGCCAACAACAATTGGCCTTATCCAACGCCTGCAACCCCTCCAACAACTCCATGCTAACATCCCCCAAAACAGCAAACAACAGAGAGACGTACAACTCATCACAATATATCAATTAACAATAGAAATTGAGAAAAAGTGAAGAGAATTTAATATATATGCACCCAAAAAAAAATTCCAAACAAACTATCCAATTCAAAAGTTACACTCCATCAGCAAAAGTACCTAACTATCACCTCCTAACTGCTCATCCACCCACTTGTTCATGTCTGATCAACGTTGTGCTCATGTTTTAGTGGATGAGTCAAATCCGTCCTCACCTCATGCTGATGCTCCTAGTGTGAGGGTGGTGGTGGTGGTGGCTGAGATTGGCCAACTCCGGCGTCCATGATCATCCCTAACTGGGTCTGCATGAACGCCTTGACCTTGCGAGTCTCTGAAGAAGAACGTCGAACTCAGAGCGTCACACCATCGACTCCTGGGAAATCAAAGACAAACTATTTCAAAACACAAGTTTTCAATTGAAAAGATTTGAAATTGTTGTCGCATTCTAAAAATACTCACTAATAAATATTTAAAATAAAATAACGAATTTTTGTAAAAAAAAAACTTTCTCTACAAGGGGATCATCAAAGTTTGCTTCATTCAATCTCAACCAAAAGGGAAATTCAAGCACATATTAATAAGCTCAGTCTCAAACAACTCTTAAAGTACCATTAGAAATTTTAACTAAACTTTGTGATAAGGAAAGAGCATTAGCACTCACAATCAAGGAAAAATGAAATTGGCGCGGTCGAGGAAATTCGCGCACTAGAAGTTCAATTTCTACTACTAGAATAAAGCCTTTTTCTTGCGTTTGAAAAAAGCTATAGATTCAATTCTACAACGTTTTGGCCAACGCTAGCAAATGCTAGCATATCCTTTGTTATTAAAAAGGGACACCATTGATAGCTTTAAAAAAAGCTACACAAGAGCCACTTTATTGCATTTAACAAACGTTATAACAAAACTAATTAACTACAATTTTAAAACGCTACGAAGAAGTATTAAGACGGGCACTACTAGAATAAATATTAAGGTGGGGAATGGGCACTACTAGAATAAAATCCTTCTATTACTCCATGATGAGTTTTAACCTCACATTATCTTTAGTTACCTTCTTGATGTTAAGAAGGTCAGGAAATTTGAACAATTAACAAAAAGAAAAGCAAAAATTCACAAACGAAAAGAAGTCGCTAAGTTTCATTCTTTAACAATCTCACATCTTCAAACCAAAAGAAATAAGACTTCATTCTTTAACAACTTCTCATCTTCAAACCAAAAGAAATAAGACTCCTTAACAAGAGAAGTATTCTTGAAAAGAAAACAAGAGAAAGTATAATGAAATAAAGTCTAAAATAGAAGTATAAATCCACAAACGAAAAGAAGTCAATAAACTTCATAATAATTTTTTAAAGCACCATCGTTAGACTCTAACATAATTTCAGATTACAAAAGCTAAAGATGAGTGAACAGAAGTCGATACAACATCACGACTTACAAGCGAAAACATGTAGTACCTTGAAGTTACTCATTATATAAAAAAGAATCACCTTAGTTAATGTTGCTATTCCACTCATCCTTTGCATGAAAGTGAGGGCCATTTTTCAGCCGCAACAATGCTATGTGCTCGACCTATACGTTACGCGTAAAACTTTAAAATTAAGACAATGACTTGAACAAGTACACCGAATTCTAATTTTGACAAGTTACCTTATACTTTGACAAACTGCATTCCTTTATGTACAAAGTCTCCATCCTTTTTAGTCTACTCAACCTATCACCATATACAATGCAATTACATAAGTTAAAAACGTTACTTCAAAGCATTTAAATCCATGAACGGAATCAAACAAATTTCTAATCAACCTCATCGAAAATCATCTATGCAAATGCCATACTAGCAATGACCCCCATCTTCCTTCACCAAGAACTGGGTGTCCACTTCCATATTACTCAGGACCGTGGAAATTCAACTCACATCCCCTACAATGATCCTCATCAATGAAATTCTAACAGACCCACATGAGTTTGAAACCTATTCATTCACACAATTCAGCAAACCAATTATACAATTGAAGAAACAATTACAAGCAGAACCAATAGAAATCAATATTGAAAAGATTTAATTCAATCAAACTTAGACTCAAAGAGTCCAAAGCATCTTTCATGATAGCCAAACCTATAATTATTGTACCTTGTGCTTGCTATAAAAATTAGGAGAACGTGAAGCGAACACAAAGAGAGAACAAAGAGTCCAATAAAATCTGATTTAGGAATAAGTTGAAATAGCCAAGTAAAAAAATAAAAACAAAACTAAAATTGAGTACCGTAAGTTGCTAAAATCAAAGAAGCCAATAAAATTTGCACTCTTGGGAGTAACCTAAATATCCAAATAGCCGGGAAAGGTAAAAGGAAGCGCTACTATCTAGATGGAAACCAATTTGCATCCAAAAACCTGTAATATGTCTATAATATGAGACTTTAAAGTATGATGAATAGAGACTCTTATAGATAATAATAATAATAAAGGAGAGCATATGTGCCATTTTAAACTGAAAACACACTACCAAAGTATTTTAGTTTATCCTTAATGTGAATATTGTGAAGTAGATCCATCACTAAAAAGGATAGACAAAGTACTTCTGCAGAGGCTTAACTCACCCTCCAAATCAAACCTTAAATCTTAATGAAAACATATAGAAAAACTACTCATCTAGGAATCTATAGGAAAAATTCTGACTAATTAAAGGGTGAGCAAATTCTTTTACTTAAATGATCAAAGAGCATCAACGGTAGCTTCATTACATAGTTGCAGTTTCCTTTTTCCCTTTACTACCCACAAGACGTGTTACTCATCAACTAAGTTGTTGCTTGTAATATAGCCAAGCAGTTGGGTAAAATAACTACATGCATTGATGTCATATGATCAAGATCTAAATTAATAAAATAAACATTAATAAGTCATCCTTACGACGCCAAACATGATAAAAGAAAGGAGCGCTACAAAGTGGAACATCAGATATTGCCTCGTATAGCTAGAATAACAGTTAGTCAAATATATGAAAATCACATAAAATTTTATCAGTTGCTACACAAAATGACCCTGGAACTGAAATCCCAACTCCACACCCTATAGTTACTCCATCAAAGATGACCACCTACATGGAAAACATTAAGAAATTGTAAGAAGAAAATAAATAACAAATCCCCAGATAAACAACAAGTCGCTATAAAAGGGTTATAGACAACAAGAACACACTAATGCTACTGAAGAAGAAATGAAACAATGAGTAGGTGACCTATTTCACAGGTAGGGAAAGTAGAGAATGAAGAAATTAAACTACGAGGAAAAAGAAGAACATTCAAGGTAGTCCCTCCTATATCAAGTTTCTGAAGTAATATATCACAAGCTTAAAGGCAATTACTCAAAATAAAATTAAAAGATAAGAAACATGAAACATCAATGACCAATCGACTTCCTCCCTACCAAAATTAGAAGTCACTACATATAGCACACCCATCTTTTGATCCACCAAACCAAAACAAAACAAAAAACAACACGCGCACACAAAATTACACGCCATGTTAATTTCTCTCCATATGGTAAACCAAGCAAATACCCAATGTGGTCAACATCATGCCAAATATCCATATAGGACTTGGCCATAATTTTTCAGCCCAAAACATATGATCAGTATTGGTTCTTCCAAACTTCAAAGAGCCCCACATATAAAGGTGTCTCATTTCATGCCCTTTCGACAACTACTGAATTCAGTAATGAATCAAGTGACAACAATAATTAAAGAGTTAGAACTAGAAACAAAGCAGAAATCTTTGGAAAAAAAAATCCCAAATCAACCTGATTAGTCCATATTCAAAAAACAAAATAAAGAAACCTTAATTCTGAATTTCAATTACATTCGCAAAAGGGCATCCAATTGATTCAATTCTTATCACATATTTAACTGATCATTATCTAATCCAAATCAGAGCATCACTGCTCTTTCCATAATTCTTCTCAATGCATCGCCACCCGCCGAAAATACGCAAGACAAAAAGTTCACTCTTTTTGAAAAATTATGGTTTTAAAAAGCCCAAATCACCTATCCAATTGAAACAATCATTGGGACACAAATTGAACACGAACCCACCAAAATTAAGGTCCATCAGATCCATGGACATACAATTTTGACCCAATCGATCAATCAAATAAACGGAACAATGAAGCTCAAGCAATAGATTGAATTTGGGATTAACGTTCAAACCTTGATGCTTGAAAACTGAAGTGATTGCTTTAGTGCGTTGAATTCCCCAAAATTTCGGTGATTTCTTCGTTCCCCAACACCGAATCAGTGAAGTTTCTGAATCGAAATCGATTGTGGCTCAACCGCCTCTCTGCTCTTGTGCTGGAAATCGTGCCCTAGCTTCTCTCTCTCTCCTGCTCGAAATCGGCACAACCAAGACAGCGTGCCATGCGGAGACGGCGTAGACGACGGCGCGCCAAGCGAAGACGACGGCAGAGAGGTCATCGTGCGGTGGCGGAAGGTGTGGAGCGCGTCGGGGAGGAGGTGGCCGAAGAGGACGATGGGAAAGGAGTGGGAGTGGGAGTGGGAGTGGGAGTGGGAGTGCGAGTAGAAAAAATTACATCCGTACGGTAGTTTTTTTTTAAAATTCGTAAATTATATTGATTTACTTTTTTATTCGTTAATTGATGTATATCGTATTTTGAAAATGCGAAATAGTGCAGACGTGGATGCTCAACTACAAATGGCGCCTCTACAAGAGGCGCCATTTGTAGAGGAGCCAGCCACCTCAACACCTCAACACAAATGGCGCCTCTGTCACCTCAGTACAAATGGCGCCTCTTGTAGAGGCGCCATTTTATCCACGTCACCACACCACCACGCACACCACATCACCATATCACCACACATACAAATGGCGCCTCTACAAGAGGCGCCATTTTATCCACATCACCGCCACCACACATACCTCACCGCCACCTCACGTCTCCCACACATACTTACCGCCACCTCACCGCCACCTCACGCTCTCCCACGTTAAGCCCACACCACATCACCACGCACACCACATCACCACACATACCTCACCGCCACCTCACATCTCCCACACATACCTCACCGCCACCTCACCGCCACCTCACGCTCTCCCACGTTAAGCCCACACGCATCCACGTTCCACCATACACACACCACGCGCTTCACGTACTATGCATGCACTACACACACATGAAACACACACATGAAAGCATGGCATGGTCATGCATGCATGTCGGTTGCATGACCAACGACATGCATGCGTGGTCATGCATGCGTGACCAATCGACCACGCATGCATGCATGCGTGGTCACGCATGCATGCGTGGTCATGCATGCATGACGCATGCATGCATGCGTGCGTGGTCACGCATGCATGCATGCATGACGCATGCATGCATGCATGCCGTGAACAAAGCATGAATGGGTGGGATGCGAGAGTGGCGTACACGAGAGTTCACGGGTGGGCGGAGAATCTCTCAAACCACCGCCCCTACAACCTACAACCCCTATCGAGGACCTAGCCTAATCAATGCGGTGTTGAATGTTTGTTGGGAGGGTATTTAAAATAGGGAGAGAAAGATCGGTGAGGTTTTCGTGGTGATAAGAGAGGGATAGAGCGAGAGGAGCGGTGAGAAAATAGAGAGGAAGAAAGTGTAGAGAGAGTGTGAGGGAGATCGAAAGAAAGAGTGTGTGGGAGATCGAGAGAGAGCAACCGCGATCCGCGAGGTGACGGCTACGGCGACGGCGACGACGAAGGAGGCGTGTAAGTGGAAGTGGAAGTGTTTGGGTTGAGTTTGTGAGCGAGAGAGAGAGGGAACAAATGAGAGGAGAGAGAGTGAGAGAGAGAGAGAGGTGCTAGAGGTGTCACGAGAGAGAGGTAAGGAGTGAGAGTGTGAGAGATGGCGTGAGAGAGAGAGAGAGGGGAGAGAGTGCGTGAGAGAGAGAGGGGGGAGAGTTTGTGAGAGAGAGTGAGAGGTTGAGATGTGGTTTGTGAGAGAGAGAGGACGAGATAGTGAGAGAGAGAGGACGAGATAGTTAGAGAGAGTGAGAGAGAGAGGACGTGATAGTGAGAGAGAGAGAGAGTGAGAGAGTGAGAGAGTGAGGTGGTGTGAAAGAGAGAGAGGTCGAGATAGTGACGAGAGGGGGAGAGTGAAAGTGTGTCGAGAGAGAGAGAGAGAGAGAGCGAGAGTGAGAAAGAGGGGGAGAGAGTGGGGAAGAGTGTGAATAAACAGAGAAAGAGTAGTGTGTGGGTTTGGGTTTGGGATTGGGTTGAGTACGTTAGGTTTACGAGAGAGAGGGCGTGAGAGAGTGTTTGTTTTGATGTATTTAGCAAACGATTCTATGTGGGGAGAACCGATATTTTTAATTATTCTTTTTATAAATATTTTGTTGTTGTTTCATTTCAATAAATTAACTAATTTTTTTTTTTTCACAGGGAATATTAATCTTTTTTTGTAGGTAAAAGAATATTAAATTGAAGAACAAACCGGAACAAAAATAGTAAGAACAAAAATTTATTTATTTATTTATTTATTTATTTAATATATTTATAGTGTAATAGATTTTTTAAGAAAATGTGTTTATTGCATGGTGTGTGTAATTTAAATATTTTGTTTTTAAATAGTTAGTAAAGAATGTGAACATCATAGTTAACAAAATATTACAAATATTAAACCCTATAGAAAAATTAATTTTTTTTTAGTGGGTGGTCGTATTTTATTGTGTGTAGTGATAAATGCATGATAATTATTTGGCACATTTTACAAGTGAGTGGCAAATCGACCCAAAGATAAATATTATCTCGTGTTATTTATTATCGGTGTTTGATTATTGCGACAAGATATCAATTATAAGTTAGTATTAATGTAGTGTCCTGTATACACTATTAGTCGCCTCACCATCTCCAACAACGACAAGAAGGAAAAAATCTTTTACTTACAAATTTAATTTGTAAGTAAAAGTGTTAAAATTGTAAGTAAAAGTTTTTACTTACAAAATGTCGTTGGTAAAAACATCGTAAGAATAGAGTCGTCGGTAAAAGTTTACACTTACAAACGTAATCGTAAGAATAGAGTCGTCGGTAAAAGTGTATAATATGTATTAATAAAATTTCTATTCGTTTTCAATAATATTCATTAATATAACTACATTTTTTATTTGAATATTATTTTGTTTAATTTTTGTGCCTTTCATTATTATTTCACGTTAATTTAATGAGTTTCGTTTTGGTATAAAAAATTTAATGAGTTAGAGAACTTAAATAAAATACGCTTAAACTTAAATAAAATACGCTTATTTATTCTTGATTATTGTTTTGATTAGTTTTTCATCAATTTGACAAACTTTGTCTTATTCGGGAGCCCAAAGCTAGCTAGAGTAGATTTAGCTGGGTAACCAAACAATGTTCCAAAGCTCATTCAACCAACAACTAGAAAGAGAAGAAAAAATAAAGTTAGACAGTTTAAAATTCATTTATAATTTTCTTCATTAAAAAAATTAAAGAAATTAAAAAAATAGAATACAACCTTCAAAAAAGCCATTGGATGTTTGAAGCTTGTAGTGAACATCGATAACAAAAAATATGTAATCTCGCATTCACAAGTGTCCTCACTCTGCTTCTCTAGTCAATCAAGACATAGACTATAAACGCTTTGCCCCGTCCGGATATAGTTATTTCCAATTATTCGGTCAACCATCGTACAATGAAAAAATCATGTCACTACTCATCTTTGAATACGTCGGTCCATTCTTCTCCTTCTTCTCTCGCCACGACCATGAAAGGAAGTAGCTCACTTGCTAATGTGACCGCAATTGATCATATTCGAACTCACTATCTACCACTTGAAGCTTCGATAACTACTGATCAAGAATAATAACATTATAGACGATATATTTAGTAAAAACTATCGTGCCTCAAATCCTCATTTTGATCATTTCTTCGCTTGATATATATGTAATTTTTTTACATTATCAATGCGGTAAATTATGTAGGTCATGGAAGGTAGGAACATCCCGTTTCACTTTTATGCATTTGGAGAAATTGTTAAGGTTTCGCAAGGCATTGAGTACAATGACCCCCATCAATGACCATGATTATTAAGTTTGGAACGAGTAAACATGAGTTGATGGATCACGTGTATAACGCGTTTGATATTTCGTCCATCGAGACTCTCATTACGATGACGTATCGTCACGTAATAACTCATCCATCGGTTCACAATATTTTATCCCCGTGTCGTTGCACGACGAGACCCACTTCGAGTTGATGTGGTCAACAGTGGCGAATCTACCATTATCGGCGAAGGTAGAGATTTATTTAACCTTCGAGCCAATCGAGCCTTATCAAAATTCTACCGTACATTCACAAGTGGTAGAAGAAAATGTGGGCATGACATGCCCCGCATCAATGATGGAAAGATTACGTATGCAATCGCCTATAGGTGATGTTGTGCAAGATAGATTTGTTACTTCGATTGATGATGACATTAGCGCCCCAAAGATGACCGTAACGAGGACCACGACAACGACATTGACGAGGACGTATGTCCCCTCGAGGATGCCGCGCCATCTCGTTAATTGGGAAAGTATAAATGTTGTTACGACGACCCAACCTACGAACCTCCAGGGGCGGAAAACTTGCAAGATGATGAGCAATTTGCAATTGACGAGGAGGAGTGGATGGAAGAAGCAAGCGATGAAGAAGATTACCAACCATTGCTTGGGTGTATAATGAAATTGATTGGGAAGTGGCTAATTCTACCGCAACCCAACATTCTCATCATTCGACGGATGGGACATGCCTAATTTTCGGTTGGAAACAGAATGTGCTTTGACAATAAGAAAGACTTGCAAAGCATGCCATAAAATTGTGGCATGTTAACAACTTTGTCAATACCTTGTTATGGAGTCAACTAAAACCTTATGGGCATTGAAGTGCGAAGTGCGCCGGAAGGCTGGGTGCATGTGTGGCGTCTCCGTGCTTTTTTGCGAAAGAAGAAACAATTGTGGGAGATCACTCGGTTAGACGAGCCGCACGAGTTGTATAAATCCCGGCATAGAACGCAGTCATGCCAACTCGACGCCAACATGCTTGCACGTGAGATACAAAGCGTTGTCGAAATAGATCATGCAATTGCTATCAAGGCCTTGAAAGAAATGATTAAGCTAAAATACTCACATGATGTTCCCTACAAGCGAATGTGGGATGCTAAAAGGAAAGCAATTGCAAATGCATTCGGAGATTGGGACGCGTCATATGCTACGTTACCAAGATGGTTGGCGACACATAATAAGAGCCCAGGGACAAAGATTGAGTGGTCACATAGACAATGGGTCAGATGAGATCGAGATCGACGAGCATCCTCAATTTCGTCGTGTGTTCTTCGCATTCGAAGCATCAATCGAAGGGTTCAAACATTGTAGGCCTCTTCTACGTTGATTGCGCGACATTCTTGTATGGCAAATACAAAGGTAAGCTAATGATTGCCCTATCTCGTTGATGGTAATGGACATCTACTTCCAGATTGCATTTGCGATTTGCATTCGGAAAACGAATCAACCGACTCGTGGGGGTGGTTTTTGAGAATGTTGCGCAAACACGTGACCGATAGAGATGGTATTTGTATTATTTCGACCGTCACTCGGCATTCTCGAGGTTTGTTAACACACCAAGAAATGGTTTTTGTCCACCAAGAGGATACCATCGTTATTGCTGCGACACTTGACCGATAATTTTAACACGCATTTCAAAAATGATTCGTTGAAGACTATCCTATCTCGAGTCTTGGTCAACATCAAGTGAGAAAATTTGATGCATGCATGGAGCGTTTTGCTTATTTGTCATCGTGAAGTCCTCGGTGTCTTCAATATGTGAATGCCATTCCCAAGGAACTCGGACTCAATCGCATGATGGAGGCTGCGGTATGGATGGATGAATTCTAACGGGGTTGGTATGTATTCGATAGTAGTTACGTTTGTTATCCTATATGTGTTTTCACCGTGTCGATATTATCGACACGGCATTATCTTACCATTGTAGAATGTTTTAACGGTGTATTGAAAGGGCACGATTCTTGCCGATAACAAAGAATGGTGCAAATGATTTACTACGAGGTTGGTGACATACACCAACCGACGAAAGGAGGAAATCGACGAAGCCATATCGCACGGCTCAATTACACGAGATATGCCATGGATAAAATTGCATATTATCAACAATCTGCAAGGAGACATTACGTGACATTGATAAATCGCGACACCGGTGAGTTTGAGGTGCTCACTGGACGTCATGGCGATCGTATGCATAAAGGCAACAATACACAAATTGTTATCCCGAGGAACTGGTATTGCAAATTTGCAATAAATGGCAATCGTTTGGTTTCCCTTGCTCACACGTGTTGTTGCATGTGCTCATATTCGAATTGATTATACACAATTTATTGAGAAATACTACAGGGATGGACGTGTACGCACGATGCTACTCCTCTCAATTCAAAGCCATCCCCGATGAGAAGTATTGGCCAACTTTTGCGACGAAGATTTTACCGGATCCTAGGTGTAGACGTGGCGAGGAGACCAAAGGGAACACGAAGGCAAAATGAGATGGATCTTCCTAATGTTTCGAGGACCTTGCGATGTGGCATATGTCATCAAGAAGGACATAAACGAAGAACATGTCCGAATAGAGATCGTGCTCGAGTCCCTACTAGGAGGAACCGTTGCGGCGTTTGTCGTGCGAGAGGGACATAACAAAAAAAATTGTCCATCCATATCTCAACCCCAACCACCCAATCCAAACCAATGAGAGGATTTGTATTTAGTTTGTAAACGGTGTCGATTGATAATTTCATAACATTTATATTAATATAGTATAACCTTATGTTACGTAAAGTAATAGATACGTATTTGTTAATGTTATAACTCATAGTAATGATTTGTTGTGAGTTTTAAAACTACTCGACCAATTTGTTTAATCACACAAATGCAATGAGTACACATGGAACCAGGACCATCGATCCTTCTCTTCTACGCCTCCAATCTACACACAGTCATCGCAAGTCCGGAGGGGTCGGTATATGCATTTAACATGTATGTGCATAATATTTATGCAAAAACGTTTAATACACATATATATCGACATATTTTTCAATTGTAAGGTACATGATACAATGCGCGTGCGAAGAAGATCGGGTGTTGTTGATCGACGGATTAATTACCATTCTCGAATGATCCCTTACCTACGATCTAGTGGATTTTATGGTGTCTCACGCGTAGGATTTTTAGACTTGATCGGGCTTTGATCACCGCTTTCATTGAGAGATGGCGTCCGAGAGACACATACGTTCCACATGCGTTGCGGCGAGTGTACAATAACACTCCAAGACGTTGAGATTCAGCTCGGGTTACCAATTAATGGTATGCCTGTGACTGGAAGCACGAGATGTCGACTATCTCGCGGTGTGTGAAAGACTACTTGGTGCGAGACTGGACCACTTCACGTAAAAGGGAATAGAGTTCGTGTTTCATGGCTCGAAGACAATGTGCCACCTATAGAGGATGACAAAGAATGAGGAAATGGTTCGACGTTATGTTCGTTCATACATTCTACAACTTATTGGTGGTTGTGTGTTCGGCGACAAGTCGAATCAATATGTTCATTTGATGTTTCTTCCGTTGCTCGAGGACCTTCAAACAATGGACAATATAGTTGGGGAAGTGCATGTTTGGCATATTTATACAGGGAATTGTGTGTCGTGGATCTCGCTCTGGTGCGCACGAGGTCGCCGGTGCGACAATTCTTATACAACTATGGGCCTGGGATAGATTTCCATTTATAGCACCAAGGCGCAAGCCTGTTCCTAGAGGTCGACCTCGAACGTGTGATGGAGTAGACATGCCCAATGACGTTCCTTTGGGATATCGGTAATAAAAATGTTTCTCATGTTATTTTTAACAATTCATTGGGTCTTTTTAATTTACGACAAATTTATTGTTTTGTATACGAGATGGATAGTTGCATTTTCTCGTAACTAGGACTCGCCACACACGTTGTATCATCATTTCGTGATGCACTTGACACGCAGAGGGAGAATGCCGTGGAGTGGCAACCATACGCCGATGTCATGGAGTCACTTCCACAATTATGTACTCAAGGTCACGGAGTCGGCGTTCGACGTGTCCTTTAATTTGTTTCCATATAGTTGAGTGGCATAGACCGAAAGGGTCATGAGACAGTTTGGCCATCACAGTCGTGCCACCGCACTTGTGATTTTGACACACGTCGCACCGCGTCCAATTGAGAGGACACCCTCAAGAAAATTGGGCGGTGTATCACGTAAGATATATAGAGTTGTGGGAAAATCGTAGTAATACGATAGCCACGATACAACCGTAAGAGGAACACGATCACGAAGAGTACATGAGGTGGTACAGATCTATCACCAGGCGATACATTGGACATGACGGGGCACTTGCGCGAATTCTCGGTAACGTTGAAACTATAATGCTTTGTTATCCTCATGAGTCATATTTAAAATTGTTAACCAAACACTTGCATTTTTTTGTATATTAGTCTACATTTGCGCGTCAATTGGAGCGAGTGTTCTCTCGATGACGGGGTTGAACAAGGCATGGTCGCTCTACATGAAGGCATCGAGAATCTTAGACGAGGATGAACAAAGAAAGGACTACTATGTGGAATGATGAAAATGTAGTTGAGCGGACATAGATGACGAAGCATCTCAAGAAGAAGAGGAAGAACAACAAGAAGAGGATCAAAGCCTAGCAGATAGAGGGAGGAGAAGAAAAACAACGACGACTCGGACTGCAGGTGAGAGCGATGAGACGTTCTTCTCCACCACCTCCAACTCGTCCAACTCCAAGAACGTCGAGACTATTGGTGAGAGCAGCGAGACGTTCTCCTTCGCCACCTCTAACCCGCCCTTCTTCTTATGGGTACTCTCCTTTCGCCGCCCCAACGCAATCGAATGCTCATATGTTTTTGCCTATGACACCGAGCATGAGTGTTCATCCATATCATTTTGATCCATATGCTCCTGGGCCATCATCTTCGTACATGGACCATAGAATGCCTACACATTCAATGCATGGTTCATTGCCTCAATACATGTCAAGTCCATTTACTCCGCCATATTATAACTACAATATTCCATATAGTGGAGATGGCTCTTTCGCACCCTTATTAGGCATGCCACTTCATGTTCCTTTCACCCAACCACATACAGAAGTCGGTATGTTGGAATGGTTCAACCCCTATCTTTGATAGCACTTGGTAGTAGAGGTCAATCGAGCCAACACGAGGAAGAAGTTCATCGAGTCATCGAGCTCAACAAACTCAAATTTGGACGTACAAGCACGGAGAAATCCACGTCGAAATAGAGTACGACCGGTTTGCCACACGGAGGAGCAAATGCGTCGACGTCGATAGAACCGCATCATACCTTTGTATGAGTGGGTTGATAGGAGTGTTTAGGGTCTCTTATATGTCATGGAGATGGGGTTGTACATTTGGATGAATGGCAAGAACTATAAATACAAACTCCTAGCCTTTTTGCTTCACATTAGCATGTTGCTTTCAAATAAAAAAATGAAAAAAAAATTCGAGCTATTAGGGACTTTTATTTGCTGGAAATTGTAGTCCTTAGGAGGTTATTCATCATCAAGAAAGCGATCTAGTTATATACAATCAAGCATCAACCTTAAGGTATGCTCATATCCACTTATTTGCATAAAAGTGAGTATACCGATGATACTTTGAATTGCATAATGGTCATTTGTGTAAATGTTTTTAGGTCTTTTTGGTGTCGGATAGTATCAACGTTTAATTTACGTACTAAGTACATCTAATATAACCTAGATTGTCACCAAAGAAACGTCGAGAGATATATATGAGTCCGTTTGCGATAGTTTGGGTGACGAGAGGCCTATTGGACTAGGAATACTTGCGTGAAAAAGTGAGTATACCCGATGATACTTTGAATTGCATTTCATTTCCTTTTATTACTTATTGATTGGCGCCTTTGTGACTATATGGTGCCTTTGTACTCTAATATAATGATATTTGTTGATAATCTTTACTCTTTGAACTTGTTCATCGTGATATTGTTTTGTTGATGCTTTCATTGTATCATTTCGTGTGCTCTATGTCTTCATTTGATGTTTTTAATGGTAAATGAGCTTTAAATAGCATGCTATTAGGATTAGAGAATTTATGAATGAGACTATGAACTTTGTACTCGACTTGATTAGTCTATTAGCTTGTCCATATGCCTTTACCATTCTATACGGAGTCATTTTTGAATAAATAAAGTAGTGGTTGGTGAAAATAGTGACAACGAACCATGACATACTCACTTAAGTAGGTTTAAGAAATCAAACGTAATTACTAAATTTAGTTACACATTTGTTTATCCATTTCGTAATAATTGATTATGACATTTACATTTGTTTGTAACTTACTCTTCAACCTTAAAAAAGTCATGTCGGGCGAAATAGTGCATCGTCATCCGGGACGGATCTAGTGGACGATCCAAATAGACGATCTCGTGGTCGCAGAGATCGTCCATCTTGCGACGTGGATCGTTCGCTAGTACGATCTCCCGCGATGATGCTTGAGTCTCAACAGCGTCAAGAGCGGCTCGTTCGTCAACAACTTGCTCGGCGGCGGTTGCTTACCTTCAACAAGTTTTTGTCCAACAACAAATGCGTTCACACCATCAATCACAATTATTTCAAAGTATCCTCGTCCGCCTTATGCACAAGTACCCCCCATCGGGGCCCTCTCCTTCAAAGAATCGGGGCCATCTTTATTTGGCCATGATGATCCAACCACTCAACAGCTTACTCCTCTTTTTTGGCATCGCAACTCCCTCCACCTATCGCTGGTCACGTTACTTCTACGAAGCTACCCACGCATCTCCTCCCATCGCCAGCACTACCGGATGTCCCGATTGCTTCATTCGACTCTAGTATGCATGCCTCCCCATCGAGGAGTCATGATCATGTCGAGCCTGCATCACATTCGTCCAATACTTCAAGCCACCCTTCGAGTGAGCCATCTATTAGTGGTGCCTCCCATAGATCACAACAAGACGATGAGCCAGCTAGGGCCCCGAGACGTAGAACTAATGATGACCGAGGCGCGGGGCGGGTGTTTTTTACCGTAAAAACTACGAATGAATTGTAAGTTAATGAAATATTATTACGTATATATACTTACGTTTAATGAACTTACTATAATATTGGTCTAACTTTTTTTTTTAAAAAAATGTAGTGGTACTTTCTTGCATCCGTCATCCGAAGTGTCAAAGCAAATAACGCGGATATATAAATTCGCTTTACATAAGGATGGCTACTGTTGGGATACGGTTCCTAACCATATCAAGGAGCAATATTTTAACGATTGGGCGGTAAGAGATTTTTAAATAAGAAAATTAAGTTTCGTTTACTTTTACTTAGCATATGTTGAAGACTTGACTTTCTATTACTACGAGACTCATTTCGAGTGGAGACGATCGAGATGATGCTATGGTCGGACATTTGTACGACAGCGTGATTGCCACTCGTTATGCCGACTTTGTTAGTAAGATGGTGAGGAAGCCGACAAAACCATCACATGTATCTCTCGAGGTTTTTGAGCATTACAAGAAGATGCGGTCTACTCCGAATATAAAGCAAAGTCGAACAAGCGAGCCGAAATCGAAGATCGGAGGTGGGGGACCTGGTTCGGGTTCGTCTCGTACGGAGGTGGAGCCATATCCATCTATGAGCATTCGTTGAGACGGTATGTTTTTGGGCATACATACATAGATACATACATACATATGTATACATTAGATTCATATAAGTTTCAAACTTAAATTTAAGTTAAACATATTTTATAGGAGAAGGAACTCGGTAGAAAGCCGATCGCTTTGGATTTATGTTTATATCTCCATACAAGGAATCATGATAACGTTACTTTCTTGGATCCTAGAGCGAGGCGATTGCCGTAAGAAACTACTTGACCATAACTCTTTTTTGTTAATTATAGGTATCAATGACTTATATGACTTGTCAATGTTTAAATTCTTAATACAGAGTGCTATACATGAAAGGACCACGAGCTTTCACGCTTGCGACCGACACTCCAATTAATGAAACAAATTATATTTGGAGATTGTGCAAATAAATGATAAAGGCCGAGATTTGGTCTTGGTGGACACCGTCAGGGTCTAAGATGCGTCGACATGATGAAGTGGATCTTCTCGTCCTATATTGAAAGATGATGAGTCATTTGACCAATACAATAAGGAATTCAAGGAGATGCAAGCAATAATACTAAAGATGCTTAATGACTCGTCTGTTAATCACGATCAATTGCTTGAAATGCAAGGACGGTTACATAAGCATGGAACAGGGGTTTCATGGAGAGATCACCAGCACAAAAAAGGCAAGATGATGATGATGATGATGTTGATGATGATGATGCCGCTCACAATGACTCAACTACCGAGGATGATGAATGATGATTTCTTTTTCACAACATCCAAAAAGGTTAAATTTTTTGGTTCATTTTTTACTTGATACTTATAAGTTTTTTTTATTAGGAACCATTATAAATCTTATTAATTTATTAGGAACCATTATAGAGACATAAATCATGTAAACAATTTAAGTCTACCCCTTTGTCCCGTAGATTTTATTTGTGATTTATAGAAAATTTTGTAGTTGTTTAAGTTTTGTTTCTATTTGTCTAAACATGTAGGTTATTGAATGTTCCACAAATTTCTATTTCATTGTTATAACTAAGTCGTTAAGATCCTTAGTATGAGTGCCCTTAGTGTGGAATTGGTTTATCGAATTCGAAATCAAGTAGGAACTCATGTTAATCTTTAGTATATGATCAATATGCTCTGTTTTAGGATTGAAAATATGATTCAAAGTTGTTAGTTATTTTACCGTTGCTTGTAGGACTTAGTCTAATTTAGTTACTCTATTTTTTGTTGAATAAGTCTAGTTCAGTTCAGATTGTATTTCCTTAATTTTATGATTTGTTGTTAAGTCAAAGCACGTTGGATATGTGTCCACAATTTGCGCTTATTAAAGGTTTGATCAAATGCCAATATAAATGCAATCTCAGTTTATGAATAAAACTATCTTCAGAGAGTTCTTCTACTTAAATACTTGTATTCGTTATTACTCTTCATTGTTGTTTCTTCTTGAATTCGATTCACATTGCTTCGTCAATCTCACTGTCTCTGCAACCAAACTGTGAACTCTGTAATCTCTGTCTCTCTGTCTCTATGTCTTGATTTCATCGTTTTTCGCTCTTTGTGTGTTCATTTTTGTTTGATTTATAGGAGGCCGACGCGAACTGACGGACGGAGATCTGTGATTTAGGGCTTAATCGGCTTGCAGAGACCACCTTTTTTTGTTGAGATTTTAGGTGATTTTTTTTGTGGTTTGGTGGTTTTGTCTTTGTCAATTGCAAAATGCAAATGTGTTTCGTTCTCTCAAACTACCTCTATTGATTCTCAATTGAAATTGATTGCATTTGTTTGTGGTTTCGTTGTTTGGTTGGGATGATTGATGGTTTTAGGTTTTTCCCCATAACTGCAGCTTCTTCAATGAGATGATGATGATGGATCAGTTGATTATTTGTATGTTTGTGGATTGGAATGGTTGTGCTTATTTGTGGTCTTGGCATAAAGATGATGATGGATCAGTTGATTAGAGGGCCTGGTTTTATGCCTCTCCTCAAGCTAGGCCCCCAATGGCGCCGAACTTGACTCACCATTCACCTAATTCGAGCAATAAAGTGCGAAAACAGATTGATTACTACTTTAGGTATGGCTGCATTTTTTTGTTGTTGATGGATTTGTGTACATTCTAAACCAAGTTTTTCTCTTTAAATCCTACCTCTGAAGTTTGAGTTGGCATCTTTGTTATTTTGAATTTGGTTTCGGGATATTGCGGTATTGATAAGTAAAATAAATTGTTCCTCCATTGGCCCTTTATCTCGCTTGCTACTCCTCTTCCTTGTAAGTCATTCCTATCGGTTTTCAAGACTATTGAACTTTTATAAATTGAATTCCATGAACATATGAATGTATGCTTTATTTTTTGTTTTGTTTTATATGTGTGTGTGTTTTCCTACTCGTCTATGTTATCATGTTATGATTAATATAAATTCCTTCTTAGTTCTTCCTTTTGTTGGATGGAGCTACATCATGTGCTTAACAGAGATGACAACCTTCATTCTGCTTGAACTTTTTCATGTCGGTCAAAATGTTTGGGTTAATTGAATCTAGCTCTCTTTATATGAATTGTATTACTTGTGTTGCTTTTCTCAAAAGTTGATTTCTTTCTAGACCTTCATTTGTTGATTAACAAGATTTGTAAAGGTTACGTAGACATGACTCAACCATTCAAATAATAGTTATATAGAATATAGTTGTAGCATAGCAATCCGATAAGCTAAGAAGACATTACACAATCTTTGAACCACTTGTTGTTCGGACAACAGGGAATGGTCTTTTAGTGCCTCTTCCAATGGACAAATAAGGGTCATTTTAGAGCTTATAAATTCTCTCTTTCATTTGCATCAATCTAACTTAAAGTAGATCCTTGTGAATTTTGTGGCATTTTAGAAGTTGTTGCTATCCCCTCTTAGTTGCTTTGAGCTTCGTGAAGCATCTCGTTGTTATCCTCGGGGCCTCATCTCCTCGAGGACCGCTTGTATTCTTGATTGCATAGCACATCTCTTGTTTGTTGTTGGGTCTTATTGGTGAGACGCACAATATTTGGTGCTAATGTTGGTGCTATCTTTCCTGGATGAGAGTGTTGAAAACTTTTGCTTTGTAATTTGTTCGCAACAAACAAACCGAAAAAAAAATCTGTCAAAATCATTTTTGGAGAAATCAAGAAATGGATGAATTCTCGTGTCCACTTACGCTTGATCTTACTACTAACTTGCTAAGTTACCATCTAGTTGGATTCTTATACATGGCTTCTCTCATGTAATGCGAGCCATTGGAGCGCTTTTTGCCCTCGCTATCTGTTTCCATTCCAACCATGAATGTAAGTTTTGATTGTTATATTTTTCTTGTTGCGATTTCATTGATTAAATGTTCTTAATTTTTGCCATCCTAGGCTTTTAGAAGACTAGCAACTTCAATGGATAAATTCTCAAAAGTTGCATCGAAGAAGAGGTACCAGGGGACGTTGTCTTCTCTAAAACTTTCGTGGTCGGAGATTAATGATTTGACTCAACAATTGAGTAAAATAAGGTAAACTTGCTCTTCGATGGATGATTCCTATTTGTCATGTGAAGCACATTTTAATTATGTTGAGAGCTTCCTTTTTTTTTTCAACATTAAAGGCAAAAGATATCGGGCTCTCGGAATGGAATGAATGGCCGAGAAGAACATGTCTAAAGGAAAGCGACGAAATCCTAATATGAATTGATCCTCTCATTTTGATCACATGATGTAAGAGTAAAGCAGACATGTGTAATTTGTTGACGGTTGATTGTGAATGTTTTCTTTCTAAGATCCATCATGAACTATCTCATAGTAAGGCATGTTCGTTGTGAACCACCAAGATAAATTAGGTGATATGACAATTGAATTAGGAGCGCAATCCACATCTCGTTAGCATGGGTGCAACTAGCAAGTCAATTAGGCTTTATGAATTGATTAAACAATTATCTTTCTCAAAAAAAAGACTTATAGACTTATAGTAGTAATCTGCATGGCATGAGCTAGTTTTTGAAACGCCTGTATTTCATTGCCGTAGTTGCGAGATGTACTGTCGGGTTGTCTTGACACTAGTATCAATCTTTTCAATTATGCTTGTTTTTTAATATGAGATAAGGAGAAGCTTTTGATGAAGTAAAATTTCAAGTTGATAACTTGATATCATATGTTTGAGTCTTCTCATAAAGCAAGTTGAGAAGCGTAGAATTAGATTCTTATGAGCGGTGATCGCATGTTTCATTTCGGAGTTATACCCAATCACATCATAGCTTAAGCACGCTTTTGGTATGGCAATCTTATCCATGAAAATCAGTAGACTAGTAGTAGGCTTTGATGAATTAAACCCCTTATTTTTATTTTTATTTTTTTTTCGAAGTGTCAATTTGGGGTTATAAAATTCTAATTGTCTTGGGTACATTGTAATTAGTAAAAAGGATCTCACAACTTGGCATACTTCTTGAGAGTTACACCGCATCCTTTGCGTTCTCTCGGCACATGCCCTGTTGCATAGAAGAGTAACTCGGATGAAGATAGCAAGGCTCCGTTCCCTGGATTCAAAGTGGATCATTTATCATGGCACCCCGCTGATGGACAAGAAGTGGTCATGAAGGTTGGGTCCGCAACTTCAACTCGGGGAACTCGTGAATTTGAGAACGAGGTAATCGGTTAATGCTTTTATGGTCTAGTTCGTTTGAAGGTTGAACTCTTATTTAGATAGAAAAAAATTAATTCTGCAAACCTGTGGCATTACTAACATAATATGAGTATCATGGTTTTTTTTTTTTTTTTTTTTTTTATTTCCTTTACAGCTAAACTTGCTCTCAGCTATTCGACATGAAAACTTGGTTCCCCTTCTCGGATACTATTGTGAGAATGATCAAGCAAATTCTTGTCTATCCTTTCATGTCCAACGGTTCTCTACAAGATTGTCTATACGGTAGTCGCTTCATAGTTCAGTATCAATATTATGGCTGATAGTGTTCATTACTTCATTATATAGTTTTCTCTTACCATATTCTTTCCTTTTAGGAGCAGGAGAAGCATCAAAAAAGAAAGTTCTAGATTGGCCAACTAGAATCTCAATTGCACTAGGTGCTGCAAGAGGCAAGTAAATGAAGTGGTGTTTGTTTCTTATTCATTCCAACATAATTATATTTCCAATTCCAGGAAGCAAAACAACTATATGCACAATGAAGGAATATGTGCTCATCTCATATTAGCCTTTGTGATGTAGAAGTTTGATATTAATTTTCTGATCTTGTTCAGGTTTATTCTACCTGCACACTTTTGCCGAGCGTGGAGTCATTCATAGGGATGTAAAATCAAGCAACATTCTTCTGGACCATAGTATGTACGCTAAGGTTGCGGAAAACTCAGAAAACCGAAAACTGAAACTGAAAACCGAGTTTTGTTGATTGGTTTCATGAAATGTGTAGCTATCAATTTGTCGTTTTATTGATTGGTTGTAGAACACTGCGAATTTCTTAATGGAATAATAAGATTGCGAGTGGAATGTAGATTTGTATATTTTCAATTGAAAATGGAAATATAAATTAATTTTGAGCATTTTCAAATATTATTTTTTTTTCAAATTACATTTGATAGGGGTTTGAAACCCCTATGTAATCCTTTGACGATAATATAGAGGTTTCAAACCCCTATAAAGGTTATAGTAATGCTTTGAAATATTTTGAGAACTCTTTTAAAATATTTCAAAACACGTACTAATAATTAGAAGGTGATATGCGAGATAATAGTGACTTGGAAACCGATGTTTTTGCACTTGACATAATGTGATATTCCCTCATGCGTGTCTTTGAATGTAATCTTTCTCGTAAGTACTTCTCGTCCTTAGAGAAGAGATGATTTAATTTTGTTTCATCTAATATTTATGCATTTCGCCGTTATATTGGAGGACACATTGGTAGTGAAGTTATCCTTGATTTTTTCCTATTGCGCGTTAAATAGGTAATGATGTGTTCTTTCTAGCCGTGGAACTACTAATTCCATCACAAATAAGATAAAATCATACAAATGATTAAATGGGTCCTAGGAGAAGATAATTCATCATATCGCTTTCAAACATCTAAATAATTCTAAGACTTTGATGATTTTGTTTGGAAGATGAGAAACTTATCTCGTTGTTGTTAGATATTTAGTTGTAACGTAGATGATGAGAAGACCAAGTTTTTTGTGTTCATTAGAGTTTTTGACAAAAATTTAGTTCTTTTTGAGTTGCCATAAATATAAATTTTGAATGAATATATATACCTATTCCAAACCCCCGCTTAGCTCCAATAACACCCGACAAATCAAATTATCACCTAAATTATACCTATTACCTAAATTAAACCCTAAACCCTAAATTAGCTTTCGATATATTATGTGAATTTTACATTTTTTGACGTAAAACCCGAGTGCCAACTTTTAAATTTCTCATTTTCCATATAAAAGCCTCCATTTCTATTTATTTCGTCAAAATACTATTTTTTCATATTTTTCTCTATTTTTCTGTTTTGTTTTTTCAATTTTTTCTTTTTTTTCCTTTTTCTATTTTCTTTTCTGGCGACGGGGCACCCCGTCGCCAATAAATGGCGACGGGGTGCCCCGTCGCGAAAAAAAAAAAAAAAGAAAGAAAAAGAAAAAGAAAAAGAAAGGAAAAAGAAAAAAAAGAAGGAAAAATTGGAAAAAAAAAAATCCACGTGTAACGAATGGCGCTTTTTGGTAAAGGCGCCATTCGTTACACGTCATCACTTAACGATGAATTTCGCATTTAGTAAATGCGGAATCCATTACTTTTGTAATTTTAAAAAAATTTAACTTATTTAAAGAATTTTAAAGAAAAATAACCTTACTTTTTGAAATCGCCCGTGCGAGTGGGGGGTTGGGTTTGGTTTTTGTTTTTACTTGTAAGTGAGCACGTTGAGTAAAATTGATTGTTTTCGAGGAAAGGAAAATAAATAAAAGTCTATGTGCAGAGAAAGATTTTTAATTATTTCAAACAAAAAGAAGTTTTATAATATTTTATCCTGATTCCTTATTCTGACAATACTTGGATGAAAAAAAAAAATTTAGAAGGCTCAATTGACAATTATCGCTAATACCTTTTTTAAAGTTCAAATTTGCTAGGCAATCAATGGTTATAATTAGTTAAATTATAAATTATTGAAAGGGCATCTTCCCTTACTTGAGGTTGGGTGATTGATTCTCAATTACAAAAAAAAAAAAAATAAATAAATAAATAAATTATTGAAAACAAAATAAACAAAAGAATTATAAATTTGTTGAGTCAACACTTATATACGCTTATTCATCAATCAAAACGGACAATGTAAAGAAAATACTTGTTGTAGAAACAAAATAAGAAAAAAGGCAGCCAATTAACTTTCCAATATCGTTCTTGGTTCCTTTCAATCTAATATGGTCAAGTGATTAAGACATAAGAATTATTTAGATTAAGAAATAAAAACCAAAATCTCAAAATTCAATTATGGCTCCAAATAGCCCCTTAAAAAATTTCAACCAAACCAAAAATTCACTCTTCTCTGCCTTGACTATGCTTGAGTTCCCCAAGTTCATCGGTCCCCACCGCACCACTGTGTGTGCGTTCAGCCCTCGAAACCAATCCGCCTCTCCTTGTTCTCGACCTCCTCTATGTATTCTTTCTTTTCCGCCGTCCCTCTACAAGCTTGCCCGCATTCTCCCTGTCCGTTGAAGTCAAGACCCTCTGGTGTTGCGTTCTCCTCAATATGGATCGTGGCTCTAGTGTCCATTACACCTCTGAAGAAATATGTTCAATTGTCAAGCATGCGCGGCTGCAACCCTGCCCTACCGTCCATGGTAAGACCTTCTATTAAGAAGAATGTAAAATGTAATTGTTTGTTTTTCAAGCATGTACTTCAATTTTTAAAAGTCGAGAAGCCTTCTAATGAGCACCGGTGGTACTTGATCGGGATTTCTTCGCTTATGAGCAATGAGATTTTTCGACGTCGTCTTCTGACTCTCACCACCTGATAAACTTTTGATTCCTCGCTCATGCACGTTGCTGGTAATTTGTAGACAGTAAAAATTTTAACAATAAAGATCAAAAAGAAGAATCAAGAGAGCGACTATTACACATTGAAGAACAACAACATTAGCAATAGAAATTCTATTAAAAAAATAATTCTATACATATATATACATCAGAAGAGATCAATCTTAAAAACTTATCTTAGAAGAAGAAAAATTGCCCCATAATCGTCAACGTGAGAAAGAGATCCATTGATTTCCACAGAGAGAGATCTGTTGAGTGAATCAAGAAGACAATAAAGAAAAGTAAAAAAAAAAAAAGAGATTGTATCAGTTATGTGAGTGATGGAACAATGGAAGCAATTAAGGCAACTTCTTTTTTTAAACTATGAAAGCAAAGAAACATGTGGGCGAGCAATAAGGATATAACCACTACTTTTGTGGAGAGAGAGAGGGTAGTTATTGCGGGAGAGTGGGAGAGGGTGATAGTAGTGGAATATGAAAGAGAAAACGGCGAGATATAAGAACAATTTTTTTTATAGGAGATATAAGGAGAACATTAAATCTGAACGATTGGAGAATTTATCTTTTATATTCCACTCTTTGCTCTTATACTTCTAAAAGTTTGGAGGGTATTTTTGACTGTTTAAGATAAAAAGGTTTCACGGTGAACTACCTAAGAATCCTCATTATAATAGTATATATTATATTTTAATTTTAGAGACGGATTAGAGAGGGACCTAGGATCAAGTGGACTCCTGTACTAGTTTCTGTCTCTACTCCGTTTCTAACATTTTTACATTTCTAAATTTTTGTCGCAATTCCGTCTCTGATCCATCTCTGACCAGTCAAATGTTATCTAGTCTACATTTCGTGTCCATCCGTTTTAAACCAAAGACGGATTAATTTTAGTATCTAATTTTCGTTGGTGATCAACTGTTTTTTTGTAGTGCCATTTACTCCAATTCCATCAAAATATTCAATAAAAATCGAATTTCCCAATTCATTGTTCGAATTTATTGCGACAAAAACCTACAAAAGTACCGTCAAAACGTAGATAACGACATGAAAAATCAAAATCTCACCTTATATTCGAAGATTGATCATTCCTTTGATGTCTAATCGCGACGAATACCCCCGGGAACCCCTTCATTCTCGTTGTGTGAATCGGTGAGAAAAGATGAGAGGATAAGATATGAAAAGACAGAAAAGGTGATGAGAAATGGGTTTTATACCCCCTCTCATCTAACCCTTCACACGGATCTCGAGACAAATCCAATAGTCACCATTTACTTTAGCCACCAACTCTAACACCCATTTGTGACTTCAATGCGTGACACAATTCCTTGTTCAAGCCTTTTCTTGTATTTCTGGACTCGTTTCGAACATCAAACTTGTTCGTCGCGTCGCCCCAGACGTACCAACGTATCGAACACATTTTACACTTTTAATTATTATTTATTTTGTATTTTGTCGATGTTTTAATTCATTTAAGTACCCCGGACTACTAATTACCCGACCAGCATTCGCCCGAAACCCCGTTATTTCACGTAATGCTTGAGCTGAACCGCTTCCCGTACCAACGCTCACACTCAACGTCTTCACACGTTTGAGACATTGGATTTTAAAATTTAGGTAATACAATATAGTACAAAATACCAAACACAAATAACATACATCGGCAAATAAGCCCACGTACAACCTAAATTGACATGTGGCACAAGTTAGAATTTAGGGTCGTCACACTCTAATCTAGGGAAAACCCCACTATAATTTACGTTTGTGATAAAAAGTAGGCACTCCCTCTTTTTATGTGGTCAATGTTTCGAATTTGTTTCAATAAAAAAACCCTTTAATTTTCTTTATTATGGGAAATGTTAATTAACTCTTTAGTTTTTTGTTGAACTTTCATACAAAAGGTATAAATGGTTAAAAAGAGCAAAGAATCTTGCTTTGTGTATGCATTTGTTATTTAATTATTTATTTGAAAACTTGTGTTTACATTTATTTATCTTACTTTATGGGTATTATATGAAATATGTAAATGCTTATTCTTGAAAGTTGAGATATCTTACCTATTTGAGACACGACTCCTGTCCGTATTCATGAATTGTTATTATTCGATGTACGCCACATCAATTTAATAAAAAAACAAAAGTCTTTCTTTCGTCAAAAAAATTATTTGAAAAATCTAATCAAAGTATTTTTTAGAGTAGTACTTTGCTCTCTTAGCTAGAATTTGACATCGTTAATGTTGCATTATTAGCTTCTTATAATATGTTAGCTCTAGATTTGATGTTCTTTATCTGAACTCGCATATATGCATATTAATTTTTAATGACTTTTTTCTTAATAAAAGAAACGTAGGTACTGTATTTGGCTAATGGGGTATAACATTTTTGTCTCCCTTGTAATGTACTTGATTTTCATAGGGATAAATGAATTTTTTGTTTCAGCATTTTGATGAATTATGATAGCATTTTGTGGTATCTATGTTGGTACCTAATATTTAGAAATATTGTTGCATCAAATAAACTTAGACATAGTTGGCTCTTTGTGTAGATTGAGAGAGTTTCTTTTCCTTTGAAGAAAAATAGGACTTGAAAAGGTATGGGAACACTTTCGACTAATTAGATTGGATATTACCATTATTATTTTTAATGATGTAGCCGGGGAAATTACAATCGAGATATTTGGCGAAATTATAGGCTTTAGTTTGAATGGAATTGTTGTTTTTAGTTGTTTTCTACGTTTAGTTTATGTAAATTCCTTAAAACGCATGGGTACTGCACTATGGGCCTCTAATCAGCAAGTGTTGATCTTCTTCCATTGAGCAAAAACTTATGATGTTGACTTTGAATATGAGAAGTTGATGGCAAAATCAAAGTAACCTGACTTTAGTTTTGGTGTCCACCTTGATTGGTAAGTGATTGATATTATCCTTTCTTTTTGTTAAGGTATATTGGGTATATAGGGTTTGGCCCTTTGAGCCCATTATGTGTAACTATATATATTGACCTATTGGTCCTTAATAAACACTTCAGTCTTTTTCCCAAAACCTAATATGGTATCAGAGCCTCCATTCGATTATGGGTAATCTCTTGTTTCTCCTCTCGATTGGTCAACTTCCTCAACTTCGATTGTTGCCCTAATCTTTTTGTATGCATATTGTTCTTCTTGCTTCGTTCTCATTTTCACTCTCTCTTTCGTAGCAGTTTTCTTCGCGTCCTCTCTTTTCGTTGATGTTCGTTGTTCGCCCTCTCAATTTTGTGGTTTTGTGCATTATCTTCTTCGCTCCTCTATTTTGTAATTCCTTTGTAATGTCTCTTGTTCGTCATGCATCTCATCACAAGAGAAAGGTATGTGTCAGTTTTTTGGTTTTATGTTTCTCCTTTCTTCATGTTTCGGCTTCTTTGTTTGTAAGCAAGTCCCTCTTTGCTTCGGCCTTCTTCTCTTCTTCTCCACCTTATTCATTTCTTGCATCATAGTCTCCCCCTTTATTGATGCTTGTTTCATTCTTTATTTTAATTTTTTTTTCGTGGTTCTGATGCACATCCTTCTTCAAATCAGTGCATTGTGGATCTGATCTTTATTTATCCACCTTTGTTATGCGTTCATTAGTCGTTGTCTCCCCTGCACAACATCACCACTTTGCTTCTATTGTGCTTGTTTTTTATTTTTTTTTGTTATGAGTTTAAGGTTCTTTATTCGTTTGGTGTAGTCTCTCTTTACTTATGCTCACCAACATCTTGTCCTGTATCTTCCGAACTTGTTTGGATTCAAAGTGCATCATCAGTTTATATTACCAATTCACCACTAATGCGTCCATTATTGTGCAACTATATCCTCCTCCTTCTTATCTTTGTCTTTGTGACGGCCCCGCTTCTAATCTAGGGCACCGTCCGGCCTAATCCCGTAATTAAGCCCTAATCACAACACATAGGACCCGATTACGAATTAGTCAGCCTTTACTACCTGTGTTCTCTTGTTTAAACAATTATTTTATTTAGCGGAAGTCTTTAATATTTTAGCATATTTTTTTTTTATTAAATCCTAAGTGTGGAATCCAGGAAATAACGATCACCATATATATGCAATTAGACGGCGAACATATATAAACAAAGTGAAAGCCAAAAGTCGGGTAATCTAACACTCATCCCAATAACATCCCAAAAGATAAAGACATAAGTAAACATAATACAAAAAGTACCCTACGTGTACGGGCAGCTACGCGCTCGGAGCTCAGAGGTAGTCGTCGATCTTCTCCTTGCCCGGCCTGGTGCTGCTCGATGGATCTACATCCACCGTCACAAACTAGACGGTGAGTATGATGATATTTAAGTGATAACTGGGGAAATCTAATACTACATTTCCAATTTAAACAAAAGGTATTTAAAAGCATATGTAGCTGAAGAAATGCTGAATAAATAATGCAAGTAAATACCAACGTTAACAGATACACAAACTGACACAGGCTAAGTCGAGATGATCTACGTCCGGTTGGCGGTGAGAACTACCACCTAGCCTTTTCCACTACTGTATGGAGCTGTGCTCAACATATGATAATAATCTCTTTTTTTTTTAATAACCTCAAATGGCGGAGCTGTGCTCGGCGTATTTAAATCATTTATATTTGCCAACAACCCCGTGGTCCATGCCACGTGTGCCGCCCAAGTGTAGTGGCGAGTGCCGGAGACCCCGAAAGACCGAAATCCTCGTGAATATGCGCATCTCGTGTGCAATGGACACTAGATAATCCCTACTTTAGTTTTCAAGAATATATATCCTAAAATGTTATGATTTCAACATATGTTAGGCTACAAAGCCCCAAGGGAAGTAGAACACAAGTCCAACATAACAGATAACCCTATAGCATGCATTTACTAAATATTCATTAACCATATTTCAAGACAAACATTGAGCATATAAGGAAGCATGGAGTCAATGATATATCAAACAAGGCATCATGCTATATCGATATTCAATGTGAATAGAAACAAGGAAAGCATGATGTGGGAAATAAATTAGCTAGTCTACAAATAGACTGAAAATTTATAAATGACTGGAATGAAATAAAGTAAAGAGTTCCCTCAGTTTCACTTACAAGTCAACGCAATAGTCCTAGCTATCCGGCCTTCTGACACCCCGACTAGCGCTCCCGAACTCTCGAAACACCCCTAAGTCCATGAAAGGTCATTTCATATCATTTATTTATTTATTTATTAATATTTTTATTATATAGGTATATATTCTATATTATTATTATTATTATTTTATATTTATACCTATATGTGTATACGTATATATATACATAGGTGTATGTGTATATATATATATATGTGTGTACATACATGTATATATTATATATTCCTATATATATATATGTATACTTGCATATATATATATATATATATATATATATATATATAACAGATGCATATATATAAATATATATATATATTATTTATATCATTTTTTTTATTCTGGTATTATTCCTTTTCTTCTTCTTCTTCTTCTTTTTTTAATATATATATATTATTTATTTATATATATATATTTTTCGGGTCGGGTCGGGTCGGCCCCCCCTGGCCAGGCCCATTTGGGGGAGATGCACACGTGCGGGCCGCACGTGTGCATCTTCTTCCCCAAAATTTTTTTTATTTTTCCAGAGACGCTTGTTTTCAATTTTTTTTTTTGATTTCTTTCTTTCTTTCTTCACTCCTTCAATTCATCAACAAAACAACTAAAACCACATCTAAAGTACCAATTTAATCGACAAATTCGAAAATCACAATTAATACCCAAAAACTAATTTGATGGAAATACCCCATTTTTTTTTACCTATTTTAATGGAAAATAGAGAGGTGATGATGGTTACCTTACTTAGATCTTGTGGATCTTCACTCCTAGCTCGAAAATCCCCTCTCAAATCTCTCAAGAACTCTCTCCTCCCCTTAGTTTCAGATTTTGATTTGCATGTAAATAGTGAAATCTCATGTATCAAGTTGTATATATAGTGTTGATGGGATCTAGTGTGTATTGCGCATCTCGAGGTAAATCGATGGCTACTAACCAGGCATTCCAGCTTTCTCATGTGACACAACTTGGGTGACTCCCATCATGGGAGTGTGTGGTAGCACGGATCTCGAGGTCTGTCTTAAGGTTAGTTTAATTCACAACAAACTATAGGATATTAAAATGTGATTTCTTAAATAAATAAACTATAGGCCAACTCAATTAATGTACATTAATCCTATATGGACCATAATTAATTGGTCACACAAATTTATAAAATTTATCTAAGTGGTCACACCGACTCTCGACTCCCCGGCACTCGGTGTCCCGATTCGCACGTAATTCGAGGCGCTTTCTCCGTGCGTCGAACGTCGTATTTTCCAACTAAATTAAATAACTTAATTTATGTTAAGGTAGATTTGAAATAAATTGTTATTTCCTAGCCCAGTCTCGCTACCCCGGTAATTCCACTAGGTACTCGTACTTGCACGCACTCCAAGGCGTGTCCCCGCCCACGTTAACTCGATGTCTTTGGTTTGCAAAAAAATTGACTTAATTAGTCTACACACATACACAACACTAGGCATACACAAGTACAAATATAACATTTACTGCGTGTCCCCGCCCACGTCAACTCGATGTCTTTGGTTTGCAAAAAAATTGACTTAATTAGTCTACACACATACACAACACTAGGCATACACCAGTACAAATATAACATTTACCTCGGCCACGTGCCTCGGTCAATGTGCGCATCTCATGCGGGCCCCACGTCACGGGTCGGTGATCCTGATTAAGCAAGTTAATCAAGATTAGGAAATTGGGCCGTGACAAATATTCCCAACAAAATGAAAATTTCGTCCTCGAAATTAAATTCAGGTTAGGATTATACCTGACTCGAAGAGGTACGAAAAACGATCTCGCATATAGTCTTCCCGCTCCCAAGTGAGTTCCGAATCACTGTGGAACTGCCACTTGACGAGCACCTTTGGGATAGACTTGTTCCTTAGCTGTTGTACCTTTCGGTCTAGGATCTGGATAGGCTGCTCCTCATATGAGAAATCCTCACTCAGGTCGATCTGACTCAAGTCAACTGTCGATCGTGCGCCGCCTTCGACTCAGCCAGTCGAAGCATCGAAATATGGAAGACCGGATGAACACCTGACATCTGCGGAGGAAGCTCTAACTCGTATGCAACCTTTCCAACCCGTTTCCTAACTCTGAATGGCCCGATGAAACGCGGTGCGAGCTTGCCCTTCACACCAAATCTCTGCAAACCCTTCCGAGGGGAGACCTTAAGATAGACGTAGGCTCCCTCGGAATAAGTGAGATCGCTGTGGTACTTGTCTGCATACTTTTTCTGCCTCTCTTGGGCTGCCTTGAGCCTCTGTCGAATCAGTCGTACCTTCTCAGTGTGGTCAACAACAATCTCAGGCCCTACTGAAACTCTGTCCTCTGGCTCAGCCCAACACGACGGCGAGCGACATGGTCTGCCATACAAAGCCTCAAATGGCGTCATCTCAATGCTAGCCTGATAACTGTTGTTGTACGCAAACTCACATAATGGTAGATACTCCTCCCAAGATCCACCGAACTCTAACACACAGGCCCGCAATGTAACGACCCAATTAATATTTGTCGTTAATTATGATGTCATGGCAGACGTGGATGCCAGCAAGGACGGTCGAGGGTCCCACAGCGAGACTGCAACGCACTCGAACTAGGTATACAGTCCGTTTTATATGCTTGTTGTGGTAAATTGTGATGAAAATATTTTAAGTAGTTAAATTTCATTACAATATGTGTATTAATGTAGATTATTGACGAGTGAGGAATGACCTCGGGGTGCTTGCGGACACAGGACACGAGGCACGGGGTGCCGGGTAGTCGAGGAAACTACGGTGAGTTTACTCATAAATTTTGAGAATTTATTGAATAGGGTAGATAATTGCTATAAGCTAAATCAATTGGAAATCAATAAGTCATATAGTTGAGCTGAATAAAACAATAACAGTTGGATGGTCCTCGAGATGCACAACAGGGCCATTAGTGTCAAGATAAGGTGTATGGAGTTGGAGTGACACAGGGTGATCAGGAACCTTTGGATATTTCTCGAGATTCGTGCACACACTTGATGGAAACCAAGTATATATATGTTTGTGTGTTTGACCGATCAAATAGGGAGAAGAGAGTGAGAGAGAGTGAAAGAGAAGAAGAGAGAAATCGGTGTTAGGAGGAAGTGAGGATTGTGGAGTTTTTGAAGGTCATTTGGAGTGTTGGAGAGCACAAGAATATCATCCAAGGTAAGATTTGTGACTCCCTCTCAATTCTCTTTGATTTGTTGATGATTTTGTGGGTGTTGATATGAAATTCGAGGGTTGGTATGGAGCAATTGTTTTTGCTGAAAAAATTGGTACATTTTGAGTGGTAGGAAGGTGGAGAATGTGATTAGTGATTGGTTTTGGTGTTGGATGAATTTCTAAAAATGGGTTTTGAAAATGGGATTTTTGGTGATTCTTGGGTTTTGATGTCTAAGCTTGATGAATTTTGTGTTTGAATGGTATTTTTGATGTGGATGATGAGTTTTGGAGGTGTTGGAACCGAATTTATGGGTTTATGGGGTGATTGGAGTTTAGAAATTTTAAACTGTAAAAATCTGGACAGAGCGCGATTAGCGCGCTAATGGGTGGACCTAGCGCGCTAATTACCCTCTAGAAAACGATGAACAGTGACTTAGATGAATTAGCGCGCTAATTCATCTCATTAGCGCGCTAATTGTTCACTGGACTCTCAAAAATTGGAAAATGAGAAAATGAGTCAAACTAACATTAAGAACTCATTAATTGATAATTAACCCTCATAAATGAATTCCAAGAGTCTCGGAATAGTAATTGGAGTCTGGGTTTAGTCGGGAATCGGACCGGGAGTATTATCGGGGATTGAAGAAATCGAGCCAGGGAATTTAACTTGTGGGACGAGGAGTGCGAATTGAGGTGTGTAGTATCCCAATTGAACTTCACTTTAAGTATTTACTGTTTGATTTATTTGAATTCTGTTCCATTTATTCTCTACTTCGTTTCATTATTGCTTTACGGTGGTCGAGTACTCTCACTGGTGACTTTACTTGTAGTTGAGGGTACTCCTACTGGTGTCTTTACGGTGTTGAGATCACTCCCCACCTGGTGCTTATTCGTTACGGCCATAGGGTCCACTAAGTCATAACACTTGTCTAGGCATACACCGGTGAATAGGCTACCCGGGTATGGTAGGCTTGTGTGGGTGCGTCGTGGGTCTACGCCGCCACCTGAGGTTAGGGCCAACCCATTGGTGTGTTTACGGTTGGTGCCCGGGAGAAAACCCGAAGTATGACTTGGTCTCGATTTTTATGTGCACGTACTTTGTTTCATCACTATATTTATGCATGCGATGTTCCTTTTTACAGTTGTCTGTATTTCTCTTGTTCCGCATGTTTAAATTATAGCATTTTCAATTCCAGTACTTTGGTTTCCGTAATTACTTGGTGAATTTCCTTGGGATTACTCACTCTGGACTCGCCATCTGTCTTTTTGTGATGGCGAGTGCACCCTAAGTCTGAGCCGGGGAAAGGGCAAGCTTGAAGAGTACATCGATTGACAGTTTTAGCCCCACTCGTACGTATGTTTATATTTATTCGTTTTATGTCGGGTTTTAGGCTTGAGAGAGATAGGTTGTACATTTTGATATTTTGAGGACCAGATGAGATGTATATGATGTATATTTGGGTATGGTTTCCACTTAGGCATTTTGCTAATAAAACACAAGATGAATTTTTATATTGTTTATTTAAGCTTCCGCTGTTAATTTTGAGGTTATATGATATTAATCGAATCAAATTTAATGATAAATTGACCAATGATGGATAATTGGGCGTGGGACACAACTGGTGGTGACGTGGACAGTTGTGGGCCCGCGTGGCCTCCCGTGGCGGACCAATGTGGAAATTGGGGCCGCCACACGCAACATGTCCTCTAAACCGATTCGCCTCTCTCGTCTGTCCGTCGATCGAGGATGAAAAGTCGTGCTCGAATCGTAGGCGTGTACATCGTTTCTTGCATACTCTTCCACATCCTGGAAGTATACGTAGCATCTCTGTCTGATGTGATGGTCAACGGTACCCATGCGGCCTAATGATCTCCCTCTCGAAAAGGATACTCAGTTGATCAAACGTGTAGTGCGCCGTAATCGCGAAAAAATGGGCAGACTTTGTAAGTCTATCAACTATTACCCAAATGGAATCATGTTTCTTAGCTGTCCTCGGCAACCCTCTGATGAAGTCCATGGCAATGTCTTCCCATTTCCATCTCGGAATGGGCAATGGTTGTAACAGTCCTCCAGGTCTACGATGTTCTGCCTTCACTTGCTGACAAATCTCACAATTCCTGATAAACTCTGACACATCCGCTTTCATCCCAGGCCACCAGAAATATCTTTTCATGTCGTGATACATCTTAGTCCTGCCTGGATGAACAGTAAATCAGGAATGGTGTGAATCCTGAAGAATTTCCTCTCTCAGCTCCGGTATCTATGGTATCCACAATCTGCCCCTGAATCTCAGACACTGATCAGATGTCTCTGTCCAATCAACACAATCTAAACTCCGCGCTAATTCGCTGAATTGCTGGTACAACCTGTCAGTCCTCTGACCCTCTGACACACTCTGTGTAGACACGGTATGTACTCTCGTCTGTGCGCAGATCTCACTTCGGGTATCGATAGGAACGTCTGACTGACCTACTATCATCGCTGCCTCAAGTAATCCGTACTCGTGCGTCATATGACATCTGACAACCTCGGTGTCACTGGTCGGTCTCCTACTCAGTGCGTCGGCGACTACGTTCGCTTTTCCTGGGTGATATTCCAAAGAAAAGTCATAGTCTTTCAAGAATTCTAACCACCTGCGCTGTCTCATATTCAGTTCCTTCTGTATGAAGAGATACTTCAGACTCTTGTGATCAGTGAAAAGTGTGAATCTCTCCCCATACAAGTGGTGTCTCCACACCTTCAGCGCAAATACGACTGCTACTAACTCAAGGTCATGCGTCGGGTAGTTCTTCTCATATATCTTCAACTGTCTCGAAGCATAAGCCACAACTCCGCTACCCTGCATCAACACGCATCCAAGTCCCGTGTGTGAAGCAACAACGTATACTAGGAATCCCTGTCCAACCTTAGGCAGTGTTAATACTGGTGCGGTCGTCAACAACCTCTTCAACTGCTCAAATGCGTTCTCGCATTCCTCTGTCCAATCATACACGACCGTCTTTTGTGTCAGTCTAGTCATCGGCGAAGCAAGCTTAGAAAAATCCTTCACGAACCTGCGGTAGTAGCCTGCTAACCCCAGAAAACTCCTGATCTCCGTCACTGACGTCGATGCCGGCCAGTCCATAATCGTCTGAATCTTGGCCGGATCTGCGGCAATCCCCGTTGCTCCAACAACGTGACCCAAAAACTTTACTTCTGAAAGCTAAAATTCACACTTGCTGAACTTGGCATATAAACGATGCTTCCTCAACATTTGTAACGTTTCCCTGAGGTGCTGCTCGTCATCCTCCCATGTTCTCGAATAGATCAGAATGTCGTCGATGAAGACTACTACGAACTGGTCAAGAAATGGCCTGAATACTCGGTGCATAAGGTCCATAAACATGGCGGGGGCATTGGTTAGTCCAAATGGCATGACCGTAAACTGGTAATGTTCATATCTGGTGCAGAACGTTGTCTTAGACTGGTCCTCGTCCCTGATCCTAAGCTGATGATACCCTGATCTCAGGTCTATCTTGGAGAAGAACTGTGCTCCTCTCAGCTGCTCAAACAAATCATCAATCCTCGGTAGCGGTACTTGTTCTTGATTGTAACCTTATTCAGTTGCCTGTAGTCGATGCACAGTAGTAGACTACCATCCTTCTTTTTCACAAAAAGTACTGGCGCTCCCCACGGCGACATGGAAGGTGTGATGAATCCCTTCTACCCCATGTCCTTAAGCTGAGCCCTCAACTCCTCTAACTTCTTCGGGGCCATACGATAAGGTGGTATCGCGATCGGTTTGGTGCCTGGTACTAACTCGATGATGAAGTCTACCTCTCGCGGTGGTGGTAGTCCTGGCAACTCCTCAGGAAAGACGTCGAAAAACTCTCTAACGATCGGTATGTCCTCAAGTCGGGGTCCCTGACTCTCTGCTATAGTATACAAGGCTACTAGAGTCTCCATCTCCTCACTAGTCGCCAATCTACCTCTCGTGGTATCGACTCTCGGTGTACTACCTCGGTGTACGAACATCGGACGTCCTGGGATCTCAAATACGACGACTTACTAAAACAATCTATGTAAGCATGGTATGTTGATAACCCAGTCCATCCCGAAGAGAGCGTCGAACTCTAACATCTCAAGGACTCTAAAGTCGGCGGGTAACTCTATCCCACTAATCTCTACTGGAACTCTCTCCACTAGACTATTAGGGTAAACCCTATCTCCCATGGCGGCGGTGCTCAATATCAAATGTACTCCAAGCCTAATCGGTGTCAATCCTAGTATGCCTAACATGCGTCCGTAAATGAAGGAAATAGTGGAACCCGAATCAAATAAAACATAAGACTCTCTACCAAATGATAGAAATCGTACCTTCGATGAGACTCCGCGTAGCGTTAGTATCCGCCGTGCCACCATATGAGCCGCCTCTCGACTCGTGGTGGATACACCGTCATCGGATGTGGACACTCCTCACCAAATGTCCCACCCGTCCGCACCTATAACATGAAACCCGTCTGCGCCGACCGACCGTGGCCGTCCCCGAACCGGAGTCTGTCTCTGTCCCCCCGACGGGGTCCCTCTCGCCTCTACCCCTCGCTCGACTCTACCACCCTGTCGCGATATCTGTCGTGGTGCGATGGTGCCGGAAGAGTAAGTCTCTCTCGCGCCGGTAATGCGGCCTAATCGATGGTGATGGTATGGAACGTCCTCTCCCCGAGCTCTGTCGACGCGACATAAGACACACGAGGTACCAACGATGTAGAACGTGAAGTCACCCCGATCCATGGAAGCCTCTATCCCATGTCTTGGGTGCCTTGCCACTCCGCCGCCTCCTCTCGAAATCTGCGGCTTGCTCTAATGTCAATCGCTGCCCTAAGCCTGCCCTGTCAGCTATTACACCATGGTAGTAGGTCTCGTGGGAAAGTGCACGCTCGTATATCTCGGTGAGTGTCCTAGCGCCGTGCGACTACGTGATAGCCAATGTCCGCTCTCGGACCGCCTTGAAAGTGATACACATCTCCCAACTTATCTCGGACCAAATCCCCGCAAAACCGCCTCGTATACCCGTATCTATCTCGGTACATCCATAACTAACTCATCTCGCTCTCTCTCCTCAAACTCATAAACTCTCTCCTCAACCTCATTATGACTGCCGGCGGGAAGTACTGCTGATAAAACTTGGCCTTAAAGGTCGTCCATGACTCAAAGTCCCCATCAGTGGCTATGGTGGTTTGCCACCAGACGTCGGCATCTCTCTGTAGCGTATAAGAAGAAAAATCTGGGCGTAGTCTATCCTCGATCCCCAAAATCCAATGTAGCTTCTCCTGTGATAATATCCATCCCTCAATCTTCTTAAAGTTTATCTCCCCGTCGAAGTACACTGGCTGAAGGCGGAGAAAGTCCTTCACCAGCTGAATCCCCACTGCTGAGCCTGAAGGTGTAGGTGTGGGAGTCGGAGTCATCACTGCTACCTCTGCCATCGAAACGGTCACTACTGGAAGAGACGTCGTCACTACCGTGTCCTGAACAATAGGTGGGTCTAGTACGGGTGCAGTATCTGGAACGCTGGGTGGTATAGTAGTAGGTCCAGTCGTCGGATGTGTGGTAGTCGCAGGAGTAGTGGCGACGCCCGAGTAAGTGCGGTGATCTCGTGTCACATGAAGGCCATGAAATCGCCATCTGTCGTCCCTCTCGCTACTCTATCCGCCAACCTCGATAGTCGTCGTCTGATGTAGTAGGAGGCTGACTACTGCTAGCACCCCCATCGCCTGTCTCGCGTGCATCCGTCATCGTCGTCTGCATGTGGATAACGATTTCCTATCACTATTACGAAGTCTACCACATATATACGTATACATATTGAAAAATGTAGCATATATATACAAATTCCCAACTCACTTTCACTCGATTCCCAATAAAATAATTCCTAGGCAAGGTTCATCTGGTTTCCACTTCTAGGGTGTGCATTTTATTCAAATTTATGCTTTATTCCTTGATAAATGATCTTTGATACCAATCACGAAATTAGCATCAAAATCCTTATTCAACACTATGCTTTTCCCCTAAGGTTCTAAAGCCTAAGCTCTGATACCAACTGTAAAGGCCCCACTTCTAATCTAGGGCACCGTCCGGCCTAATCCCGTAATTAAGCCCTAATCACAACACATAGGACCCGATTACGAATTAGTCAGCCTTTACTACCTGTGTTCTCTTGTTTAAACAATTATTTTATTTAGCGGAAGTCTTTAATATTTTAGCAGAAATTTTTTTTTATTTTATTAAATCCTAAGTGTGGAATCCAGGAAATAACGATCACCGTATATATGCAAGTAAACGGCGAACATATATAAACAAAGTGAAAGCCAAAAGTCGGGTAATCTAACACGCATCCCAATAACATCCCAAAAGATAAAGACATAAGTAAATATAATACAAAAAAATACCCTACGTGTACGGCAATACGCGCTTTCGAGCTCGAGAGGTAGTCGCGGATCTTCTCCTTGCCCGGCCTGGTGTTGCTCGATGGATCTACACCCACCGTCACAAACTAGACGGTGAGTATGATGATATTTAAGTGATAACTGGGGAAATCTAATACTACATTTCCAATTTAAACAAAAGGTATTTAAAAGCATATGTAGTCAAGAAATGCTTTGAATAAATAATGTAAGTAAATGCCAACGTTAACAGATACACAAACTGACACAGGCTAAGTCGAGTTGATCTACGTCCGGTCGGCGGTGAGAACTATCACCTAGCCTTTTCCACTACTGTATGGAGCTGTGCTCAACATATGATAATAATCTCTTTTTTTTTAATAACCTCAAATGGCGGAGCTGTGCTCGGCGTATTTAAATCATTTATACTTGCCGACAACCCCGTGGTCCATGCCACGTGTGCCGCCCAAGTGTAGTGGCGAGTGCCGGAGACCCCGAAAGACCGAAATCCTCGTGAATCCGCGCATCTTGTGTGCAATGGACACTAGATAATCCCTACTTTAGTTTTCAAGAATATATATCCTAAAATGTTATGATTTCAACATATGTTAGGCTACAAAGCCCCAAGGGAAGTAAAACACAAGTCCAACATAGCAGATAACCCTATAGCATGCATTTTCTAAATATTCATTAACCATATTTCAAGACAAACATTGAGTATATAAGGAAGCATGGAGTCAATGATATATCAAACAAGGCATCATGCTATATCGATATTCAATGTGAATAGAAACAAGGGAAGCATGATGTGGGAAATAAATTAGCTAGTCTACAAATAGACTGAAAATTTATAAATGACTGGAATGAAATAAAGTAAAGAGTTCCCTCACTTTCACTTACAAGTCAACGCAATAGTCCTAGCTATCCGGCCTTCCGACACCTCGACTAGCGCTCTCGAACTCTCGAAACACCCCTAAGTTCATGAAAGGTCATTTCATATCATTTATTTATTTATTTATTTATATTTTTATTATATAGGTATATATTCTATATTATTATTATTATTTTATATTTATACCTATATGTGTATACGTATATATATACATAGGTGTATGTGTATATATATATGTGTGTACATACATGTATATATTATGTATACATATACATATATACATGTATACATGTATGTATATTCCTATATATATGTATACTTGCATATATATATATATAGCAGATGCATATATATAAATATATATATATATATATATATATATTTATATCATTTTTTTTTATTCTGGTATTATTCCCTTTCTTCTTCTTCTTCTTTTTTTTTAATATATTATATATATATTATATATTTTTATTATTATTATTATTTATTTATATATATATATTTTTTTCGGGTCTGGTCGGGTCTTGTCGACCCGACCCGGTTCTTGGGCCGGGCCAAGCGCTGGGCCTGGCTCGGCTCATGGGCCGAGCTCGGCCCAGGCCCCCCCTGGCCAGGCCCATTTGGGGGAGATGCACACGTGCGGGCCGCACGTGTGCATCTTCTTCCGCAAAATTTTTTTTATTTTTCCAGAGACGCTTGTTTTCAATTTTTTTTTTTGATTTCTTTCTTTCTTTCTTCACTCCTTCAATTCATCAACAAAACAACTAAAACCACATCTAAAGTACCAATTTAATCGACAAATTCGAAAATCACAATTAATACCCAAAAACTAATTTGATGGAAATACCCCATTTTTTTACCTATTTTAATGGAAAATAGAGAGGTGATGATGGTTACCTTACTTAGATCTTGTGGATCTTCACTCCTAGCTCGAAAATCCCCTCTCAAATCTCTCAAGAACTCTCTCCTCCCCTTAGTTTCAGATTTTGATTTGCATGTAAATAGTGAAATCTCATGTATCAAGTTGTATATATAGTGTTGATGGGATCTAGTGTGTATTGCGCATCTCGAGGTAAATCTGATGGCTACTAACCAGGCATTCCAGCTTCTCATGTGACACAACTTGGGTGACTCCCATCATGGGAGTGTGTGGTAGCACGGATCTCGAGGTCTGTCTTAAGGTTAGTTTAATTCACAACAAACTATAGGATATTAAAATGTGATTTCTTAAATAAATAAACTATAGGCCAACTCAATTAATGTACATTAATCCTATATGGACCATAATTAATTGGTCACACAAATTTATAAAATTTATCTAAGTGGTCACACCGACTCTCGACTCCCCGGCACTCGGTGTCCCGATTCGCACGCAATTCGAGGTGCTTTCTCCGTGCGTCGAACGTCGTATTTTCCAACTAAATTAAATAACTTAATTTATGTTAAGGTAGATTTGAAATAAATTGTTATTTCCTAGCCCAGTCTCGCTACCTCGGTAATTCCACTAGGTACTCGTACTTGCACGCACTCCAAGGCGTGTCCCCGCCCACGTTAACTCGATGTCTTTGGTTTGCAAAAAAATTGACTTAATTAGTCTACACACATACACAACACTAGGCATACACCAGTACAAATATAACATTTACCTCGGCCACGTGCCTCGGTCAATGTGCGCATCTCATGCGGACCCCACGTCACGGGTCGGTGATCCTGATTAAGCAAGTTAATCAAGATTAGGAAATTGGGCCGTGACAGTCTTACTGGACAAACTTTTTGCAACGGCGTTGTGTGCATGCTTCTCATCGGTATGTCGTAGTTACTGGCTTATCGTTGTCGGATCGTCGCCACTGTTTGTCGGATGAACTTTTAGCATCAGTTATTGTGTTCCTGTGTGGGTGTTTCTCGTCAGCCTTTCCTCATCTTTGTCTTACCGAACAAACTTTTTCGCAATAGCTATGTGTGCGTGTTTCTCATCTATATGTCATCGTTATCCGCTTGTCGTTGCGGGACCGTCGCCACTGTTTTCCAGATGAACTTTTCGCAGCAATTCTTGTGTTCATGTGTGCGTGCTTCTCGTCGGCTCTGCTTGTCGTTGTCGAATCGTCGCCACTGTTTGTCGTCGGCCCTTCTATATCTTTGTCTTGCCGGATGAACTTTTCGCAGCAATTCATTGTCTGTGTTTCTCATCGGTATGTCGTCGTCACTGGCTTGTCGTTGTCGGACCGTCGCCATTGTTTGTCGAATGAACTTTTCGCAGCAGTTCTTGCTTTCTTGTGTGCGTGCTTCTCGTCGGCCCTTCTTCATCCCTTTTTTTGTCGTCATTTTTCGCTAGACGATTAAATTCGTGGTGCTAACTGCTTCTGCTTATCATCGTGTCTTGGTGCCACCAAAGTCATTATTATTATTTTCATTCTAATCAGTTATTATTATTTAGTCTTTTTATTTAAGTGTATAAGTTGCAAACTCAAGAGTTGATCCACCTTGAGTTTGAGGTAGGGTGGTGTTAAGGTATATTGGGTATTTAGGGTTTGGCCCTTTGGGCCCATTATGTGTAACTATATATATTGACCTATTGGTCCTTAATAAACACTTCAGTCTTTTTCCCAAAACCTAACACTTTTTACATGTTTTTTTGGTAATATTTTTTTGTATCACAGATCAAGATCCAAATCACTGTATCATATGTTTATCATTATTATTGAGGGTTTCTTTTGTCATACTCAATGAAGTAGGTTAATGATTGTTATTTATTTTATTTTAGTGTTTAACTTGGTACATTATTTATTTTATGAAATTTGATTTTTTTTTCAATTAAATAGAGGGGCATTCTAAGCTAGAGAATAAATTGATTTTACTGCTCTCGGACAAAAAATTTGATAAAATGACTTCCATATTCATTAATATGTTGGCTTTTGTATCACAAGTTTGTAAGGATTTATTTCCTTAGACTTGCTATCAATTTTACTCTAGGATTTTGTAAGTGATTTCAATTGCAGAAATGTATTTTGGATGTTTCCTGTTTCTATTTTTTTTAATGTTTATGTATCTAAACCATATTTTAAAGATCGATCAATCCATAATAGAGTTTTAATGTTAACATAAATTTCTATTTTCTTACGATAATCGAATTACTATTGGGTAAGGTATTTTGTTTGTGTTAAAATGGTAGATTTTTCTTTTCATTTTGATTTCATGTAATTGAAAATAAATTAAAATGCATAACTTATGATTATGAAAAAAAATTCATCATCTTCCTTGCAATTATAGAAATTTAGTTCCCAATTAATTCGGGATTGAGACTTTCTTGTTATATCAATATTGGCAATGAAAAACAGATTAATTTGTTAGATATGTGAACATGGATTAATTTGTTTCATATATAAATCTATGAGGTTTTTTATTAAACTTGAAAGCTTATAATCAGATTGACTAATATCCTTAAGATTTTGAAGTTATTAACCATTATATTTTTGTAATAGTAAATAATTTATATTAAATCGAGCTACCATCATTGCCTGTTTTCTGAATATAAAGTTGACAGTTGATGTCCACAGAAAAGGTGTCAGTATTGAATTAGATGTTCAGAGATGGTTGACTTTGGTAGCAATTCGACAAGGTTTATTAGATTAATTATGTCTAATGAGGTGAGAAGAAACTGCACGCGATTTAACTTTCTTACAAGTTTCATGTTAAACATTTGTCAAGTTATATTTATGGTTAACAATGTATTATGTGGTTGAACGAGTCTTTGTTGATTCACTACCAGTTATTGGCGTATTGTTATGTTGTCCACATGCTACAACAAAAGAGAGTGAATAGTTGTAATTCTACTGAATAAATATTACATAGAATGTTTTAGTCGTATATTTAATTCGACGTTGAATGATAAAATTTGATGATTTCATTTGAGTTTATTTTAGATTTTGTACTCTTTTACTGGATTTTAGTTGAAAGTTTTGGTTCTCCATTGATACTATTAATTTTTTTATCATATATAAATTTTAGTTTGGGTGGTATTAGGAATTTGTGATGTGGACAAAATTTTAATTTTTACATTTTGAACCTGAAAGTATATAAGTACCCAAATTGTCATGAGCATTTTAGTTTAAGTTCGATAGAGTTTCTTGTTACATAAAGTGATTCTGATTTGGCATGGGAGACATTATTCATTTGTTATTGTGTAAAAAGAATTCTTGCAAACAGAATGAATGAATACTTTACTATGTTTTAATTGGGGATACATATGATTCTTACTTGCTCTTTTTTTGTAATTTCGTTCTAACATCTTTTGTTTTTTTTTTTATTTCAGAAACTTCTTTTGATTTTTTTATGCCGTACTCTCGTGCCATTGTTAACTTTAGATTTCAGCATTTGCCTATTTTTAATTTTTAAATGCTTGGTATTGTTATTTTTCCTCTTTGTTGTATTCAGGTTTTTTTTCTGAGCCTATTAGTTCTTTTTTTTAGCATGCTAGTTTTTTAGATTTATTAGTTATACAAAATTTTGACTTGAAGCTTTAAAAATTATCGCATATAATTTCATTCTCCGATTGCTTCAAAATATATCACCTTTTGTAGTTGTCATTGTGCTTGTGAGGTAGATGATTGTTCCTCAAGTGACTAAGCTTTTGCGTCTATTGAATACCAAAATAATTGTAAAAATGAAAGAGAATGAATGCTAAATTGTAGTGGAAGATATCATTTGTTTGTCAGTTTTCAAATTCTGTGAGATAAGAGTACCTATGATTATAAGGCTCTTTAGTTGCATTCTAATGACAGGTTAGAGACATGGTCATAAAAAATGGGAAGCATCAAATGATTCACAATAGTGAGTTACAGTAAATGATACATGAACAATTTCCCCAAGTTTGTGCATAACTGCAATGTTCGGAAAGAGTTTGGTCGAGTTTATGCAACATCGATAATGTATATATAAAAACTTCCTCGATAACCAAAAAGACAAAAAAAAACTTCATAAAGTCTTCTTTTACAAATAAGTTCCAACTAATTAAGTTTAGTCTTGCGCAATGAAGTACTTCTTTCGCCACATTGTGCATATGGTATTAATGCTTCACTCTCAAAGATTCTACTAGTATCAAGACAAGTGTTGTACTTGTTTATGTATCAATTGACGAAACATCTTCACTGTGTCAATAATTTCGTAGGTGAGGAGAAATTGGAAATGCAAGCGCGATAAAGTGTATATAAAAATAATATATATTTTTCAACTCCTTGAACATTTGATATCACTAAGTCACTGAATAAAAAAAAGGAAAGATTAAATGTTTTGTCTGGTATAAAAAGAACATTTGGAGAAGTTTTTTTAACCTCATCAAATTTACTCTATGTCTTGCACTTCCCATTTTAGAGTTAATAAATATATATATCATTCATCTTTCTACCAATGGAAGAGTTTGATCCATGTAGCCGACCCCAATTAACTTGGGATCAAGGCTATGTCATTGTTGTTGTATTCATCTTTATAAAAAAAATTATTTACATTTCAAAAAATAAGAAATAAAATAAAATTTTAGAATTGACTTCCCGCGAGCGTAGCAAGCGGGCTCACATGTGCGTAGCACATATTCAAAACTAGTATATATATATGTATATATATATATATATATATATATATAAAAGTTGGAGCTGAGAGAAAGTTATCAAGCTCTCTCCTCTCACCATTCCATTTTTCTATTTTTCTCAGTTTTCCTATTTTCTGCTATTTATTTCTTTGTATTATTGATTGTCTTAAGATATATTCATCCCCTCAATTTCTTAGACAATGAAAAACCTAACTAGCTTAAATTCTTCCCCCAATTTCTTGGACAACGAAAAACCCAACTAACTTGTAAAAAACGAAGAGACCATTACGATTAAGAGCGATGCATATAAATTTGGGTTTTCATTAGCTCAAACACCTAACCTTCACTCAAACCCTACAATTTTCGATCTCCGTCAATTCCCCATTTGGTATGTCCTACTCTAACTTTAGTTCTTCTTCTTCATTAAATCCAATTTCTCAGATCCAACTGGACAACAATAATAACACAAATATGTTCAAGGCTTGGAGTTTCAACGAACAGGTGAGGAATTGACACATCTTAGATCCTTTTATGTAAGCGGCTGGCTATGGGGTAAGAGGTAACTTGGCGTGCTGGTGTCTTTTGTTTTTGTTTTTATTGTTAGTTTGCTGGGGTATCTCTGGATTTTTGGTTTTTAATGGTGGATTTTTTCTGCGGATCATTCTCTATATATTTTCTTTTGCCTATGTCAATTATTGTAACAATTGAATATTAATTGAGTAAAGGGCTAGGCTAGATATATGGAGGGTGACTTTTATGAGATTCTTTTTTGAGTGGACTAAAATGGGTGGTCACAAGACTCACAACTTCGATCCTTCAGAACTTTGGTTCTGTTTTCTAAAGAGACGGAGTTTTTTTTTGCATAGTATATAGATATACAAATGGAACTTTTTGTGAGTAGATAGGTAAGATTGTTTTTGTTTCCTCATTATTTTTGTACATGTATTTTTTGACAACTTAATGAAATTCTTTTATTCAAAAAAACAACACAAATCTGTTCATATCAATCTTCATCTTTGATTCAAATCACCTTAAACCCTAATTAATCTCATTCTTATTGTATATTTTATTTATAAGAAATATGAGTTGATTATTGTGAATTGTAATTCTAATTGTAAAAATATTACAATATGTTCATGTAAATTAATTTTTAATTTTCTTAAAAAGATTTAATAATCATGCGCAAAGTGCAAGAAATCGATTAGTATGTATATAAGAAAGCTATGGACATGTTGACACATGTCAACTCTACATAGCTTTGAAATTAATGTTGGCCTAATTAATTTCACTATCTTTATTATTAGCCTAAGTATTCCGGCCTAATTAATATTAGTATCATAATTAATAGCCTATATTATTTTTAATTTTTTAATTTTTCTCTTTTTTTTAATTTTGTACACAATAACAGATTTATTATTATTCTTCATATTTTTTATTTTTTAACAACTTTTATTTATAATAAAATATAAATTCAAAGTATTTCAAGACAATGTCGGGTCTAAAACTAGTTATACCCCAAACTTGAACTCAAAATTATTGATTAATACTTATTCGACCCGAGCATCACACTAAACTCCCTTTGTAATTTCTTTATTTTCTATTAAAGAATAACCAAAAATATTGGGTATGAAAAGTCCAAGAAGTTGTGGTTCATTGACATTACTGAAATGGATTTAATTGATGACCTATAAAGAATGAAAGTGATGAGACACGGCCATGAATGCAACAATGTACTGTACCAAATCATAAACCCTTTGTAATTTCTTTATTTTTTATTAAAGAATAACCAAAAATATTGGGTATGAAAAGTCCAAGAAGTTGCGGTTCATTGACATTACTGAAATGGATTTAATTGATGACCAAAAAAGAATGAAAGTGATGAGACACAGCCATGAATGCAACAATGTACTGTACCAAATCATAAACCAACAACACATGATTCCACGCAATTTCAAGCATTGATGATCTGCCTTCTCTCCTCCTACTACCTTTCATTACTACGCTTCCTCTACTATTACTAATAACACATCATCATCTATTCACCCATCAAAGACAATCTCAACTTAGCAAAACTTGTACAAACTTTCAACAAAACCACTCTTTTTTCTCCACCCTTTTAGCCAAATCCATCGTAAACATAGTCTGTACATGCAGCCTACGTTCTCTGATGTACTCTGGTATCTCAAAAGAAGTCCAAACTTGGTTTTTAGTTTTGGAAAATCAGAGAAGCAGAGATGGTCGGTGGATTGAAAAATGGCCCCCAAATCTCCAAATCTAAAATTAGTAGTCAGTTTTGAAACAGAGAAAAGTCAGAAACTTCGGCCGCCCTAAAGCAATAAAAAGAGAATCAGTAGGTCCACAATTGAGTCACTGCTGACACACAAAAAAAGAAAAAAAAAAAAAAAAAAAAAGCAGCGGCTTTCGTAGTGGTTTCGAAGACTTAACCCTTTTTCTTTTTTTTTTTTTTTGGAAGACTGACCTCGCTGCTTCGGCTATGGTGTTGTTTGGTTTATTTTACTATTTTTTTTTAAAAAATTTTTTTTTAAGTAATTTAATTTTTTTGAAAGTTAACCATTGCACTTTTTACGTTTGGTTGATGAACTTTCTGAAAAATTTCACATTTTAAAAATAATAAAATAATGTAATTGACATAAATGCTCATTACACTATTTTTTAGAGAAAGATTGTATAACATAAAGATACAGAAAGAGAATTAAATAAGGGTAAAAGTATCCATTCTCACTAAGGAAGATAACTCACTCATCCCCCTAAGGAGTTATCTTCTCCTATGTAAAAAAAGTTAGGAGTCAAACTTTTAGGAAAATTTTTTAAAAATATCCAACCAAACAAGACAAGTTAAAATTTCTCTGAAAGTTATCTCACTTTCTTCAACTTCCTCCTGAACCAAACAAAGTCTAAAGCACAAGTGATGAATTTATTTATTTTTTTGTCAAGGACAAGTGATGAATTTGATCCCTAACAAATGCATTATTTCTCTTTTTGATCTGTTAGTGAGAGAGGCACCGTATTAATTTTTAAGAGATAAAAAGTGTTAGAATGATAATAAATATGTAACACCATGTCAAACCTTTAAGCCATCTATAAACATCTCTTAGTGCAGACATATTAAGATTTCCATGTATAAAATACGAGTCGACTAACAACGCTCTTGTAGGTCTATGTATCTTCTAATATGACAGTTTATTGTGATTTTCTAATATGACAGTTTATTGTGATTTTAGTATTTTTTTTACTTTTTGAGTGATTAGTGAGGTCGACTGTCACTCTGGTATCAACATTTCGGATACCTCAGCTATTTTAAAAAAAAAAATCAACTTTGACAAATGGCCAGTTGTTGATGTGAATTCTGTTTCAAAAAAGTCGGCATCAATAATTCCCATGTCCCAACCGACAACATTCAAATCCCACACTTGTCATTCCAACTTTTTTCCCTCTCTTTGGATTCAAACATCTCTCACTTTTGCTGTAGTTTTCTGTGTATCAATTTGCTTTATTGCTCTCAAGCTTGTCAATGGAACTGTTTTTTGAAGTGGTTGAGTTTTGGTAACAAATGAAGATCTCTCTCTCTTTCTCCTCTTCACCTTCCTCTGTTTCCTCTTCTTCTACGACTAATGCCAGCTCTGTTTTTGATGGAAATCTCTGCAATTCTCACACAAACGGGTGTCTCCCCGGCGTGTTGCGGCGCCTTCTCTGCGCCGGAAGTCTCCGAACACACCCTTTCGATTGCGTCAAAGACGGCAACGGTGTCGACTCCGGTGCCCACAAAAAAGATCTCAATTTCATCACAAAAAATGTGGAGTCTGGTTCAATGACACCCGGATTGGTGGCGAGGCTGATGGGTCTGGAATCTTTGCCTGATTCGAGTTCGGCGCGGCGGCGGATACCGGACTCGATCGGGCGTAGCCGGTCGGTGAACTCGGCGAACTACTGGTCTGAGTTTGATCCGACGCAGGGGCAGCAGAGAAGGGTGAAGTCGTTTAGAGAAATGCCCACTTTTCTGCATAAGGAGAATGATGAGTTCCTGGTTTTGAGCTTTGAAAAAACAGGGGAAAGTGGGGGATTCAGATCGAATGAGCAACGAAAGAAGAGTGATCGTGGAGATCGGAGAGTGGAACACAAGTGTGAGATCGAAGAATTGAAGATGGGAAGGTCTGTAAAGAAGGAATTGAAGTCGGAGAGAACAAAATTGGAGAAGACGAAGAAGAAGATGAAGGGTACAAAGAAACATGGCATTGTGTGTGAAGAGAAAAACAGGGGAGCTGAGTGTGATTCAGAGAACTCGAGCCCGGTTTCTGTTCTTGATCTGGATGATTTTCTTTCGAAATCCGAAACAGTTGATTCAGGTTTCTTTGCATAAATATTGCATTCTCGCTACTCTAATTCAAGAATTCAATTAACCTAGACGGTTTGGCCAGTCCTGAGGGCGAGCTTGGGACTGTGCGGATTAGTCACACGGTTTTAAATTACGCTCAGTCCGATATCAAAAAAAAAAGAAATAAAGAAATTCAAGAACTCAATTTATTCATGCATTCATGATTCATGTTTTTTAATTCAATGTTCATCTGCAGATGAGAAACCAAGGTTGGCAAGTTCAAATTCAAGGAGGGATTTGTCATTAGAACTCGCAAAACCCGAGAAGCCAAAATCGAACTTCATTGAGACGATTAGCGAAGAGATCAATCAAGAATCAACAAGATCAACTGTCAAAAACAAGAAGCAAGTGCAATCAGGTGGAGTGGAAGGAAAAAGGAAGAAATCACATGATGATGATGGGAACAGCGATAAACAGTTGGAATTGTGGAGGGAGCTTTGCAGATTGGCTGAAGAAGAGATTTTGAATTCAAGTTGGATGACAAGGGGAGTATGTAAGATTGAAGAGTTTGAAGAGATTGAAATTGATGTTGCAGTGGAGATCCTAGACAAACTTGTAAATGAGGTTGCAACAGAGATGGTTAAATTTTGATGAAGTGGTTTTGTTTAGGCTGTTTAAGGGTCCAAATATGTGTATATGTAAAGCAAGGATAGAGAAATGTGAGCTCAAATTCTATCATGATTTTTCTCTATGTTTGGTGTCGAACTTTGGTATATACTCAAATTGTATATCCTTGTGATCTCCAATAAAAAAAAATGGCTTATTAAAACTATATGTAAAGCAGGATAGAGAAATGTGAGCTCAAATTCTATCATGATTTTTCTCTATGTTTGGTGTCGAACTTTGGTATATACTCAAATTGTATATCCTTGTGATCTCCAATAAAAAAAAATGGCTTATTAAAACTATATGTAAAGCAGGATAGAGAAATGTGAGCTCAAATTCTATCATGATTTTTCTCTATGTTTGGTGTCGAACTTTGGTATATACTCAAATTGTATATCCTTGTGATCTCCAATAAAAAAAAATGGTTTATTAAAACTATGGAATTGGGGAAGTTATTGAAATAGTTTGTAGGGACAACACGCCATTAATTGCACTAAATTAAGCACAATGAAAGAGTTAGATGAGTCAAAGCCTCTCAGGTGAGATGATTAACACTTGTCAAAAAAGCAAAACTTCGGGAGATCGTAGTTCGATTTCCACTGAAGTCAAAAAAAAAAAAAAAAAAAAAAAGGAAAGAAAGAAAGAAAGTAGTTAGATGTATCATGTAACCGAATCTAATTAAACGAAATATCATGAGATCAAATAATGCCTTTGATTCTAAACATATTTGGTTTTCGTTAAGTGACTCATATTGAAGATGTGTAAATCAAAAGTTATTCCCACATCGACTAATTAAGACTTCATAATAAAGTAAATAAGTAATTAACTCATCCCAATTAGTACTGAGGCCTTTTGAGACAAAACCTCACACCTAATGTTGAAGGTGGTTAAGTTGGGGACAATATTGGTTTTAGCGAAGGGGATCTACAAGTTCGCGCATGCACCCGTGAGAATTTGATATGGTATCAGAGCCCATGATTCAAATGGGACATGAGAGAAAAAAAAAACTCCACACATAAAGTTGAAGTGGTTAAGTTGGGAATAATATCGGTGCTAGAGGAGGGGGATCTATTGGCTCGCACACGCGTCTGTGAGAATTTGAAATGGTATCAGAGCCCATGGTTCATGAGACAGTTAAAAAAAAATCCTACTGGATCATGTGACTTTCGATTCATTGGAGAGTATTGAAGATGTGTGGATTAAATTAGTACCAAGGCCTTTTGAGATAAAACTTCTGTAACGACCCGAAAATTCGTATTATTTTTGTGTGATGACGTGTATTATTGATGTATACTCTGCCTGTGTGGCAGGATGGTGACATCGAATTGTGAGGGAAGTTTGCCTCGAAGAACGTGACTAACAGGTATCGGCGAACGAAATATGGGTACACAAGTCCGGGAAACTATTTTTGTGAATGACCGAAAAAAAATATAATAATAAATTAATTTGGAAATATGTTTGGGTCGTTAGGATTTACATTCGCGCGCGACGGTATTAGTCGTGGTGTATGCCGGGTGCAGAAACGCCTGAGGATTGTTCAATTTTTAGTTAAATTGGATAGGGACAAGGAAAGATTCACACAAGTGTGTCCCATAATGGTTGGTGGCTGGTGTGATTATGGACTTTCGGATGTGCCTCGAGATGTGAACGTGGGCCAAGATGGGTTATAGGTGAGTCAACCCTTTTTTTCCTCTCATTTCTTTCTCTCATTTGTTTCTCTTTTTCTCTCTCTCTCTCTCTCTCTCTCTCTCTCCCTCTCTCTCTCTACGTGAAGAACGAAAAGTGGGAGGAGGGTTTCGGCGTTTCCAAGCCTGGATCGACGACGGGGATCGACCAACAATGTGATATAAGGTGAGAATCTGACTCCCTACGCATTACTCTACGTTTTGACACCTATTTTGGGTGTTTTCGTCGCGATGAATTCGGACAACGATTTTGGAAAATCAATTCTTATGAGTTATTTTGATGGATTGGGATTGAATATGGTGAGTAAATGATGGTTTGAGAAGTGGTTTTTGGTGTTTGGGAATTTCTGAATTTTTGGGATTTTTGATAAATTTTGGATGATTTCAGTAAATCGATGGTTTGGTCGAGTTTTGATGCGATTCGAGGGTGGTTTAGCGTTGTGTTGGATGTTTAGTCGAAGTTGGGATAGGCTCGAAGAATGGTGACGCGAGCCGAGGTGTCGAAAGGTGTTCTAGGTTAAACGATGTGGCGACGCCGTGAGCTGGAATGCTCACGGCGTCACCCACGTACGTCTTGGGCAGGAGCTTCAGGGGATCATGCCGTGAGGATGTCGTCATGACCAATGAGGTCATGGCGTCACTCACATACGAGTTGGGTAGTGAGCATTATCTCTATGCCTTGGAGACGCCGTCTAAGTCATTGGACGCCACGGCGTCTCGACGACGTGTCAATGTTCACAGGGACCAAAGTTTTATAAAATTTTTGAAAATTTTCGGAGACCTCTCGGGTATCCAAATGGGTTCAAATACGACCCAATACCCGGGTAATCGACCCAAATGGGTGAACTAGTAAAATTATGAAAAAAATTGGGGAAAATGGTGAAATTAACAGGGAATTGCAATTAAAGGGAAATAAAACTCTAACACGATCAAATTGGACTGATAATGATCACCAGGTGCTTAGTGAGCGGGTGAGGAACGTGCAGGGTCATTTTGGTGGCGTGTGAAAGTTGCGAGCGCGAAGTGTTGTGCGGAGGTTGTGTTGTACTGTGAGTAAAGTCAGTGGGAGTATTTGTATTATTTCATTTGTGCATTTAAATTGGGTTGTTATCTTTATTGAGCGGTATTTCTTGGTGAAATATATTTCCTTGAATTTCATTTGTGAGCTCTATTCCGTGGTGGATTATTGTCATTGTTTTTGTGGATTTCCGAATGAGTGGTCCAAAAGCAAGTGAGTTATGGTTATTATTTATCTGCAATATGAGTTCTTATCTGGACGTTGTTGATATCTCCAGATATGGTGTAAGTCGGGAGCTCTTATCCGGGTCTGTGGATATTTCATAATTGCAAGGGTTAGGGCTGGTAGGCCGTGTTCTCGTCCTCAACCTGAGTCTACTGGGCTTTTATTGTAACTCAACGACCTTTTAGTTGGGACTACTTATGTTTTTCATTGTTTTCTTGGACACTCAATTATCGAGAATTTTCAATGATTTACTATCATGCGGTTTGTACTATCTTCGTGATATTTCTGCATGGTATTAGTTTAGTCATTTATTTGACATTTGAAATTATATTTAAACTCCACTTGGTTGTTACTATTATTTTCTGTACTCATCGTCCTTTTTATAACGGTGTGTACAGCTCCGTCATATTGCAGGGTTGATAGGGGAAAAGTACTAGAAATAGGCAATCGAAGTTGAGGCTTGTTAGGCGACTCCTCTTGCCTACAATGTAGGTTTCTTTGTATTATATGTTCAAGTTTTTGGTACATGGGGATATGGGTTTTGTAAGTGATTTTGGGACATGTATACTGTAATTGATTCTCCTCTGACTGGGTATACTTATAGAGGTATACATATGCGGGGTTTCCACACTCTAGGATGTCTTATCTTTGTATGGTTGTGATTAATTGATTAGTTTGAGTTTTGCTTCCACTATTTTGATAATAACGCACTAATTAATATGATAAACTTGTAAATGAATGGTAAATGGTAAATGGTAACGTAAAGCTGACTAGGCTTGCGTGATTCGTCGAGACAGACTTGGGGTTTCGAGTAAGTTTAGGCTGGGCGGGGCCCAGTTTAATTTTGAAAACTGGGGTCGTTACAACTTCACACATAAAGTTGAAGGTGATTAAGTTGGAGACAGTATCGGTGCTAGTGAAGGGAGATTTACATACTCGCGCACGCGTCCATGAGAATTTGATATCGTATCAGAGCCCATGGTTCGAATGAGACCTGGGAGTAAAAAAAAATCCCCCTGAATCATGTGACTTTCAATCCATGGGGAGTATTGAAGATGTGTGGATCGAAAGTTATTCCCACATCGACTAATTAAGACTTCATAATAAAGTAAATAAGTAATTTACTTATCCCAACTTATACTGAGGCCTTTTGAGATAAAACCCTACATCTAAAATTGAAGGTGATTAAATTGAGGATAGTATCGAGAGGATCTACGGCTCGTGCACGCGTATGTGAGAATTTGATAACTCATGACATTATTTTGATACAAGGGGGCACGCACATGATTATTAATAAGAAATTAAAAAATGACGCATGCATGTTGCTAATTTTACGTAACGATTCGATGTGATTGGAGTAGAGTTGAATATGTTCATTCATTCATTCATATAGTATAACTCTTTGACAAAAAAAAAAATCATATAATATAACTAACTTAACATAAAAAATATGTGTTTGTGGGCCGACTTAGGTACGAAAACTAGTCAACGAGAATGGATTTGCTACACAAGTTAAAGGCCCACTTGGACAATATTACAAATGTGGCGGGCCAACGGACCTCACTTCTTCGACCAAGTTAACTCTCAAGCCTATACCTATACATTAATTTATGCCCTAAAATTGGTTCACCACTTATCCTTCCGTTTCCTCCAATTTTATTTTTTTTATAATAATTTTTTTGAAGAAATAAAATATTAAATTAATAACATAAGATAAAAAAATAAAAAATAAAATTTTGTTTTATACTCTTAAAGAAAAAAATAGGACTTATATGACATAAAATCAGTTTTAAAAAAAAAAAGACATAAAATTAAGAAGATCATGGTATAATAACAAGGGCATCAATCTCAAATTAATTAAAGTCGACTACCAAAACTATTAAGTAGAGTCAAGATTGAGTAGATCACAATAAAATCTTAAAGATCTCAATAATATTCTTAAACAAAATAATATTTCTTTGATCCATCTAATAAAGAACGACAAGTGTTTTATGTTAGTTGTCAACTTATCATAACCTTCTTTCTTTATTTAAACTTGAGACAGGCAATATAACGCATATAGTGTTTTACATAGGTAGAGTTTGAATGGTTTGGAAGGCTCACCTTCAATCGCACTGAATCGACCACAATAGAAGAGTTTAATCTATGCAGTCGACTTTAATTAATTCGAGATTGAGACTATATTATTGTTGTTATTGTTGTCGATGTTGTATTCTTAAAAGAAAAATAAAAAAAATAGAAAAATACTAAAGTCACCTAGTTAGAGACAACTTATACACCCAATGGATCCTGCTATTTGAATGACAGTATCAGCTTGGTCACCAAAGCATTTTCCAAATAAATAACGCATCCGTGATGAATTCCAATGGAACCAACTACCCAGCCTAAAAAGTCTTATAAAAATTTTAAGATTTTTGGACCCATTTAGGTGCCAAAAGTCAAGACCGCAGTTTCCATGTCCCAGACCTCATTAGTCATAATTGTCTTCCCAGCTCCTCTCCTCCTTCTTGTAGTCCATCCAATTGTTTCACTTTTCAACCTTCATAAGTGAATTGGGCCCACACTTACAATCACAGACCCAAAAACAGACGTCCTCGACCGTGTGGATTGCTTTGATGAAGCAAAGGGTTTGATCGGGCGGTAGAGAGATCTGGTGATGTCTCGGAAACCCCACAGGCCCAAATCACTTCACGTCAAGATATTGCCTTTTGGGAGTAGGATCTGGTGTTCATGGACGTAACGGCCTTATCACCGGCTAAAGTTTACGCTATTAGCGGTCCCCCATGTATTGTTATGCACTCGCTCTGTTGTCCTATCATACATATAACCCTTCCCTTTGATTTTGATAAGCCATCGATAGCCGCGGATGTTCAAGCCTTTTTTTTTTTTTTTTTAAACAAAAATGATTAGATGACTCATTTTGAAACTGTTTATTGATGTGTATTTAAGCCAAAAAAGTTTACTAATTAGAACGTCTATCCTAGTGCTACCCTTTTTAAAATTTATCTCTAGAAGAAAACGAACATTCAAAACCCTAGAACTAGAGAGAAATTACAAAAATAAATAAAATAAAACCGACCCACTTTAGTCAAATTAAATTAAGTTAAGTTGCTTACCTTTAAGGGCGGAGCCACATACATAGTTGTCATAATTTGTAACTCAGAGCAGTCTTAGATGTGTTCTCCTTGTGCATGTAGCTGTAAGTGATTTCTAAAAATTTTATAGAAAATACTTAAGCTAGCCCACTTCTCAAACTAATATCTAGGTTATCATTGATTTAGTCCAAAAGTGCTTGAAATTGTAGCTTTGCCCCAGCTTATCTTATTGGTACTACAACATAACCTTTTGGGGAGAATATTCCCTATATTTTTCATCCAATCTTTGATTTTGTCTAGTTTTATTTGGCTGCCATGGACAACCCAAATTTATATCTTGAGAAATAACAAAGAAAATTATATAGTTACAAAAAATTAAACCCAAAACTCTTAATCAAAGTTTTGTACACATTTCTTTGCCGCCACACTGCACCTTTTGTGGCACCGTCCCTACTTTTCTTCCCTCCAATTTTTAGTCTTTTTTTTTTGATAAATATATCCTACAACAAATTCACTTAAAAAGGGAACAAGCTTTAATTTTCTAAATTCTTGAGGTATTTATGTCTTTGAGGTGTACAATTTTTTTTTTCTTTTTCTTTTTTTTGTCATCATGGAATCTAGTCTTTTCCAAAGATTTAGATCACTCCTTTATAATTTGTCCACTAAAGTAACCTCAGCTTATTAGGTTACTCGATCTCCTTCTTTCTTTCTCTTTTTATTTTTAGTTTTTCCTTTTTAAAAACATTGGTATTTATGTGAAGAGAAAGGAGGCTATGTAGCGTTGTTGGTCCTCTGAGTAGGGAAGAAGGCACATACATATTAGAAGATTGGCAATGCTTTTTTTTTTGCCTGTCATAATATGCACTCAGTCACTCTAATTTCAAAAACATAGACTTAGCCCCTCTAGCTAGGAACTGCTATATCCACTCAGTCACTTTTTTTTTACACAATCTATTATTACATGTTATACTATAAATCATTTAAAAAAAAAACCTGCATCACCAAATTAAGCGGGTTTTTTTTTTGATAGATACGTAACTTTATTTTATTATAACCAAAAATATATATGTATATGTGTGAAATAATGTGTTTCCTAAAATTAAGTCGAAAAAATAACTCTATTATAACAGGGGAAAATGTGTTCAGTGAAAATCTAGCGTGGGGGCAAGGGCCTTACCTTTTTTTTTTACAAGTATAATTATTTATTTGAAAAAAAAAAGGTGAATGTTCACCCAGAGTCTTGTGTACGTACAATCATCAATTCCATTGAGTAACTATTCTGCACCTGAATCTAGGGGTACACACGGATTGAATCCAGTCCAATTAGAGTCGATCCGTAATCCAACTCAATTATTGCGGATTAAAAAAATACAGTCCAATCTAGTCCAAATAATTCATCAATCCAACTCAATCCAATTTGTAAAATGCGGATCGGATTGGATCAAGTTCCACGGATTGACGTTTTTCTATCCAAAGATTCATGAAATTAGGCTTAATCAAATGAATCTCAAGAATTATCATCTCATGAATGACAAATTTACAACATACATTTCACAAAACTATATATAGCATATTTCTCATAAACTTGTCATTACAATGACCTTCAAAATGCAAGTTCCTACACAAGTTTCTTCATAAAAAAATGTCATCTGCAAATCTTCACCATACACCCTCACAAAAGCACAAAAAAAGTGCACATATATGCAACCTACAAAAAAATGTTAAAAGCATAACAAAAGAGTTAAAGAATAAGCATAATCTTTTAGATGTTATAGTTTAGAGTTAATAGTTTAAGTTGATGCTCTTTAAGGTACTAAAGTACATACGATCATATATGTATATGTGTTGATGTACTACACGGATTGGATCGGATTAGATTCGCGGTTTTTTAATGTAAGATCTGTAATCCAATCTAATCCAGCTGGATTAGTGATTTTTCAATCCAGTCCAATCCAATTGATCAAAAAATTAATCCAATTAGTGATAATTGGTCTGGATTGGATCGGATCCGCGGATTAGTATAATCCGTGTGCACCCCTACCTGAATCTACTCAACACCCAGGCTACATCAACATATGCACACATTCTTATGCAAAACCAATATATTTAAGATAAGAAAGAAATCACAACTTAACACCCTAGCTGCATCAATTCCATTGCATAAAACCGGTTAAGGACACCTGCGACAAAAATGCAAGAATCGAATAAACCTCAATCTACTTTTATTTGATTCTGCAATCTTTAACAATATGCAATTAAGAGTAAAGATAAGCATACTCAAGAGCCAAGAGACCCAAGCGCATATTAAAGTAAAACCACATAGAGGAGCTCTAAATTGTACCTACATTACCACTAGTGCTTGATTCCAGAATAACTTAATCTGGTGGCGTGCAATCCCCATTTTTAAATCGAGGAATTCTTAGATCCCACTACAGAATTCCCGAATCACAACTAGTCCACCAAAGGAAGCACTAAAAATAAAGAAAGAAAGCAAGCGCAAAGAAAGATATATATATATATATATATATATATATATATATATATATATATATATATATATATATATATATATATATATATATATCTAAAAAGAGTCCCACGTTTTCAAAAGGTGGTGCTCGCCTATCGCTACCCAACTCAAAGAGACTCCTTTTTTACACAGATCCCACCGTCCGCTCTTGTAAAAATCACATTTAACAAGTGAAATTAGCTTCATCACATAACTATATATTCATTGTATTCAATGCAATTCATCAGCAAAAAAAATTATAAAACTGTCCTTATCTTATTGTTAGTGTTGCATGATTAACAAAAGAGAGAGTTAGGCCACATGAAATTAGTATGGTCGCAAAGTGAATGAGATGTATTTGATGATCAAAAAGTTGCTCGGGGCAATGGTCGAATAGTAAGTTGTAAGTTTGTTCTTTAATACGTATACCGAAACAAATGTGTTGAGTTCAAAACTTAACCACATATTAACCGAGCCTACCATTAATCAATCTGGTGTCAGATGCTAACCAAAAAAGACCACGAGATCTACTTCCACTGATTCATGTAATTAGCCATCCCCGACTGACTCTAGTAGAAAGAGTCAGAGTCGAACAAACAAAGAGATTGAGACAACCAAAGTAATCAAGAGAGATAAAACTATGAATCAAACAAAGAGGTAGAACCAACCATTGAAGGTATACATTTCATTATCTAGGGGAGCTTGGGACCCCGCATTGATTGATTACATATATATGTTTTTCCTTTGAAATCCCTAGTACATGAACTAGGTCTTCACAGCAAAAGACCCATATTTTGATGCCTACATGAAAGAAATGAACAAAACCCAATACTAACAATACTAAGTAACTAAAGATTGAATACTACCCACCCTTCATCTACAATATCTGATCTTCAATCTCAATTTCAGATCACAATATCAAAACATAAATCGGGAATTCTTGGGTGAACAAGGACTTTAAACTTCTTCAAGTCCAATTATATCAGTTTCATTCTACTTTCTTCTTTCTTCTTCGTCCTTCTCCTCCTAGTAAGTAATAACAACAAATTTTAATGCAATAAAAAAATGGCAATAATCAACTTGTTAGGCTAAAATCAAGAGAACAGACGGCGGGCGAGAGGGGTTTTGTTCAGGCCACCATTTGCTCCTGCTCCACGTACAATTGCTCCATGAGGTGATACTGTTGTTGGAGCTGCAGCTGTTGCTGTTGAAGTTCATCAAAACTAAGCCTCCCTGAGGCAACCTGTGGTGGAACATCTTTCACCAGAGATTGAACCCAAGAGACGTCCGGCTCGTCCATTACGCCGGAGCCGCCCATTGCCGCGGCGGAGGCCTTCATGTTAGTGTTCAAACCATTGTTGTTGCTACGGATACCGAAAGACGCCGACTTCCTAAGCTTGTTCAGCTCTTCTCCTTGGATCCCCCAGTCCAATTTCCCATCTGGGGAGCTCCAATCAGAGAAGCCAGACGACATGTTAGAGACCGAATTCGAGGGCACGCCGCCGAGGCTGCCCATGTGCCGATTCACAGCCCCGCGATCGATAAAGCTCTGGCTCCGCTTCGCAAAGGCCGCCGACCTAGAGCTCATAACAGCAGCTGCAGTTGCTGGGTCAAGCCCAAACGTTGATGGAGTCCTCACAGGGGAGGAAGCCATGCTTGTTGGATAGCTTGACCGCAACTGCTGATTCATATTCTGCCTAATCTGAATACCAGTTGGAGATTGCAGCTGGGACGCCGCCGCCGACGAATTCTTCATCGAAAGCCCTTGCAATTGAGATAACAGTGAGGGATCAAGGCTAGCAAACACATCATCCAAATTGGTGGGCTTCACCCCACCAACACCAAGCCGACTATACTCCGCCGATCGCGCCGCAGCAGTCGCCAAGGGGCTGCTGCTCCAGCTACATTGCGGCGACGACAATTCATCCATCAACTGCTGCTGCAATTCCATGTCCAATTCCATGTCCCTCGCACAAATAGCACTCTTCAGCCTACTCCCAGGCAATTGCAAGGTAGGCGGCGCCATCAAAGTCGACGGATTCTGCCACACCGGGGACAACCCCCCCGCCGCCGCCGCAGCAGGAGACATCGGAGGCGTCGAGGTGGGAATCATCAACCCCGAAGGGGACCCAATAGCTAGAGGAGCTAGAGGATTCAACCCAGACAAATCCAAACCACTCGACCCCGACCGCGGCGACGGCGACGGCACCGCCGACCCGGTCGACGCGTAGAGGGGGCGCAGCTCCTCCGGTTTGTGGGCAAAGAAGCACACTCTCCTCGTACACCCAGTTTCATCCTTGCAAAGACGAGTCCTGTACTGAGCTGGGTGAAGCCAGCACTCGAACACGCCGTGAGCGTACTCGCAAGCGTCCTGTTGCCGGCACGTCCCCTTTCGGAACTCAGGGCAGGGGACGCAGCTGTAGTGATACTTTCGCGGGTCGCGGCGCCGCGCGTTCTCGCCGGGGTGGACGAACGGGCACTCCGTCCAGTCGTGGGAGTAAGCTCTCGAACAAGGCTTCACCTTGAAAGTGTACATCCTGAACTCATCGGTGCCGTAGATGCCGTTTTTTATGTCAGGGAGAGAAAGGTCAATTGGGTACTCTTTCTTCTCGGAGCCCTCTCTTTGAGGGGTCTGGTTTTGTATAATTTCGTCGACGGAATCATCGGAAATGTCGCTTTTGCCCCTCAACATCATCTCTATCGACTTTCTTTTCGGCTTCTGTATCTGAGCCATGGAGATTAGGTCTCCCGCTCGCTTCCCGTTCACGTCGACTGCGTTCACGTCGGCGGCGGCGTCGATCAGGAGCTTGACGATCTCCGGCGCGGCGGGGGACCCACCGAAGGCGGCGCAGTGAAGGGCGGTGGCGCCGTCGGAGCCGCAAGCGCGGTTGACATCGACGAGCCCTGTTGAGAGTATGAACTTCACTACGTCTGCGCTGCCGAACATTGAAGCGATCGTGAGAGGAGTCCGTTCGTCGGTCCCCATCTTCTTCGATCCGATTGATCTGCCGTACCAGCAACTCGCTTCGTCGATGTCGAAGCCCTCTTCTTCGATTGCGCGCTTGAACCCAATTAGGTCGTCGGAAGCGGAGAGTTCGAGCAGAATTGAGAAATTCGACATGAATCCCTCTTTGGGCTTCTGGGGTTCGACCTCCATGGCCAAATCAGGAGAAATCTTCCTCTTCGAACCGCTGCACATGAACGACCGCCTTTGATTCCTCTCTCTTCACTTGAATTTCTGAGAAACAACGCAAAATCCAACCTTTTAAACACAGTAGTTTCCAAATTTGACCCAGAAAAACTAAACCCTAATCAAAGAACCGACTTAATAAAAAAAACTAACTTTTGAACGAATTCGAGACCAGGATTGAAGACACCAACCTTGGAAGATGGGGTTTCGATTAAGGGGCGTAGAAAGATTGAAACTTGGACGATCGATTGATGAACCAGGACTCGAATTCGAAGGCACCCTTTTTAAGCGCACGAGTGGGGGCGGGCGAGTGCGAGAAAGGAAGGCGAGACGAAGCTCTTCTTCACTTCTCTTCGGTCAAAAAGGCAGTACCACCACCACCACCAATGAAGAAGCTCTCTCTCTCTCTGTCACTCTCAGCGAAATGAAACTCAAATGAAATTAAAATGCAAATGCGAATTCAAATGAAACTGATGGGCGGGACCCACCACTAGAGCTATATCTAACCGATTCGTCTGGTTTTCGCGGCCACGTGTCCGAGTTAATCACGAACTTACGCTGCTCGATGTAACCGGCAAAAGATTCCCAACCCGTCGCCCTTGTGACGTGGCGGCACCGCTAGCGTTGCTGGGATGTCGCGATTGTATCGTGATATCTCGGAGTGCCCGTTCTTTTGAAATATACGATTTTATCGAGAGTATCGCCAGTGAGCGCACGCGTTCCCCCCTCCTCTCTCTCTCTCTCTCTCGCTCACACTCTCTTTGTTTTGAAACTCCGGTCAAAATGGACGACGCTCATTTCGAGAGCTGTGATAAAGATCGAACAAATTCTCATACATACAGTCAGTCCCCTACTTAAAAAAAATAATTAAATAAAATAGAGCCTAACTAAGAGCATCTCAGTGTTTACTTATGGCACTCTAATTCTGAGTGCATCTAAAATTTCAATTTTAATTTATAAGTACAACTTATATTTTTTATCAAAATACCTTTTCATACCAACCGAGCACTCAACTCTGAAACTCTAGTTGAGACATATTTTTGGTTCGACAACATATAATTAAGATTTATCTTTTAGGTTCAGTGTTGTCCAACCAAACCTCTTTGATAAAATTTTGTTAATAACTGCCACCATAAAAATTCAGCGAGTTCCGATCGACTCTCCAACTAGGAGTTTGGTAAGCTATAACTGATTATCCAACTAAAAATTCAAATTTACGAGGTCAAGCCACTCAATGATGCCTTACAAATCACAAGAATAGAATGTGTGGAGGGATGACGGTTGGGTGTATAAAATGAAAAGAAATGATGAGGGGAGCACTAATCACAGTGAGAACATGAGGGACATTTTGTAGCAAAATTGACTTTTTTTTAAGTTTGACCTTTTTGCTTGAGTGCCCTAAGTAAACACTGCGGTGTCTTTAGTAGGGCTCAAAAAACAAGAGCACGCCCTTGGAAGTCACGCTCTAATGCACATCCTCTATCCAATCGAATTTTAAATTTCAAAATATATAAGCTCGTATCCCTATATAGACGCAGACAGTTGGGTAGGAAAAGTGTGCATTACAGTGTGACTTTTAAAATTTTCTTTCTAGCAAAGTCCTAAAAATGCACTAATAATTAGTTGGCACAATTAAAAGTAAGTTGTTATTTCTTAAATAGTACCTCAAAGTGAATTCAGAGTAGTCAATAGTTTAAATATAGTAGTAAATATTGAGAACAAAAAAAGATTCTTATATGATCCTACCAATCGCATTTGACTTTGGACATCTATCCACTTGACTGTCGTGCAAAGTCTTGAAATGTATTGCAACAAGGAGTAAACCAATGTCCAAACTTAATGTTTAAAATAGATATTTCAGTATTTTCTTTTTTATCTTATGTTCACAATAACATCATTAATTAATTTATATTTGGACACTTGAGGGCTTTATTTGGGGATAACCCTCCACTTATAATTTTCTCCATTTACCATATTCAATCTAAGTCCTCGCTATAAAGAATCAAGTCTTTTACCTTAATTGAACATGCAGTTAGCGAATATTATTTTTATTTTTTTGAATAACAGTTGACAAACACAAATTTGAAAAATAATAATTAAACACATTTTGGACGCACAATTTATTTTTTAATTTTTTTTTAGATGTGGAGTCTATATATAGGTAGATAAAAAAGAATTATAAATATATTAAAAAATAAATTATACATCTTAATTGTATGCTTAAAATGTGTTAAATTATCATTTTTCAACCAGTTTCGCTGCTTCACGTTTGCATTTGAATTTCATTTGAGTGGATTTAACATAAAGTTGAGTGGGAGTATCATGGCTTTTATTTTACAAATTATAAATGACCTTGCCAAGATATCGTTCCGGATAAGGACTAAGGTTTCGGGTACAATTACTTTCTTGTCCTCGAAGTAGAAGAACTGCCAAAGGCGCGTTTCATCATTGTGGGCCCAATGAGTCAGTGGTCCAGCCCGAGTGTTGAGTTAAAATGTGTGACAGTGTGGGGAGTTTTTTTTTGGAAAGGCTGTTATTAGTTTATCATTAAACTTCAAATATTCTAGAACAACAGTGCAATTCAAATTGAAACACCTGGACACCTTCGGATTTCACCGAGTGGTGCACTGGCTTTATAAAAGCCAGCTTAGAGATGTTTTATGGTGTTTTTTATTACTATTATTTTGATAGTCTTGTGTGTACAATTTTTTCACAAACTTTCATTCACCTTTTTTGCTATTTGTTCATTTAGTACAAATATATCCAATGAGATTATTGAAGATTGATTCATTTTTATTATAGTGCATCTTCATCAATAATGTTACATAAATTTATACAGTGCGTTGAATTGATTTATCTTTAATTCTTACTTAATAGTTAGTTTTCTTCTCTAATTAAAAGTATTTGATTTGTCTTCTCCTTATTGAAAAATTTTGTTATTTATTTTGTGGTTCTAATACTTTTGTGTGTTGTTATGAATTTTAACATTTTAGAAAGTAGTCCCTAATTGTCAAACTATTTGAATTTCAAAAAAAAAATCACGTTAATAGTAGTTTGTTTCCACAAATAGGATTAACAAATTAATATACTTAATTTTATGTTTGGTCCAGTACAAATAATTAATAAAATTTCAATTTTTCTTAAAAATAAAAAACTCTTCCTAGTCAAGTAAGAAGCATTGACTTAGTATAATGTCACTTGCGTAACAAGTTTAACTCTTTCTATAAAAATTATCAGTTGCCTTAGTTATATGACTTTAAAAAAATTAACATATTTTGAATTAAATGGCAAAATTTGATTTCATTTTTGATGATCAGTCATCAAGCACGCATCTAAGTAACTTCATCATCCTACTACTTATATTAGGGGTCGTGTATTGTATTTTTATATATATTTTAATTAATTTTGGTACCTCTTAGTGACTTTTACTCTTTTTAAGCCTAGTTTTGTGAGGCTTGTAGTGGTCGGTCTTTCAATAATAATTATTTTTCACATGCCAGGTTAAAATTGTGATTGTGTTTAGGAGCATCAAGTTTATTAGGGCTAAACCCAACATCAGCTTGTGCATGTTTTTGTTTATATGCACATAGAGGTGAGTTACCTTCCCCACCCGAGTTGAAATTTATGGGTATTAATAAACTAATATGAAGGTTATAGCTGGAGTGGGTTCGGTACATAATTAATCAGTGATTATATTTTTTTTAAAAGTCGGGATTATATTTTAAGCACGTAAATCTCATCAAGTCATTATCCTTACTTTTTTTTATTATTTTTTTTATTTAGCATTACAAGTCATTATCAATGCAGCTCCACTTGAATGCACTAAAAACAGTAAGAAAAAACTATTTTTGTACGACTTAAAGAAATCAGTCGACCAAGTTTTGTGGTTTCTATTTTGCAATAATGCTAAACGGATTTGCTTTCTTTCGTTCTAAAAAGGCAACAAGTCCTTTGTTTATATTTTTAAGGACCAAGTTTGGACACAATTGCGCGCATGTGTGTTTTCAAATCTCAAAAAAAGTCGTGAATCAAGGGATTTATGTTTTTCAAGAATAAAAAAGGGGGATTTTTGAGATGGAGTATTTTAGACACTATTGAGATGGATTTTTTGCTTGATTAACCCATTTGAAAATAATTTTTACCAATCTAGCATACTTACAAAAATATATAACAAAATAACACACCTGATGCTACATCACAGCGCCACATTAATGCCACATCACTAATATGGAAGTCGTGGTTTGCGAACACGACTTCCATATTTTTTATTTTCGTTAAAATTTTTTTTTATAAAAACTCTTATTTATATTTATTAAAAAAAATCACTAATAATAAAATATGGAAGTCGTGTTTTGCGAACACGACTTCCATATTTTTATTTTCGTTAATCAATTTTTTTAAAACACTTATTTATAATTATTAAATAAAAAATAATAAAATATGGAAGTCGTGTTTTACGAACACGACTTCCATATTTTTATTTTCGTTAATCAATTTTTTTTAAAACACTTATTTATATTTATTAAATAAAAAATACTTATTTATATTTATTAAATAAAAAAATTAGTAATAATAAAATATGGAAGTCGTGTTTCGCGAACACGACTTCCATATTAAATAAAAAAAATTAATAAACTATGGAAGTCGTGGCTTGCGCACACGACTTCCATAGTTATGTAAAATCGTTTAGGTTTTTTGAACTTCCACTTTGCCTCTGCCTCTTCTTCTTCGCCCTTTGCTTCTTCGCCCACCTGCTCGCCTCTTCTTCTTCGCCCACTCCCACTGCTGTCGCACCCGCCGCTGTCGCACCCGCCACCGCTTGTGAGGTATGTGCGTTTACAAGTGATTTCATGAAAATTAAGGAAAATAATCTCTGACGATTTGTTGGTGTTCATGTTGACATATATCGACATACCCCCTCTTTTGTTGCTCAATTTGATTTAATCCGTGCCCTAATTGATAAATTTTGTATTGTGGTGTTCAGTGCCTGTGGTGAGTGCAGATCGATTAAACAACCATTAAATAGATGATAGATAGATGGTACTCTATTTGTCAAAAAGATTCAATCGATTGAAGACCCTACCTTGATCAGTACTTGTTCATTCGAACAATCTCTCTCGCCAGAAATCTTGTGCTTCTCTCTTGGTTATATGTATAAGTTAAAAGTTAAACATGTTGTTTGGATTGAAATCGAGATCACCAACTGTTTGATTAAATTCCCAAGTAGAGACTTTTTTTAAGGACAATAGAGACCTTAGAAGATATATGATATATGTTCCTAATGAATGCTTTCGACACATGACTCCAGTCTACAGACTAGGCTAGAGTGCCAACCATGGAGCTTCTCATAGAGGCATTTTTTTGGCCTAATTGTAATTGATCAATTTTGTGTTGGAAGGTGTGGCCAATGCAAGTATCCGCTGCAGTTAATATGGAAGGTGTGGCCACACAAACACTCTTGGTATATGGTTGGGTTTATCACATGCCTGTTAGGTGATTTGGTAACTTTTGATATACTCTTGGTATGTAGTAGTTGGGTTTCAATCCAACTTAACCAAGTTAATGCATTGAAGAAGCTATTTTAAAGATCAATTTCAATTGTAAACATTCTAAATAAAAAAGATTAAGTTTATTAAAAAAATTAATGTCATCAAACAGTAAAAAAGAAATTAAGAAAATTTTCTCACATGCTATCAAACAACAATGAGAAATGTTTTCTTAAGAGAATTTTATGAAGAAAATTTGCTAACGAAAATAGTTTTTTCTCATTGAAGTTTTCTTCGCTATCAAACGCACCCTTAGGGTGTGTTTGATAGGTGAGGAAATGAAAAAGATAATTCCTTGTTCGTTGTTCTATTGCTTGCACCAATTGTGTCACTTATGTGATTGGTAGTTGGTTCCTTTTTGTGAATAAAATAAGAGGCTAAAATAAAATAGATTTTTAAAACACGTTGGAGTTTGTTATGTTTCTATGTACTTGGATGGAGTTTGTTAAGTTTCTATGTACTTAGTTGGAGTTTGTTAAGTTTCTATGTACTTAGTGAATTAATTATTATCACTTCTATTGACTAACAATTATATTATATATATGTATATTATATAGATTCCATAATGGTTGACCGGAGAGTGACTTTGATATGCTATATGAATGGTGCCATTGTTAATGGACCATTTGGAATTTCATATACAACAACACCTATTCGACATCTCGATCTAAGTTGAGTTTAGGGTATGAGGAACTTGTGAGTTTTATTTGCAATGCTTTGGAGATAGACGTTGAAAAAATGATATTACATATAGTATATCGTTATCCCGTGTACATTGGAACTGAACGTACAACTATGTCCCTTTGCAAATAGTTGATGAATCGACTCTTAAAGATGCTTGGGACATTGTGGCTGAATGTCCACCACCGAATTGTATGGAGCTGTTTTTGGATTTAGTTCCGAGGCAATTACATACTATAGCGGTCAGTGCGGAAGGGCCTAGTATTCAACCCCCATTTGAACGTAATTACTGTGCATCATTTTTAATGACTTTAAATCATGATGTTGACGAGGAAAACTCATGCCCTTGGTGTATGTGGTGGTGTGAACGATGATGACGATTGTTGCAGTGATGGGAATACTACTGATCAGAGCAGTGATGATGCTAATGATGAAGGAATTGATGCACTTCATGTTCCTGATAGCATAATTCGAGATGCATTAAACCAAGTCATTGCCGAGGATGGCTCATTATCTTGTCCTCCAATCTTGGATGAAGTTGGAAACAATAATTTTTTTGATCAAGAGGCTAATGGACTTAATGATTCGCCTGTGGGTGTTGGCGAATTTGTCGTACCTTCATCTCGTATTTATGGAATTGAGTAGTGAGGCAATGACCCCCTTCATGAGAACACAATGATTCCTTCTAAAGCTCTATGGAATGAGGCCTCGAATTTCATGTTGGCATGCGGTTTTTTTCTAAGGGGGACTTCCAACATGCAAGAAAATTGTACAACATTAAAGTACACACAATTTGTGGTAACTCATTCAACACCTAATGTGTGGATTGTCTGTTGTAAGAAACTTTCGTAGGGATGTGCTTGGAGGTTGCGGTGTTCAAAAAGAAAAGCACATGGAATGTTTGAGATAAGTAAATATGAGGGACCACATACCCGTATCAATGCAAAACTATCAAAGGATCATGCTCATTTGGACTCACTTGTCATATATGTCGTGAAATTGAAAATGTGGTGAGAAGAGATCCATCTATTTCGGTCAGCTTCTTCATCAAATTATCAAGGACAAATTTAGTTATGATGTTCATTACAAGAAAGTCCGGTTGGCAAAAAAAAAGGCGGTCGCCAAGATCTTTGGAGATTGGGAGGAATCATATAAAATGTTGCCGCGGTGGATGGCCGCTCTTCAAGAAAGCAATCCTGGGACACGTGTAGATTGGAGATACGGCGAACCCAATGCCAACAACGAAGTTGTATTTAAATGGGTTTTTTGGGCATTTGCACCATCTATTGCAGGTCACTAATACAAATTGATGGCACATTCTTGTACGGGAAATACAAACAAAAGCTCTTGATAGCCACAGTTGTAGATAGCAATAGTCATATATTTCCCTTAGCATTTGCCATTGTCGATGAGGAAAGTCAAGACAGTTGGGGATGGTTTATGGCTTGTTTGCGACATCATGTGACTGATCGAGATGGTATATGTGTAATTTCTGATCGACACCCTGGTATATTGTTGGCAATGAATGATCCTCGAAATGGGTGGACTTGTGACAGAGCTAAACACAGATTTTGCCTTCGTCACATATGTAGTAATTTCAACATGAGATTTGGGAGCAAAGAATTGAAGAATATGGTGTACTTAGCCAGCATGCGCAACATCAACCACGCAAATTTAAGGCATATATGCAAGAGCTTCAACAAATTAATGCTGAAAGTATTGCGTGGTTTAATGATCTTGATCGAGCACAATGGACCAATGCATACGACAAAGGATATCGATACGGATGGATGACTACAAATCTAGCGGGTATTATGTTTATATTTATTTTTTATTTAACGTGTTTGATTTCTCATGTTTATAAGAAAATACTCATAATATAACTCATAATATTTCTTTTCACAACCGTAGAATGCTTTAATGGGGTCCTTAAAGGTGCACGATTTTACCCCGTCACAAAGATTGGTGCAAGTAACATTTTATCGCATTATGGCTTACTTTAACAAAAGGCATGACAAAATAGGTGTCGCCTTAGGAAGGGCCGAAAAATACACCAAGTATGCACTTGATAAGTTACAACATTGGGGAAAGGCAGCTGGGGGGGCACAATGTTACATTAGTGAATCGTGAAAATGGCACATTTGAAGTAATCACTGGAACACGTGGGTATCATTTGAGAAAAGGGTCTAACAAGCAAGTGGTGAAGTTGGCGGCTCGTAGATGCACTTGTATGAAGTGGCGTTGTTTTGGCATTCCATGTTCCCATGTTCAAGCAAACTTTGCACTAGTGTTGCTATAGACTACTTTCAAGACATTGAGTCCTATTATAGTTTGTCCGTGTACAAATCAATGTTATGTCATGCGAGTTTTCAACCAATTCCTCACGAAGATTATTGGCCTGATTCTAGAGTTCCATACACCTTGCTACCTGACCCTTCTCTGAAGCGAGTGAAAAGAGGTCATCCCCAAATAAGACGTTTGCGAACTGAGATGGATTGGAGAGGCAATCAGAAACAACCGCGCCATATGCAGCGAGAAAAAGAATGGAGAGAAGCGCCAACAAAATTGCAATGTAGTATGTGTAAGCAGGATGGTCACAATAGGCGCACATGCTCTCGTCGTCAGCAAGAACAACCACCTAATCGTTCACAATGAAAGACATTTCAAGTCTAATCATTTCTATTCACTCATTTTTTTCTTATATCAGCTATTTTTAATATTAACTACGTTATTGGTGTATTTTGTTTGAATTAAACCATGAGTTTGTTTTAATTAAAGTTGTTGAAGTTTAATTAGGTACACACATGTTTTATTTTTCTTTTTTAATGAACTTTATTGTTGATATTTGTCTTTTCCTTGTTCTATTAATAACAACTTTGTTAATGTTTTGGGGTTCAAGCGTGATATGGATCCTGGGCCTGTAGATGATTCAGTGTTGACTATGCAGGCTCTACATAGATCTACTCGTGTGTGGAATGGACCGGTAATATTTTATGTTTTGGTAATTTTATTTTTTTAGAGTTTGTAGCTAAATTTGTACTAATGTAAGTCATTTGTATTTTTGCATAGCAGGATCCTGGTGTATTGACAATCAGGCGTAATTCAGCAGCATTACATCGACTGATGCCACTTGACGAACGTATAGTTGGGTACCTTGACCAAGTTGGATTATATGGAACAGCGCGAATAGGTTTCATAGGAATCGATTGGCATTTCATTACTGCACTTGTTGAGAGGTGGAGGCCAGAAACACACACATTTCATTTTCCAAATGGCGAGATGACCATTACCCTACAAGATGTACGTATAATTTTAGGGTTACCTGTTGATGGATTACCACTCACTGGAGTTGTAGAACAAGATTATGATGCCTTGTGTTTGGGACAACCGGGCTTCTCATTCCCTCAAAATAGCAGAGGAGGTCGTATCCCAATTCGACAACTCTCAACATGGTTTCCAAACCTTCCAAATTTTGTTAGTGACGAAGAAGTGCAACGATATGCAAGAGCTTACATATTACGCTTTCTTGGAGGAACCTTATTTGCGACAAGTCTAACAATCTTGTACACATAACATATTTACAATTTTTGGAGGACTTTGAGGTAGCAGAAACTATAGTTGGGGTAGTGCAACTTTGGCCCACTTATATAGACAATTATGTCTTGTCTTGCTGATATTGATGGAGCGGAGATTGCGGGTCCAAGCTTATATTATTGCAACTATGGGCTTGGGACAGATTGTTGCCTTTCCTTGCACCAATAATGAGAAATGTTCTTCGAGACGAAATACAACCACATGACGATTTATTCCCACATCCTCCCTTTGGTCATAGGTAATTATCAATTTCTTTTACCTAGTAAAAAACAAGTTCATCTATCTACATGTGAATTGATGCATGCATTGTGTTGTTCTCCATGTTCGTATAGGTGGAGACATGCCTTAGAAACCACCGGAACATCAATGCACGTTCTAACAAAGTATAGAGAAATGATTGACATGCAAACACCTGAGGAAGTATGAAATTCATTTAATTAATTTCTTTATAGTTCATTTTTTTAAATGGTGAAAACTATAATTTCATTCATTTCAATTTACTATTTATGAGCTCAGGTAATTTGGGAACCGTATCCTGAGACGGTGATAAGGGATTTGCCAGCGAATTGTAGTAGTGGTCGTGGTATTTGGCGAACGAAGGCACCTCTAATTTTCTTTTGTGTTGTTGAAATGTACAATCCTGATAGAGTCATGCGACAATTTGGTTTGAAACAAAGAATACCACCTTCAACTAACACAAGTAAGGAGCTACATAAAATTGACTTGCGAGGGAAGACCGACAAGGATTGGAGTGCGAACATAGTGATTATGTCTCCATGTGGACCGAACGTGCTTCTAATATTGCGAATGATGAATTATTGGAGGAGCCAATGGGATTCTATGATCCCTACATGGTATGGTATCGTCGCATTACACGACGATTCATGTCTTCTCGTGGAGCTATTGTTGAAGCATTGGTAAGTATGAACTTTTTTATTTACAATCATGAAGTTTTCATAATAAATATTTTACTTTTGTTTTCACATGCAACTTCATAAATTTTTTCATATGTAGGCTCATGGAATTACTTCAATTCATCAGTTGACATTGGGTGATGATGTTTCCATTCCACGTATTAGAGATATGGCTGCATCAACTTTGACTACAATACATGCAGACTATCGCATCTATAATATGCCACCCTTTTTTGAAGAATCCCCTCAATCTTCTCATGAAAATATATGTTCGAGTCATGGTACTCCAGTGTATACGCCATACGTACCTCTTAACAATGAGTCTGTTACTACATCTACTCCGTTGGCACCTCCCAACACTGAGTTTGAGACTACACAAGCCTTTCATTTTGACAGGATACCTACATTGCCACATCATTTTGATACAAGTCCAATACCGATGAATTCATTCGAAACTACTAGTAGTATTGGTGGTGAGAGACATGATATCAATGAAATTCAACAAGAAGATGCTCAAAATTTGTTGCCTACTGATGTGGACCTGCAGAATGTGCCATTAGCTTTAGATCGTGAACGACGAATTAAAAAGAGAACACGTTGTGGGACTGGAAGTCATTTTTTGAGGTCAGATTAAGTCATCTTTTTTATCAGTTTGAGGATTGGTTAGTTGAGGCGTGGAAAGGAAAAAAAAATCCCATGTTTGTAATTCCTAATTCTCTAAACAAAGTTGTGTGCAATTTGCTTATTCAATCATTTCCTCTAGAAACGATTTTATTCTTTTCACTACTGCATAAATTTACTGTTCTCTACTCACTGAATTGCTTTCTTATTTCAAACTTCTCTAGTATTGTGCTGTGGAAACTGATATATTTTGGTGTTTGTCTTCATTTTATTCATCGATAAATAAATTGCAGATTATTGGTGTTTCTGACAAAGCAGAGAAGGATGAGATAGTTAAGTCAGTGATGAATCTAAAAGGTGTTGAAGTGGAAGAAGGGTACACCATGCCTTAGATGATTTGGCTATGTTTTATGTTAGATTGAAGAGACACTGGAGGAACTTGCACTCGCTTGCTGAGTCTTGCCGGGAGTTGCTTGGGCATGCCTCATACACACTGAAAGTCTTTGAACGGAGAAGAGGGGCTATAAAAAGAAGCATTGCATGAATTGCTTGTTTCCTCGGATGGCTATGGTGGCTCATATTGCACTTGGTTTCTCAAGCAAGCAAACAGATCTGGTATGTTCTAGGTCTTGCTTATTTTACTTTGTTGTGAAGTAAGGAAAAAAATAATATGGAAAAGAATTATTTTGGTAGATATCGGAATTGAGTTCAACATATTAACACTTTTAGTTTCCTCGCATGCAACCGACTTTGAGAGGTTTGGACAATTTGGTTGTTCCCCATCTGATACATCGTGTTGTGGACCCTCACAATGCCATTTGTAGACAAATATAATGGAGGACCGCTCTTGTTCAATGATTAGGAAAAGTGTATATTGGACTAATTTTAACTTAAGTAGTTGGGACATTAGCACGCGTGAAGCATTGGATATGAAAGAGTGTTACCAATCGGTTTGATCAAACATCAAACACTAATATGCATTTACAATCAACAAAAGGTTCTATAAAATTACGCTTTTTCAAGGTTTTTCTCTCGAAAACTTCATGCATTTATTCACTCTTGATAATTGACTAAACATTTGCGATAACCAAAGCTAAAACCATATGTGAGTGTCTTATGGCATCTCGAAGGCACGAAATGTTTAAAGTTGGAGTATGCATTTTGTTGTTTCCTTCTTCAAGTGGTATGTTCTTAATATTTAAATGTTTTTGTATCTAATCGAGGAATTTCCAAAAGTTTAAATAATTTTTCAACCGCATTATTTGGGCTGAAAAAAAAAAAATTTATCTGAGATCAAGCATTGTTGTTAATTAATAATGGCTTTCGTGGTTCGTAGTTGCAGCTTGCAGATATATACTTCGACAGATTGAAGTCAATTCAGTCACGCTTCACTGGGTTTCCCATCTACTTTTTCGACAAAGGAAGCGGCGGCTCTAGTACAAATCATTTGGTATGGAATAATTTTTTCATCTACCGATTTGTATTGCTAGTTGGTTTATAGCATATAGGAACCATGCAGCTCATGTTGAATCTTTTATTGACTATTCCATTATCTAGAATCTCAATTTCATCTTAAGAATGTATGCTTTCTTCTCGCTTTTGAGGCTTCCTACAATGAGCTTGCATTAAACCTTTGTGCTTGTTTTGCGTAAGTTTTCATTTGTAACTAATGAATATTAAGTATTCTTATTCAAAAAAAAAGAGAGAAATAGAGTGTTGGGCTTGTGTGGCGAGCTCTTGCTATTAAGAATAACTCATATTACGTGGCTCTCAAATCCCAATGTTCCGTACACTTCATGTGAATGTCTCGCTGGTGTTTTGTGTGGTGTTTTAGATGGGAGGGGCTTGGGCCATATCACCTGTGAGTCCGGAAAATCTCAAGTGGAAATTTAACCGCTTCTTGGATTTATTGTACTAGCCTCAAGATTGATATTGTCTTATGCCGCAGGTCCCGCTTGAAATTGAGCAGAAATATGGTCAAGGATGCTTGTGCTTGGTCTTTTCCGTATACACGCGATTGTTCTCCAAAATTGGTAAGTCTTCCTATGCCGATTGAAACTCATTTAAGAACCCTTCCACGTAAAAAAAATGTAGTTCGACCTTTCAAAATCTCTCGCAGCTAACTTCTTTGTTGGAGAGAAGAGGATTTTCGTGGGGGTACAAGACAAACCAAGGAAACTCCAAGTCCAACCTCAACCACCGACCATCTCAGCTTCTTCCACCCGAATGTGCGAGTTCGATGAACGTGTTCCACATTTGAGCTCCCCAGGCATTTTGGGATCGCAGTAAAGCCAGCTTGCTCCCTCTAGTTTTCAGACCCCCTTGACCACGGTAAAGATTAAGTCATCTTTTTTATCAGTTTGAGGATTGGTTAGTTGAGGCGTGGAAAGGAAAAACAAATCCCATGTTTGTAATTCCTAATTCTGTAAACAAAGTTGTGTGCAATTTGCTTATTCAATCATTGCCTCTAGAAACGATTTTATTCTTTTCACTACTGCATAAATTTACTGTTCTCTACTTACTGAATTGCTTTCTTATTTCAAACTTCTCTAGTATTGTGCTGTGGAAACTGATATATTTTGGCTATACCATTAAGCGTTTATGAGTATTAACAGAACAGAACTGTTATTTACTTTCTTTTTTTTTGAAAACAAAACTGTTATTTACTTTCCCATTTTAATTTTCATAATTTGATGTACTGCAATGCTTCATACAGCATCGCCTTAATTTTCATAATTTGATGTACTGCGAAAGTGTTTGATCTATGTAGTCGACCCTAGTTAAGTTTCAGGGATGTAGAAATTATCAGAAATTAAGGCGATGCCGTTAGCAGCTAGCCTGTGTCCGAGGAGTTTTTCCTTCACAGATTTTAAAAGACCAAATTAAGGATCTTCATGTAGGCTAGAAGTCTCTGACTATAGTTTGCATGTATATATTAACATCCGAATTCGATCTTCTTCTCCTTGTGCAAGAAAAATAGCACAAGGTCCATCATCCATTTTCTTCCATGGGTTCCGTCAAATGAAAACACTGGCGGCGACTTGTGTGGTTTGTGGCGTCTACGCTAGCATTAATTGTTTCGGGAACAAAAGGAATTGATATCTTCCTAGAATGGGATGTTTCTATTGTGAAGTTCAAGCTTATTGCGCATGTAGGTAAGATGGTAGAAAACCACACACCAGAATAGGAAGATTCAGGCGCAAGGAATTGTGCTCAACAATTGGATTTCCTAAGCATAAAGAATTTTATTAAGAAAAAACAAAAAAAAACAACAAAACAAAAAAAAACAAACAAAAAAAAAACAAACAAAATATATGGAAGTCGTGACTGCAAGTCACGACTTCCATATTACATAATTATTTTGGATTAAAAATTAAATAAATAAACAAAAATATATGGAGATAAAAATAAAAAATAAAAATAAAAATATGGAAGTCGTGACTGCAAATCACGACTTCCATATTAAATAATTTATTTTCGTTTTTGAAAACGAAAATAATAATAAGGAAGTCGTGTTTTCTAAACACGACTTCATTATTTTATTTGGATTAAAAAATAAATATAAAAACAAAAAAATATGGAGATAAAAATAAAAAAATAAAAAAAAATATGGAAGTCGTGAGTTCAAATCACGACTTCCATACATATGTTGTTCGTTCTCTCCCACATGGCATGTGATGTGGCATTAAGTGTGTTATTTTGTTATATATTTTTGCAGGTGTGCTAGATTGGTAAAAACTATTGTCAAATGTGTCAATCATGCAAAAAGTCCCTATCGAGATACACTAACAATTTTGGATTGAAATCCATCCAACGGTTCAGATACCATGTAGTCTGTTAGGCATGCTTGCGACACTTTTTGGACAAGCAGGTAGATGTGGCGTTTTACTGTAAAAGACTATTACTAATTGAAAAGAGATGCACACTTACATACGATAATAAAGGCAAGTTGTCAATTGCCTAGCCACCAAACACTTTTTTAGCTGCCAAACATTTAAACTCTTAAAATCTCTTCTTGGGCAACTTATAAATGTTAAGTGATGAGTCATGACTTGGAAACCAAATGCTTTAATGCACACCAATTCACTTATCCAAAAATCTTACAAGGCGAAGGGCTGGAAGCCTGGAAATGTGAAGGATGGATGACATAAAAGCTTAGGCTGGCTCACAATTCACAATTATTACAGTGTGCCCCGGCCCACACGACCACTGCCATGTCAAATTCAATTGTTGCATCATAGCCCGGCATGTCTACCCCAACATTTGGTCCGTGGAACATCAAGTCTCGATGCACCCTACACTCTCCAGTAGCCACGTCGCACTGCAAAGGCCCCACATAACACCAAACCAAATTGATGAATCGACGAGGTAACGTGTCGATTTTGTAGTAGTCGAATATCTAGCTTTCGGTGGAGGAACAAAGCTTTCATTCGTATTTGTTTTTTTTCTCATCTTTATTTAGTCCTTTTAACTTGTCATAGGATGATAATTAATAATTTGAGATCCAAAAAAAAAAAAAAAAATCTCATAGGATGACGCGTGGCAGGAATATTTTGTTGTACGTGGGCCCACTTAAAAAAGGAAAGTACTCCCTCCAATCAACAATATAGGTCGCTTAAAAAAGTTTTGCCCGTTCAAAAATATTAGTCATTTTCCCTACAAGTGCCTGCATTTTTTTTTTTGGGTACAATTTCGTATCTCTTTTTTAGTCCTTGTAAATGCGGTTTATCCGTTGGTACTCTTTGAATAGTGAAGATACTCCATATAATCTTCTCTAAGGGAAGAGAAGTCCTTGGGCTCTCTGCAACTAAAATCAATTCAAAACTCAAGATATTGCAGAACAAAAACAAGTACTATCAAAGTTATTGTCAAAATAGGGGAAACACCATAAAAAATTAACTACCCAGAAAATTTAACGACCAAGCTCACAAACCCCACATCTCAAATCCTTCTAAAAACAACCCATCTCCACTATAAAGGCTATAGTGACTTCCTTCTCGAGAAATTTGTTCAATCTCGTTGCTTTAGCTGTACAAGTATGGGATCGATCAAAACCCTTTTTTTGTCTACTAAAACCCCGTTTCTGCAGCACGACATGCATTTGCTGAAATTGGTCCATAAATCGTAGCAATGATTGTTGTCGGTGATTCCGTAATCAGAAGCCCTTTCGTTGGTGATGGAGCTTAGATTTTCAATGGTTGACGAGCGCCGAATGCGTCAATAAAATATATAAACCTAAACCAACTATTTTTTAAATAGCGGTAAAGGGTCGATCCCACATAGATTGGTGGTGTTTCTAAAGTGAGAAAAATAAAAAAAAGGAAATTAGGGTTTTAGAGAATATATGAATACTTTTAAAATAAAGAAATTAAATGAGAGGAAATCTAGTGGGAATGAAATCTAGGTATTCAGCTTCACAGTCTTGCCATACAACTTGGGATTAGATTTATTAATTGTCGGTTTATAAAAGATGTGAACTAGTTTATGATCTAGTGCAACTATAGACCCGGTGACGCACTCGGTTCATAGCACTTCCTGATGTCGGCAGCCAAGGTACAACCATTGACTACTTCCCTAACCAAACACGCAACCTGATCGCTAGTGCTCCAGATTTAATGTGTTGGCTGCATTACCTCGATTCGTGAAGGTATTACACCTAGACGACCAGATCGCTAGTGCTTTCAATTTAGCCTAGATCCCTAAGGTACTTGATCAAATAGCCAATTGCCACAAATATGAGTCTACCACATAAGGACGGACATTTTGACTTCAATGACAGAGGATATCAATTTAAATTGTATGCACATGCCTTTACACACAATTAAATCTAACCTTAATATTATAAACAATACCAAAGAAAATAAATCATAAAATATAATCAATAATAATTAAAAAAAATAAACCTTATAAAGGATTACAAAGTCGTAGGCTTGACTGATCCACCTTCAACCTAGATGGAGGAACCAGCTAGACATAATTAAACTAGACTAAAAGCAAAATAAATAATAGATCCTCTCCCATTTTTTAATCCCTAAGTCTTATTATATATATATATATATATGTTCCAAAAATCTGGTCTATGGAGGTGAGAAAAATCAATTTTCGTAGTTAGGAGAGTGATTTCCGCATCCAGGACTAGTTTGGGTGTTTTCTGCACTTCAGGACACTTGACAGGCTGTGATTGGGTGAATTTCTGTGCGTCGCTGACATGTCGGGCTCTCATCGGCGGAGAGTGCTGTTGTGACATGTTAGACGAGTGGTTGGGCGCCACGTGGCGGTAACTGTGTGTGGAGCGAACTCGCGTGAACTCGTGTGAAGTCGTGCGAATTTGTGGGAGTTTGTACGGATACGCATCTCAATGCAGATCGACGCAACTGGCGAGACAAGGAGCTACTGGCTATGCGACGTGGCATGAGCTTATTGGTGGAGAAGGCCTGGACAGGCAACGTGGCAGCACGTAGTTGGTGGAGAAGACCTGTGTGACGCGGCCTGACCAATGAATGGATGACCTGTGGCACTGTTGTACACGCTGGACCACTTAGAATTTGGCATGGAGTTTACGACCTGTGGCACTGTTGTACACGCTGGACCACTTAGAATTTAGCATGTGGCACTGCGAAACTCCACTTACTCAATTGTGCATTGCATACTTCGAGACAAACTCTCCGGTATCCGATTACTATAAGTAAATACTCTTTTTTAGTATTTTTCCGTCTCGGATTCAACCTTGTACTCCGTTTCACCTAAAAACGAAAATTAAATATAATTAGATATATATTTTCATATTATTCCAATAAATCACCAAATCCTTAAAATATGCATTTGTCACCATAAAATAAGATAAATATAGTTTAATTACACCTAATAACCTATACTAACTAATGCCTAAATGAACACTTATCAATGGCGGTTTGAACTAGGAATGCAATTGGGTAAAGTAGAAGATGGGGACCTCATTCTCATACCTGTACCCATTAAAAAATTTATCACCCATACACATACCCATACCCATCTGGGGATGAATTCTCGTACAAATCCCCATACCTATTAAATTCCCTCAGGTAAAATATTTTATCCATTTCATTCCCCATTGGAGATCCCCGTGATAATTTTTATAGGGATTTTTGCGGGGATGAGAAATCCCCGTTGGGAAAATATTCTCCGATCCCACTTAATTTTCTTCAAAAAAAGAATTATAAGAAATAAGAAATCAAAAAGTTAAATTCAATTAATGAACAATAATGTCGTGATAAAAAAATAATGTCAATAAATTACAAATTTATAAAATGTATATATTAATATAAGCTATATATAAAGTTAATAACACCAAGAGCCCTAGGCCCCCCCAAAAAAAATTAGGAGGATCTTGTAAAATAAGGTTTTGCAATTTTTCTCATTTGTTCCTGATTTTTTCATTACATTTGATCCAAAAATTGCAAAATATAAATATAGTTGCAAACAATTCTAAACAAAACATATAGATAACCAAATAAAGTAAAATTCTAAATCTCATTAAGGTTTTTTGTTATGTGTATAAATGTGTAATAAGTGTTTCGGGGGAAACTATGTAATATTATATTATATTTATCATATGGTGTATAATTGTATAAATAATAAATATCAGATGGTGTATAATTGATATATGAGGATCCCTATGGATATCTCCATTGAGGAATTCCCGCGGGTATCACCCATGGGGATCCTCGTGAGTATATTTTATCACCCATCCCCGTACCCACACCTGTGTAGGTATGAGATTTCGTATCTATCCCTGCCCCCACACCCATTTAAAATCCTCATACTCATACTCGTTAGGATAAATCCCCGTCATCCATAGGTATTACCCTACCTATTTACATCCCTAGTCTGAATGAAGGAACTCTCCTTTCACTAAAGTCGAAAACCTTTTTTAGTGGAAGAGGTAATATAGTAATATTAATGTCTAATTAGACTTGTTCATGGGCCAGACCTAAAAACCTTAACCTAATTCCAGCCCACCATATAGTGTGTGCGTGTAGGGGGTGTCAAAAATACAAAGCCCAAGCCCACCCACAAGCCCATATATAAATATATAAGTATTAGAAATAAAAAAAATTATTTATATTCAATTAATAAATTTTTTATGGGCTTTTTCGATAACTTTTGTGTTTCTATGTATATACTATATATTCTTTTGTTTATGCATAAAAAAAGTGGCTTAAATGGTAAGCATCAACCAATGTGACCATTGTGTCCCAAGATCAAATCTCACCTATAACATTAATTATTTTTAAATATTTTAGTCACTAACTTGTATTCGAGCCCGACTTGGGCTTTTTAAGGTGGCTCAAGCCCACTCCACTTGAAAGCGGGCCTAACTGTGCTCGGGCTAGTTTTTTTTTAAAAAAATGACTATCAAATCCAGGTAATTTGTTCATGGGCTTGGGCAGGTACCCAAGCTCGTGATTAGGTTTATGTCTAATTAAATAACTTCTTAAATCTCGTGCCAAAACCTTATACTGTAACGGCCCTAAATTTCACAACCCTAAATTTGGGATCCGCTCAGCCTAGACTTACGTAGACCTTGATTCAACACCCATGCCACATACGTAAACCTAGTCAGCCTTCCTTATTTACGTCCATTTATTTCTTTAGTGAGTTAAGTTATTATACATTAGTGAGTTATGCAATTTACCAAAATATAACGAATGCAAAGTCTTTCAATACCACATGATTCTTAGATTGCTTTATTGGTTAATCATGAATTAATATTTTTGTTCTTCTGGCATTATTTTCAAATTTATCACGTATTCATCGTCTAGTTTGTGACGATGGATGCAGATAGAGCAGAGACGAGCAAGGGAAAAAAGCCGATGCTAGGTAACTTTCTCTGAGGACTCTCCGAGCGGTTCTTTTCTTTTCTCTACAGTATGTGTTGCCTTTTGACTTGTGATTATTCTATATTATGTTTTGCTATATTTTGTCCTCAGATTTACATGTTTATCCATTATCATGGTTTCCACACTATGGGTTGTTCCTGATTACCTCTATATTGAGTTATTTAGTTGATTATAGTTGATTTTCGCTACGAATTTTCTGATAAATATATAATCCAATAACTCAACCTTTTTAATTGATAAAATAATGATGAAATAAGGATTTGAGGCTGACTAGCCATGTGTTGACTTCGCGAGTATGGTCTTGGGGGTCTATGTAGGTCTAAGCCGGGCGCAACCCAATTTTATGGGGAACTGAGGCAATCATAAGAGTTCTACCAAATTCTCCACCCACTTATCCTTCCAGAACAACACATTCTTTCTGTCCCCTCGGCTACACGTGAGTCCTGATTTGAAGATCTCCTAATTTTTTTATCATGTTTCTCCAAACCATTGACGTTGGCCACGCCTTCGAGCCATTTGGTTCCCTTTCCTCCTCTTTGCAATATTTTCCTTTTAGGACTTGGACCCAGAGACGTTCCTCCTTAGTGTAAAACTCCTAGCACAATTTAAGTATGAATGCCCGATTTTTATTTTGATCGTAGTCCCAGTCCTACTCTGTTATTGTTAGAGCATAAAGTATTTCAGTTGACGAGATGCATTTTCTTTTTCTCAGCCGAAGATCCCCAAAAAATGCCCTAGCCAATTTATTAATCTCATCGCATACGTGTGCCGGCAAGCGAGTTGATTGCATAAGAAAGCTTGGTATCACTTATAAACACGTCTTCACCATAGTTATCGTCCAACCAACGATAACTGTTTCACCTTCCAACTCGATAGTTTGCTTCTCACCTTTTCAATTATTGCCTTGTAAGTGTTTTTGCGTACTCTATCATGTAACAGTAGGGAGTCTAAGTATTTGCCCATATTATTTGTTATTCCAAAATCGAATCCTTCACTGATCTCATTCCTCATGTTGTCTGATACATTCTTTGAGAAATATATCTTGGTCTTTTGGTGATTGACTCTCTGGCTTTAGCTCGATCCGAAAGTCAGAAAATTCCTCTTATGACACTAATTTGAGCTGGGGTAGCCTCCGCAAAGAGGAGCATGTCATTTGCGAAGAAAAGATGTAATAGTACTTGTGACGTCCCCTCTCCTAATTTGAGGCACCACCCGGCCTAATCTCATAATTAAGCCTTAATCCAATCTGTAGGACTTAACTGCGTATTAGTCAACAGTTCCAAGCTAATTTTCAACTTGATCGCGTTCAGGATAAATAATACACTAACCTTACAAGTTTTAATAACTTAGAGTTGTTTAAAATATTTAACACTTAATTTAGTTAGGGGAAGTCTTAACAAAATTTTAGCGGAAGTCTTAGCATTTCAAATGGAAACAATTTAATAATCCTAAGTGTGGAAACCAAGAATAATGATCACAATATATATATATATGTGGCGAAACATATAAATAGTGTGATAGTCAAAAGTCGGGGAACTGACGCTCAACCCAATATATACAACCCAACAATATAAAAGACATAATAAGTGTAGTATACAAAATATCAAAACCTATAGTCAAACAGTAGCACACTCCCCCAAGCTCAGAAGTAGTCGTCAATTTTCTCCTTGTCGGGTCTACTGCTCGACAGATCTTTACCCACAATCATAAAAAGGGCAGTGAGTACAAAAATATAACAGTAATTCTCAAATGACTTATTTGCTCATATTTCCAAAATAAATGAATGGTATTTAAAAGCATAAAGGTAACCAAAGAATTTTCTAAATAAACATGCTAGAAAATATCGAAAATTCAAATGAAACTGACACAGGTTAAGCAGTCAGATCTAGGTCCGGTCGACAGTGAGAACTGTCACTTAGCCTTTTCCACTATTTCCATATAATTGTGCTCTACATATCATCATTTTCTAATATCCTCAAATAGCGGAGTTGTGCCTACACGTATAAATCATCTATCACAAATCTCGGCGAACATCCTGGTTCATTACGCCGTGAGTTGCACGAGTATAGTGAAGAGTGCCAACATCGCCGAGGTCCTCTATCATGTGCAATGAACCCTATATACTAAAACTACTATTAAAGACAATAAAAGACTCGATGAAGGACTCTAATAATTCGCTATGCTACAAAACACGAATAGACCGAGAGTACAAGTGTTTAACACAATTATAAACTTCTCTAATCCTAATAGCATGTTATTCAGTTCCATTCCTTAATACTTAATTGAAAAAGACATAAGTAATGGAAGGAATCAAATGGATAATTCACAAGGCATTATCATGATTTGCAAACTCAACAAGAGACACAACAAGATATCATGATAATCAGAGTACAAAGCACACAAATTCAGTCCTATAGACTGTCCAAACAATAGTAAATATGAATTGAAATGAAAGCAAATAGTTCATGTGGGATTACTAACCCTCAAGTAATTATCCTAGCTAATTTCGGCCTTCCGACGCCCGAACCCGCACACCCAGACTCTTGACACACTTCCCTATATCCCCGGGGTGTTTAGATAGGTATTAGGTTAGGTTTAGGGTTGTTAAGGTGGGTCATGTTGGGGTTTAAGAGTTGCAGGAATTAGTTCAGGAACTGCTGGAATTCGGGCTTCCAAAACACCCAGCGCGCTGAGTGCAGAACCCATAATTTTTGCAATGAAATTCTGGGTTGGTTTCTGGAACTCAGGATTCATTTTCACCATCGCCCCTAGACCCATGTTCTCCTCCACCAAGGGTTTAGAACTTCCTCTTCATCACAAACATACACCAGACACTTCGTTCATTAATAAAAACATCCATTTAACAAGGATTTAAACATTCATTCAAGGAAATTAGGGACGAACACAAAACTTTCAAAAACACCAACTTTGATTCAAAAACGAAACTGAAAATCCAAGGCTTTGGTGCTACCCCAAGTGAAATTCGACAAGGAATTGAAAAATGACCTTAGAATTTACAAACAAACATGTTTTCCAGCTCGAAAATTCAAAAATCAGTTTCATGGGAAAAAACCCATTTTTGAGAAAAATGTGAAATCCGAAAATATGAAGTTTGAGACAAACCAAAGCTCCCATTTGGATTCAAAACAGTATTAAAACTCGTTCCAATTGATTTTAGGCAAAAGCCCTTTGATTAAGTCCCAAGAACTCCCCTAATTGAATGCATGAAATTGTAAAATTGTTACCTAGGGTTGAAGCTTGGCGATTCCAACACTTTGATCTCTTTCAATGATGAGATCCCTCCCTTTGAGTCTTAAATTCCAGCAAATTGTAAGTGTGTACAACACTGGATTTCTTTTATGTTTGTTCAACGTGCAAATGAAGAAAAAAAAAACTTATGTTTGGTATTTATATTAGTGTTTCCATCTTTATGTGTTTGCCATGATCGAAGGCAAATCTAATGACCTACATTCACTCCTGCACATCCTTTATTTCCAGCCAAAGTGACTCCCTATGTTGGCACAATTTGTGGGCGTGTGTGATAGCACACATCCCGAGGCCTATCCATGTCTCCTCCATTTTTATTAAAAACCATGAGACATCAATTTGATTAATATTTATCTAAATATTTTATGTTATGAGATAAATTAATTAAACCATATTAGCCTAAGTTTAGACTTAGCACAAGCCTAGCTACCAAGTTCCCTGGCTCGCACGCAACTCGAGGCATGTCCCCCGCTCGCGTCTCGACGCCATAATTGCAAGAACCGAATTAATTAGTCTACACACATATATAACACTAGGCATACACCGCAACTGTAACGACCCGAAAATTTATGTTATTTTTGTGTAATGACGTGTATTATCGAGTTAAACTCGTGTCTGTGTGATAAGGCGGTGACGTCGATAAACGAATAGTGATCGCCTCAAGAAAACATGTCGAACGGGTTTCAACAGGCGAATTACTGATTTACGGCGTCTCGGGGGAAAATACATTTAAATAAAACACTGAAAAAATAATAAATTGATTGTCGCCATGTGATACACGGGGTTATAGGCGACACACGTGGGTCATATGGTAGTGTGCACGCCCGAGTATGCTCGTTGGCGTGCACGACGAAATTGTAGACAAATATATATATATATATGTATGTAATTTATTATATATATATACATATAAATATTAAAAAAATCAAAAATTTAAAATGCAAAAGACCAAGAAGGGCTTTGGGCTTATTAAGAAAGAGGATAAGATTGAGGGGCATTTTGGTAATTTGGCTACCATTTTCATTTAACCCCAAAACCACCACCACCACACAATTTATCAAGAGAAAGAGAGGAAAAGAGAGCCCGAGTGTGAGGAAGCGCCGAGAAGGAGAGAGAGAGATCGAGGCCGAGTGCTCGGTAGCGACATTGGCCGTGTTGACGAGGTGAGGTAAGTGTTAATGTTGTGTTTTTGGTGTTGTGTTGTTGTATGTGCGGTGTGTGTGTGTGTGTGCGGTGGTGGTGGTGATGGTTGAGCAAAGCTCGGCCATGGCGGAAGCCATGGCCGAGATTAGGGTTTAGGGTTTAGTTTGGATTGGGGTGAGAGCCAATCCCAACAAAACGCAAAAAAAAAAAAAAAAAAGGGTGGTGTTGCGAAATACAGCTTTTGCGCTCAAATTTCCAAATAATATGTAGAAGATGAGCCAAACGGGTCGGGTCAAGTTTACCCGACCCGGATGGGTCAAATCGGGTCATGGCCGACCCGGTTTGACCCATCCGGGTCGGGTCAACTTGACCCGACCCGTTTGGGTCATCTTCTCCATCGCTGTTCGCTGGAAATTTCCAGTGAACACCGCTGCAACTTTTTTTGCGTTTTGTTGGGATTGGCTCTCACCCCAATCCAAACTAAACCCTAAACCCCTAATCTCGGCCATGGCTTCCGCCATGGCCGAGCTTTGCTCAACCATCACCACCACCATCGCACACACACACACACCGCATATACAACAACACAACACCAAAAACACAACATTAACACTTACCTCACCTCGTCAACACCGCCAATGTCGCTTCCCGGAGCACTCGGCCTCGATCTCTCGCTCTCCTTCTCGACGGCTTTCTCACTCTCGGGCTCTCTTTTCCTCTCTTTCTCTTGATAAATTGTGTGGTGGTGGTGGTTTTGGGGTTAAATGAAAATGGTAGCCAAATTACCAAAATGCCCCTCAATCTTATCATCTTTCTTAATAAGCCCAAAGCCCTTCTTGGTCTTTTGCATTTTAAATTTTTGATTTTTTTAATATTTATATGTATATATATATAATAAATTACATACATATACATATATAAACATATATATTTGTCTACAATTTCGTCGTGCGCGCCAACGAGCATACTCGGGCGTGCACACTACCATATGACCCAAATGTGTCGCCTATAACCCCGTGTATCACTCAGCGACAATCAATTTATTATTTTTTCAGTGTTTTATTTAAATGTATTTTCCCCCGGGACGCCGTAAATCCGTAATTCGCCCGTCGAAACCCATTCGACATGTTTTCTCGAGGTGATCACTATTCGTTTATCGACGTCACCGCCCTATCACACAGATACGAGTTTAACTCGATAATACACGTCATTACACAAAAATAACATAAATTTTCGGGTCGTTACAGCAACAAATGTAAAATGTACCTCAGCCATGTGTCTCGATCGGTGTGCGCATCTTATGCAGGTCTCACGTCACAGGTCAATGATCCTGATTAAAGAATTAATTAAGGGTTAGGAATTTGGGTCATGACAGTACTGGCCCCGATCTTCTCATACGGATGTCTCGCCATTGGCCATCTTCCACTGCTCTCTGAATGCCTGCGACAGAACTTTCATACATAAAACAAAGAGGTGTGGGGAAAATGAATATCCTTGCCTGATACCTTTGGATGGGATGAAAGACTCGGATAAACACTCATTCCTGCGTCCTACTTGATGACAAGTCATGATTCTTTGTTGTAAGTTTTTACGGATTGAAAGTTTTGCTAGTGTTTGTTTGATGAAGAACCACCTTAACTGATCGTACGCCTTTTTAAGGTCTATTTTTATGGCCATCCATCCACTCCTCCTTGTCTTGCGTCGCCTCGTGTGTATCACCTCCTGAACGATGGTGGTATTATCTGTAATGTTCTAACCAAATACAAAGCTAAATTGTGTCCTTGATATCCATCTCTCAATTTGCGGCTTAAGCTTGTTGGCAATGAGTTTTCTTATAGTTTTGTAGAATACATTACAAAGACTTATTGAGCAGAGACCTGCAAAACAAGTTGGAGGGTGAGTTTTTGAGATTAGTACACGTAGAGTATTATTCAACGTAGTCAGGAGAATGCCATGAGTGAGAATTCCTTCACACACTCGATGACTGACTCGCCAGCAACACTCCACTGCTTTTAGAAAAAAAATAGGACTTCATCCGTCTGGTTCTGAAGCTTTAAAGGCTCTCATCTCAAACATAGCATCACAGATTTCTGTTGGGTTAATTCCTTTGGCAAACTTTTACTTGTTTATATACATGGTTTTATTTAGTTTTTTTTTTTTGTCGAAGGTTTTATTTAGTTAAAGTTGTCTAACAAGCCTTTAAACGTACTTCGATCTATCAGTGCATAGCATGCAACTTTATACTATTTTAATTTATATACCCTATTTCTATGCATATTTACTATCACTTTCTTCCATCTACTTTCTTAGCTATATATTCGCACCATTGATTAATTCAAAACTTTTTCTTTATTATTATTTTTTTCGTTATAGCTCATTAGCTTTAGCGAAATGATTATAGAAATATTAATGTTTGTCCCTATATAGGCTTTGCATAGGTCTTGTATAGCTCAAAGTTGCATGGGCGAACCATTTTCTAACGCTAATGTCTACATATTAAAAGCTTATATATATGATTTTTTTTTGGTAGGATTTTTTTTGGGTAGGGCTTATATATATGATTTAGCTTCCAACGCCTGCAAATTATTATTGTTATTATTTATTTATTTATTTATTTATCAAGGGAACCTATTTGCTTCAAAATGCAGAGACGGAGATTAAAGCCACCTCGTATCATCCCTATTAAGTCGCTAGTTCAGACGGGCAATTAATGGAGTAAAAAAAGAGTCCGACTAAATACATTCTACCTTCTATTAAGTGCACCCCATTTTATATGATACCTCAAATTTTAATTTTAATTTTAATTTCTAAGTGCTCTTCACATTTTTACCAAAACATTATTTCATCATAATCAAAGCACCCAACTCCAAAACCTTGGTCGAGACATTTATATTAGGTTCGGTGACATATAGTCGAGACTTATCTACTAAGCTCAGTGTTGTTCAATCGAATTTATTTGGTAAAATTTAGTTGGCAAATGTCAACCTAAAGATTTGGTGGGTCCCGACCGACTTTCTAACTAAAATTTCGTTGAGCTCCGACCGACTTTCTAATAAGATATTTGGACCTTCGAGGTCGAACTACTCAATGATGTGTACAAATTACAAAGAAGAAAGCGTGTGGGTGCACTTAAAAATTATAGTGAGATGCACTAATCACACTAAGGGATATAAGGATCATTTTATAGTAAGATTGACTTTTTTTAAGTTTAACTTTTCTGAATTGCATCTAATAAAAAGTGAGGAGCACCGCTATGTGCACCCCAATTGTTTATGAGGGCACCTCAATAGTATATCAATTTACATGCATTTTAGGGTGCCCTGAGAGGACACAGGGGTGCACATAGCGTGGCTCAAAGTGAGGTGCACTTAGCCGAACTCAAAATTTGATCTCACCTCAAAGTTCTTAAGGTGCAAGACATTAAATCTGCGTCTCGAGTATCTTATGAAGAGTAAACATCTAATAGATCAAATACTTTCACGAATCAATTCGATTACATTAGTAAAATTTTTTCGGAAGTACTAGCACCCAGCTTGAATTACTGCATTCAACTACTTTTGACATTTTTTTTTTAGAAGTGTTGAATAACATGAAAAACGTAAATAATTAGCATTCGAGCAAGCGATTGAGTCAACCTTGCACAAGAAAACAAGACATGCAGGTCAAAGAAAAAAGTCTGACCCTTCGCTTAAACGGGCCCACGAGCTTTTAAATGACGACTTTGATGACATATATCTCTTATGAGCCCAACTCCCAAACAAATTAGCAAAAAAAGGCCCAGGCGGTGTTTTGGTCATAACTAATTAGATGATGTACTTTACACTAATGAGCCCGCTCGCTATACTTACATAAATTAATTTAATTACAAAATAATATTTTTATAATTTATAAAATATGATTTCGATTATATTAATAAACATAAAAAATATACATAAATAAAATTAATTTCAAAAAGACATTTTTTTTACCAACAACGATAAAAAAAAAATGAAGAAAAAAGGTTGTATGTAAAAATAAATCATAGGACTTGCAGCTTTTTATTTTTTTGAAATATACTTAAATTTGTCAACTTTGATATCTATTAATAAAATCGTTCAAACGTGTCAAAAATATTTAATAATCAATCACTTATTCAATTGGAAAGATTAATTATATATAATGTATTCAATTGAAATGTACTTATATTTTTTTATCCTCACGAGTTATAGACTATAGTTATTTGTTGTCAAGTTAAAGTGAAACACTTAATTAACGTTGTATATATAACACGGTTTGAAGATATGAACGATTCAACTCAGTATCTTTATCCAATTACAATTACAATATATAATTTAATAAATTAGTAGGTTGAAAAGAGTAAAATAGTAAATTTGCTTATGATTGATTTGTTAAGTATTAGTGTTTTATATATTGTGTGTATATATATATATATATATATATATATATAATTTAATACCAAATGAATTAAAAAAATTAAAAAATTTAATTTATATAAAGATAAAATAGGTAATAAATACAGTCTCAAATTATAAAAACAACTTATAATTAATGGATATTAAAACAAGGGATATGTAAATTTTTCATGTTTTGTAGGTGACTCACCCAATCATTTATAAAATTTTCAGGTCTCTTTAAAGCTTTAATTAACTCAAATAATTTCAAACTCGGATGTAAATTCATAGGAATTTGAAATCGAGACCTTTAATTAACAAAAGGGTGCGATCTATGTCATCCTAGCCAGGACAACCACATTTTTAGTTATAAATGTCCAAGTTCACGAAGTAGCTCTGCATGACACAACAACCACGTACCAAAGATTCAATAATCATTGGTCGTCTTTCCAATATGAGATAACTAAACAATCAAATAAAATTCAAGTTTTTATCACTTTTGATTTCCTTTATGATCTTCTATTTGATGGGCGGTGACTTCAATAAGAGTGTTTACTGAATGCATTTTATTTAATAAAATACATATCCATTCAGATATGAGAGTTTCAATCTTGCAACAGCCATCATTGATGCCACCACTTGCAACCATTCTATATTTGCAACTATCATCATTCAAGTTTACCTCCACTTCTATTGCTCGTGCATTGATCTGCGTTTACAATTATTGATTTGATAGTTTAATTAGATTGTCTTTTTCAATAAGTATTTGTCTTCTAATGTTGGACGTTTGTTATCTTCGCTTGTTATAAGTTTTTATTTATCTTCCCTTGTTGGAAATTTATTTATTTATTTATTTTATCTTAGTATGTCTGTGTACTGTTGTGTTACAGACGTTTGTAAAGAGAACAATCACTGAGTATCAAACTGTTCTATTATTACAATCGCATTATATCAAAATCAATTCTATGTCAGTTGAATGCTTAGATGAACAGTTAGGATTAGCGAATCAATGTGTTTTTATCAAAGTAATAGATATTATATGTCTCGTCATGTTTCACCGAATGTATTGAGCCATCGTGATTAATGAAAATGTTTATTTTATTTCAAAAAAACAATCAAATAAAAATATAATAGATTATAAATCAAGAGGGTTTGTAGTGGGATGACACAAATCCCTCCTCCCTTAATCAGATGTCTCAAATTTAAGTTTTGGAAAAAAAAAACTTTAAAATTTTTGGCTAAAGGCATCGTCATTATGATCCTATATTCCTCGAATTCAAAATTAGTTGAGACTATGCCTCGAATATATTAAACTCTAAATTCTAAAGTCTAAACCCTATATTGATGATAATAAAAAAATAAAAATAAAAAATACAAGATCATAACTTTTGCGTGGACCGTTTAGCTAGGAAGATGGATTTTGTCAAACTATTTGACTTAGACGTTTGACTTCATACGGATATAGTAGTAATGTTTGTAATTAAATTAATGGCTCTTATGTTTTGATTGATGGAAACGGCATTTACGGAGTATATTACAAATTAACTAAAGACATTATAAGCCATGCATTCACGACAAGGCTAGTCGTTTTTATTTATGTTCAACGCGTGGGCCAATTGAAGTGACGCCCAGACTAGGTCACATGGGCTTGGATCACACGAGAAATTGCATGTTCATATCCCACTATAAGATGGTCCGAGAAAGTTGAGGCCCATGTTGAAACTAATTAATTGCATGTTCATAGCCTACGTTAGATTGGTGATTTTTCAATCTACAAGAATGAAACCTTAACAACTAGAAGCGGATTGTCATCTCTTAATTAGTGACTCGAGTTCAGCCTGAAGTTCCCCCTAGGGCTGGGCACGAAACCCGATGACCCAACTCGGGTCGGGTCACCCGACTCGGGTGGCGGGTCGGGTAGAGTGGATAAAAATAAAGAGTTGGGTCAAAATAACCCGACCCGTCGGGTATCGGGTTGGGTTTCGGGTATGATCAAAGGTCACCCGACCCGACCCGACCCGACCCGACCCGACCAACGCATGGATATATATAATAGGGATCTATGACCCGATGAACCCGACCCGACTAACGCATGGATATATAATAGGGGTCTATGACCCGATGACCCGACCCGACCAACGCATGGATATATATAATAGGGGTCTATGACCCGACCCGACCCGATGACCCGACCCGACGGCTTTTTTTTTTTTTTTTTTTTCACTTCACCCGACAACCCGACCCGACGACCCGACCCTAAACGGGTCGGGTATATCTCAGTCTGTCGCTCGGGTCGGGTGACGGGTCAGTTTTAGGGTGACCCGATATGAGTCGGGTCATCGGGTGTCGGGTCGGGTTGACCCAAACCCGACCCGTGCCCACCCCTAGTTCCCCCCACCTATATGTTGTGCGACTCGAAAAAAACTTAGAGTAATTAGATAGTCTAGACTCTAGATACTAAATGGTTTAAACAAAAAAATAAGAACAAAACTGTGACGGCCCCAATTTTCCCATGCAATTGGGTACGCCCGGCCTAGACCCATACAAGCCTCGAGTCATCACTCGGCAACCTGACAAGCCTAGTCAGCCTTCAATTTAATCAAATTAGTAATTTATGAAAGAGTTATTGCATCAGTAAACAACGAAATACTAAAATAATTATAATAAAGGGGAAATAACTCAATCAAAGGAAGTAGAGAAATTCTATAAGTGTGGAAAACCCCGGGTATTCATGTACAATTCGAAATGCAAAGGTACATGATACCAATCTCATCAAAATTTGCCGAGTTTAATAATCCCAAAGCATATATATATAAAACGATATACATAAAAGCAAAACATAAAGAAACCTATAAAATAGTCTCCAAATCCAGCTGCTAATCCTCGCAATAGATCCCCAGCAGGGTCCCTTGCCCTTGCTCTCTCCGCCTATATCTCGCACCCACCGTCACAAACTAGACGGTGAGTAACTGAATAAAATCGAATGTAATGCCAGCAGAAAACAACAGTAATTCATGATAATACAAGTAAAGTAGTCAAAATATCATGCGGTAATAAAAAGACAGGTAATTAAATAGACAAGATGCATGATAAACAGACTAATAGATATCAATCGAAATTTAAGTGTGTTCCAAGGAATCAAAAGAGGCTCATAAGTGGTCTAAATCATAGCATAACGGCGAAGACCTCGCGAGGTCTTCCCGGGCATCGACACAAGCGAAGACACAACTATGATCGGAAAGGGACTCGAACCCATCCACCCAAGACTCGGTGTCACACGGTCCACTAAGGGTGGTCACACACTCGTGGCCACGAGTGCCCACGTTTTATCCCTCTAGTGCGGGTTCTAGTACTTTTGAGACGAAACACTTACGCCGGGAAACACACAACAAGAAATGGAATGGAATACCAATAATAGAGAATAACAAGACTGAATAAATGATAATGAATCACATGACATTTTCTTACTGGCTTACAAACATACAAATGCTTTTTAAGGCAAATGTACTTACCTGGACTATTCGCAACCCGGTATTCACCTCGAGACTCTAATACGTTCCCCGTGCGTTCTCGACTACCTGATAAAGTTTTGAATCTCGAATATTAGTTTAAGGCTCGCATTTAGTCTTAAGGTGTTTGTTTTACAATCATTTGTTGATTATGACCCAAACCATTGTGGATTAAACCATCTCTATGGTTGTTCCCTTTTTTTTTACAAAACATAACTCTTGTTGGGTCTATTTATCAAGTTTTATACTCACCTAAGTAAACCTTTGATGTGAACACTTATTGGGCCTAGATACATAAACTTATTCTTATATTTTACGCCTTCGTCTTGACCTCAAGTTGTATTTATTCTATTGGGCTTTTATGGGGCTTTACATAACCTATAAACACACTATTTGTAACTTGTTATAGACCCATATTATCATGAGTGTATTAGGCCTTAATACAAATCCATATTCATTTAAACAAGTATCCATACTTTTTATCCTTTTTATTTATTCTCAAACATAACATAATACACACATCCTACACACATGTACAACTGTTGTGTACACCCCACTCACCACACACCCCACTGTTATGTGCACACAACACCCCGCTGTTGTGTGCACCCCACTGCTATTTACACCCCATATTTACATGTGTTAATGTCACTTTATTAATTAAAACTATATAATATACATTAATCTATTATTTTACACCCACAACCATTGTGCACACCCCACTGTGGTGTACACATACACGCTGGTGTGTACACCCCACAGTGGTGTACACATACCCCCATTCATGCACCCCATGTACACCAACCCACCACCAAACCGTCATGCATACACCCCAAAAATTACAAAAATCCACATAAAATCATGAACTCGAGAGACAAGAGAGGAGGAGAGGTTCACCTAAGGTGGGACGTGGGGTCTCCGACGGCAAGGGAGGTGGCAGCGACGTGAAGCCGAGAAGAGGAGAGGTGACGTGAGGCCGAGAGGAGGAAGGAGAGATCCGAGAGAGAGAGCAACGAGAGTGAGAAAGAAGAGATCATGAGTGAGAGAGATATCGCTTGGCCGAGAGAGAGATGGAGAGGCCGAGAGTGAGGGAGAGATCCGAAATGGAAGAGAAGGAGGGTGGGCGGCGGTTATGTTGAAGAAGAAGATGAATAGTGTAGGGTTTTGTTTGTTGTTGTTATATTTATATGGTGAAATGACCTTTTTACCCCCAACTTACTTCCTACACCATTTTTAAACCATTGCCCTTATGGGTCTTTTTACTTTTCTATTTATTTCTCTTTATTACACATTAAAGTGTGTAACCATTCTATTTATTTTGTATGTTTTACTTGTTTTTCTCCCCCGTTTAACTACTCGAAACCTCGCTCAATTAAATACCACCCGAACGGCTCGAAACCCGTAAAATACTAAAATACTAATACACACAATCAAAGAATCATAAAATCACGTCGGTGTCGACTCCTGAAGTTCGAAATACTGTCCAGTATTCACGTAGTCGGGTCACAATTTCTGACAAGTGCAACACAAGTCAGTTAAAAATTTGTGGTTGTTACAAAAACCTTAAGTAATAGATCAATAATTATGGACATGAGAATGGCTCGAGTTAACTTTGTTTACATATCAGTGAATTTAACAACTTATTTTAGTGCTAGGGAAGCTAATTATTTGTCTTGTCGATTCGAGTGATGCTTTGTACCGCCCTCTCTCCTAACACCTATGTCTCTCTCTCATCGTCTCCGTCGCCCCTTTTCACTTTGTCTCAACCACTCTCGTCGTCTACCACTCCATTGCTCACTGCCCTATCTCGCCATCCTAGGTCTCTCGACCTGTTCTCGCCAAGTCGTCCTCACTAACCATTCAACCTTCTCTCAGCCTCTCTCTCGTTGGATCTCCTCACACCTCCACTACCTCTATTTGGCCGATCAACTTTCTTGTTTCCATCCTCAGATCTGACTCAGTCGAGTTCGTTGAGTCCACCCATCCATGGTCTGATTCGGCACTGTCACCACTCCACTGGCACCTTGCTCGGCCTCCCTCGTCCTTACTCTCTCTCCGACCGTCTCTGTCTCCACCCTACGTGAGATTAGGTATTGTGATTGGTAAGGTGTTTTTTATAGGGTTTGTGATTTGTTAGTCTTTTTTAATTAATTTTGGTTATATGTTGGTTGTTGTTGTTCCATTACCAGATCGTCGCTGCCACCGCCCGACCTGCTCTCTCGCCAGTGCCATCCTTTAACGTTGGTTAGTTTTTTTTAATTTTTTTTTTAAATTTGTGTGTTGAAACAAATTTTTTTTTATGATGGAATAATGAAATTGGTACTTAGTAAACTGTTTTATTTATTTATTTTTATGCGACAAATAGACTATTTTTTCTGTGTTTCCTGCAAAACAGGTCGCCGTTGAGGATAATAATAGGATCTATCCCCCTTCTAACTGCGCTGGATCCAAATTCTTGTTGTCAGTGGAGTATTACAGACTTCATTGTGCGATCAAAATACATAATAATTAAATGTACTATTTTTTTAATAAAACAGTTTTAATGTAAATTTTTATAATTGTAATTTCTTTGTGGATATAATTGTTAATTAAATATTGCTGTGATGCACGTGTGTAATAAAAATTGTTGTAATGCATGTGTAATGTATGTGTGTAATGTAAAAAATTGTTTTTTCTTAAATAAAAGTGTATATTTGAAGTGGGTTAATTATATATGAGAAATTTTACAATAGAGCCTAGAAATATACCCATGCCATACATGGGAACTCCTCAAAATGTATTGTTCATTAAATGATTTATGTATTTATGACGCCTCGATTATATGTTGGATTAGAATCCAATGGTTGTAAATAGTGTACCCATGACATGAATATGGTTGTAAATAGTGTACCCATGACATGAATATATATTTGTTGATTTTTTATTGTGAAAAATAAATTTGTTTGATTAAAAAGTTTTGTTTTAAAAAATCAATTCTTTATTAAACTATTTTTTAAGGACTTGTTTGGTTATGGGCGGAGTTATCTCCCGTGATATAACTTACAATGAGTTGGTAATTAATATTGTTTGGTTGTCCAACTTACCTGCAAGTTATTTTCTAACTTACACCCTAGGATCTGAGATATCTCCCCACCACCCCCAGAGAGTTATCTCCCAAGAGTTGTGGACATAATTATCCCTCATTAATAATGTCCCTTTTATTACTCATATCTCTCCCCCTCCCTTTCTCACTCCCTCTTATTTGAAGGCTATTTGTGTCAAATTCATATTTTTTATTGTTTAAAAAATTTCAACTTCCCTGTAAGTTTAAAGTTAAACCAAACATGAAAATATGAACTTCAAAGAGTTAACTCCGAACTAATTAACACTGAAAGTTGACAAAAACAAACCAAACGAGATCTAAAATTCATAGTATTTGGCAACGGGACTTGTTGCCAAATATGCCATGATGTCATTGTTGGGCCCCATTCGTGCGTGCATGTGCGGGCACATGGATCTCCGCTAATACCGATATTGTTCACAACTTAACCACCTCAACATTAGGTATGAGGTTTTACTCCAAAAGGCCTCGGTATTATGAGATGAAACATCCACTCATATGAACTTCTTCAATAAGCCATAGCTAACCAATAAGGGACTAAACTTTTTGGTCCACACATCCCAACAATCTCCACCTTGAACCGAAATCTATCCAAAATAGGCACACCGCATGATCTGTCGTCGCTACCATCTCGAGGAAGAGCACAACTTGTAACGACCCTAAAAATTTAACCTATGCCACGTGTCAAAATAGGTGATACGTGGGCCCATGCTGTGGTACAGTCATCAATTCTCGGACGTCGACGCCGAGGTATGTTAATTTTTGTATGGTGTTTGTAATATATTGTATTTCATTTGTACAATTTCAAGTTTTTAACGTGTAAAGGCGTTGTATACGAGAGTTGGTAGTTCGAGGAACAAAACTTAATTAAAAACACTGATAAAATATAAATTCAAATTTATCGAAACAAGTGGTACACAATTCGACCAAGTGTGCAAGACACGCGTAGTGCGGCGCGAGTCGAGTTAGGATTGCACAAAAGATGTGGTGGAGAGGCTAGAGTGAAAGACCAAAAGTCAACTAAGTCACTCAATTAAGTTAGCAAAGTTGGTAGGTAAAATTGTGAAAAGACCAAAAGGGCAATAAAGTTGTAAATGGTATATATAAGGGTGAGGGGTATTTTGGTCAAAGGTATTTTGGTCATTTGACCAAAATACCCCCAATTTCATCACACCACCGTCACCACAACCACACTTTCGATCAAAAAAAAAAATTTGAGAAAGGGAGAAATCGATCGAGAGAAGGGAGTTCAAGGAGAGGAGAACGGCGATTCGCGGAAAGCGTGGACGCACCGTCGAGGCGAGATCGAGGTAAGGAGTCATTGATTTCGTTGTTGGTGTTGTCGTTGTGATTTTTCCGAGATTTGTTGTTGAGGTTGTTGTTGAGGGAAGGGTGGATTCAAATGGTGAAAATGGGGTTGATGATGGTGGTTAGGTGTATGTGATTGTTGTTGTTGCAAAGAAAAAAAAAAAAAAAAAAAAAAAGGTTGCTGCTGTTGCTTGCTGGAAATTTTTCCAGCAAGCAACGAAGAAGATGAGAGAACCGGGCCGGGTCAAGGTGACCGGCCGGTTGACTTCAAAGTCGAGCCGGGTTTGACCCGGGTGGACCGGTCAAACCCGGTTTGACCGGTCGAGACCAGGTCAAACCGGTCATGACCCGACCCAGCCGGGTCGGGTCAGACCCGACCCGCGACCCACCTATATATTATATTAATAAAAATTATTTATTTTGATTAAATATACTAAAAATTGGTTTTAATTGAAATAAATTCCTGAAAAATAGGAAAAATTCAGGAAAAATTCTAGAAAAATTATATTTTCATCAAATAAAGAGAAATTTGGGAATTTCTAAGAAAAGTGAAATATTCGAGTTTTTACGGGACGTTTTGTCGGGGTTTTTCGCCTTGGAAAACGTGAGATTTGGCAAAAATAGCTAGAAATTTGGAAAAATCATAGGAAATTGAGGAAATTGATATAAATTGCGTTATCAGGATTATTGTGCACACGGGGACCGTAAGGGGCGTGTCGGAGTCCGTGTTAGCGCGAATTAGCTTGGATCGAGGTAAGTAAACCAGTGAGGAACACCACAGTATTTTCTTGAGCTTTTAATTATTTATTGATATTGTTTCAATACTATCTTGTCATTCCATTCCTTTTGAGTTGTCCTAAGGCAAGTGTGTCAAGCGTAATCCTTGCAGAATTCCGGGCTCGCGGTGTATTATATCGGAGTTTACGGCTGGGGATACACGATTAGTTGTAATGACATGTACGGGGTGAGAGTTCTCCACCAGATTGCTGGGGACTCTGCACTCGCGTAGGAGTCTTAGAGGAGATTCTGTCCTCGACTCCTAGCCTTTGAGGAGGTTTTGTCCTCGGCTTAACGACTTTAATTGGTCGGGACCACTTGTGCCTTTCCCTTGTATTCCGCGACACTCAATTTCGATTGCTTATTTATTTATTTACAGTTTTTATATATTCATGCGCTCCTTGTCCTTTTCTTTCTATCGGCATGAATTGACTGTTCATTTATTTAAATTCGAAATACTGTATTTATTGTTGTTCCTGCTTGGCGTTACTTACCTGGGCTCGTCATTCTTGTGTGTGACCGAGTGCAGATCCGCAGTCCAGCAAAGGAAAGGCCACGCGGTTAGGCGATATACTTTGAGCGGCCCTCCTCTGTTGATATAGGTGATTTTTGTTGTATTAGCTACTTATATTATTTTTTTGTACATGGGGTAATGGGTTGAGAGATCTTTTTGGATATTATGACTTAGATGATTATCTCCTTGCTTTATATGATATACGGGGTTCCCACACCCTAGGTTTTTGTCCTAACTTGTAGCTTTCGAAGTTGATTTATTAGTTGAGATTAATTGCTTCCGCTTATTACTTTGATAACTCGCTAATTAATTGACTTCACTTTTAAATGATTAACAAATGATGGAATGGTAAGGATAGGCTCACTGTCCCCGCGCGACTCTGCGGGGTTGGCTCGGGGGTTCGCGCGGGTCCAGGCCGGGCGGCGCCCGATTTTAGGGTTGTGGAATTTGGGGCCGTCACACAACTCGAGGCACACATGCGACCACCAACAAACATACATTGTTTCAGTCGCACCATTGGCTCTGATACCACTTTGTTGGGCCCCATCCCCGCATGCGTACGTGGGCACGTGGATCTCTGCTAGTACAGATATTGTCCCCAACTTAACTGTAACAACCCAAAATTTTTAACTGACTTGTGTTGCACTTGTCAGGATTGTGACCCGACTACGTGAATACTGGACAATATTTCGAACTTCGGGAGTCGACACCGAAGTAATATTATGATTCTTTGATTGTGTGTATTAGTATTTTAGTATTTTACGGGTCTCAAGCCGTTCGGACGATTTTTAGTTGAGTGAGGTTTCACCTAGTTAAACGGGGGATAAAAACTTAATAAATGAATTTTCTGATAATTTAAATAATTAGTTGATGGAATGTCGTGAGAAAATGGGCGCGGCAAACCAAATTTCGGAGAAATGTGGACCGAAGAAATGTAAGATCAATGTGGGAGTTGGATAATTACGCAACATACGAACTACATGATAGGATTGTTAAGATGACACAACCCAATGGTGATGAGCCATGAGATTGACCTCGAGATGCGTGTGTGTTGAGATGAAGGACCATGCAAGTGACAACACACACCTAATTTACTATTTAAACGCCACACACCTCCTATATATACATATAATAAACCTCTATCATTTTTCACTGTTGCACCATCGTCCTCACTCTCTTTCACCACAGTTCATCTCTCCTCCCTGGTGCGCCACCGCCGATCACCAACACTGGACGGTCGGACCTCATTGGAGGTCCTCTTCCACTCTCTCTCTCAGTCTCTCTCTCACTCTCTCAGTCTCGGTTTTCTCTCCTCGATCACTCTCTTCCCTTGACGAACCGCCACCTCTCTCAGCGGCGCTGGAGTGTCGGACACTCGTCGGAGGTGTCTAGGGTCGTCGGATCTAGAGGTATATTTATCTCTTTCTCGGTTTCTCTCGATCTCTCTCTCTCTCGTTTCTCTCGGCTGTGCACACATCTATTGGGGCTGATGGACTGGGATGGGTCTGCCGTTCCTGGAGACGGCCAGTGGTAGTCACCGGAGTCCTCATCGGAGTCAAGGTTGTCCTCTCTCACTCTCCCGGTCTTTCCCTCTCTCGGTTTCTCTTGTATTTTCTCTCTTTCCCTCTCTCTTATCTTACTGTTTCATTTTCTTTGAACTGTGTGGTGGCTATTGGCCACTGCTATGGCGGTGGCGATGACCGCAGACAGGTTAGAGGTCCTACCTGGTTGTACACCAGAGCCTCGATGGTCCTAGAGCCCCAGCACGCGGCGGTGCTGTGGTGGAGTGTGATTTGTTATGTTTGCGTCACTGTATGGTTGATGAAGGTTTGTCCAACGGAGGAGGTGTACTGCTTTGATGGGGCTGGTTGGAGTCGATGCTCGGAGGACCACCGGAGCTCAGATGGTCCCAGAGCACACCCCACTTCGCAGTATTGGTGTAGGTTGGATGTTTCTTATCATATGCACTGTTTTATTGAATTGGTTACTGTTTTACGCCCTCGTCGGAAACTGCCCCAAAGGGCGACGCCGCTACTGGACCACCAGGACTAGAGGTTGTCTGGCACCCCACTGAGCCTTGGCTTGGGTCCCACAGCCCTCCGGAGTGATCAACAACTGTGAGACGAGCACAAACTTTTGATATTTCATGTTTTGTTCATTTAATGGGTGTTATGCTCCTCCTCGCCGGAATCCGCTGCCGTGGGCGACGCCACCGCTGTGCCACTGTAACCGGGGATGTCGGGTACCAAGCTAAGTCCATGCTTGTGTCTCACGACTCTCAGAGTGGCCTAAAATAGTGACGTTATTGTTATATTATGTCATTTATGTAATCTTATGCGTGTTGTAACCTTCTCGTCAGAAACCACCCGTCGTGGCGGCACTGTCGTCGACGCGATGACATGGGGGACTGCTGGAGACCTTACCATGTCCGTCATGGAGTCTCACAGCCCTGGAGCGTCAATACCAATGGTGACGAGTCGTAATGGCGAAGTTATGCGTGAGTTATTTCTATCACGACCAGTAGTCATCGACGTGACGTAGGGCATGCACATGACTTTCCCATGTCGTGTTGACACTCTACGGACGTTATACCATACCCACGAGGTTCCCAAACTCGTTGGTGCATGGTCATTTTGAGTCGTGTTTGTGACGGCCCCAATTTTCTCGTGCAATTAGGTACGCCTGGCCTAGACCCGTACAAACGCCAAGTCATCACTCGACAACCTAACGAGCCTAGTCAGCCTCTTATTTAATTAATTTAGTAATTTATGAAAGAGTTATTGCAATAATACACAGCGAAAGACTAAACAATTATAACAAAGGGGAAATAACTCAATAAAGGGAAGTATAGGAATTCTATAAGTGTGGAAAACTCCGGGTATTCATGTATAATTCGATAAGCATATATACATGATACCAGTCTCACCAAAATGTCAAGTTCAATAATCCCAACAACATAAGTATGAAACGATATACAAATCAACAAAAATATAAACACCTACTATAGAGTCTCTCTGATGTCGCTGCTAATCCTCACAGTAGATCACCTAGAATGGCCCCTTGCCCTTACTGCTCTCCACCCTATCTGCACCCACCGTCACAAACTAGACGGTGAGCAACTGAAGAAATCGAAAGTAGTGCCAGAAGAATGTAACAGTAATTTATGATTTAAACAAACAAGGCAGTCTAAATATCATGCGGAAATGAAACAATAGGAAACATAAATAAATAAAGTGCATGATAAACAGACTGATGCATAGACAATCGAAATTTGCATGTTCTAAGATTCAAAAGAGGCTCATGAGTGATCTAATTTCACAGCAATATGGCAAAGATCTCTCAAGATCTCCCCGGGCAATGTCGCAACACTAGCGCAGCGTGAAATCGAGAGGCATCGCAACACCTCTCGAATCCAGTACCCAGTACACACATCACTAGGGGTGGTCAGTTACCCCTGCAGAGGGCACCCTCATTGTCCCAGCTAGTGCGGGACCACATGATACCTTCGAGACACACACTCATGCCGAGAACATACAACCAAGGAAAACGGAATAGAATTTCAAATAAGGGATCAATTCAACAATATCAATGAATAGAGGATGTATAAATCACATGTTATTTCCTTATTGGCCTACTAATGTACAAATGTTTTTTAGGGCAAGTGTACTTACCTGACTAATCGCGACCCGGAATTCACTCCGAGACTTTAACGCGTTTCCCTTGTTTCTCGACTACTTGACAACGAATCAAACCCCGAATGTTGTTTTAGAATTCGTGTTTAGTTTTAGGGTGATTCCCATAAACTTGGTTTCAATTCATTTAATTACCGTAATCCATACTATAGTTGATGCCCTTTACACCCTGGTTGGGCTCTTTTTGGGTCCAAGTGTCAAGCCTATATTCACCTAAGTAGGCTTAATATGTGGATACTTGTTGGGCTTAGGTACATATGGGCTATTTCCTTCATTTTATGCATGTATTTGGGCTTTAAGTTGTACCTATTGTATTGGGCTTTTATTGTAATGTGTGTTGGGCCCTCATTATAATGTATGTTGGGCCCTCATTATAATGTGTGTTAGGCCCTTATTGTAATATGTGTTGGGTGTGTGTTGGGCCCTTATTGGGCCTCAACACAAGCCCATACTCATTTTTTAAAATAAATGTCCATCCTATCATCCCTTTCTTTATTTATCCAAAGTCACATAAAATCATGTCAATTTTATAGTCACACACACACAACTGATGTGTACACCCCACTGGTGTGCACACTCACACTTCACACACACCACACTGTTGTGTGCACCCCAATGTTATTTACACCCCATGTTCACATGCATTAATACGTCACTTTATTATTTAAAACTATATCATATACACATTTTCACCATACACATACATATACAACTGTTGTGTACACACACGCTGTTGTATACACCCCATTGTGGTGTACACACAGTATACACCCCATGCACACACATCCACACCACGGTTTTACATCAACAACTTACGCAACTCACACACCACGGTTTTACATCAACCATTCGAACATCCCATTGCTGCACAGGGGGGTCATCTCCGGCCAGTGGGGTCGTCGGAGGACCACCTCCGATCAGCTTTGGTCGGGAACGGACCTACCAAGCCACGATAGTTCAAATAATAGCAAAAAATAGTCACGAAATGGCAAAAACAGTGGAAAAACCGAGAAGGGAGGGAAGGAAAAACCAAGAGTGTGGGGGAGGGAACCTTGACTCCGGTGAGCGGTGGATCTTGGCGACCTCGGGACCTACCAGCGGTGGTGTGCTCGGCCAAGTTAGAGGGACATGGACCGAGAGCACACCCGAGAGAGTAGAAAAAGAAAGAGAGAGGAGAAGGAGCTCACCTAGACGTCTCCGGTGGGTGGGGAAGGCTTCAACGGCTAAGGAGGTGGCGGTGATGACAAGCTTGCCGAGAGGAGGTGGCTGCCACAACGTGAGGTCGAGAAGAAAGGTGTGAGCATATAAAACCGAGAGTGAGAGTGAGAGTGAGTGAGAGAGAGAGCCTCACCTTGTCGACGACGTTCTCCGATCTCTCTGGCCTCGTCACGTGGGAAGGTCTCTGGTGTGGGTGGCGGCAGTGGCGAGAGGAGGGGGGAAGGTGAACAGTGACGGCTTGGGGTAAGAAGATGCTGAATAGTGATTAGGGTTTTAGGGTGAACAAATGTTTTTATATAAGTGTAATAATGTGAAATGACTCTCTTGCCCTTAAGTCCACACTTGTTCATCCCTTGGACAGCTACCATTATGGGTCATTTGGCTCATCATCTTAATTTAACACATATACACATCCCCATGCCCATCTAATGGTTCTCCTCACCATATTGTGTCACTTTAACAATCTTATCCTATATTAACCCATTAGATAAATATTATTAAATTATAAATAAGGTCACAAATTCCCACCTACTCGGTACTCAGTGCCCTGCATCCGACACGCTTCTCGAGGCGGTCCCACACTTAGTATTCAAATAAGTTTCCTCATGTCTAAGTTACACCTTATTGATAAAATTATATTTCCTCAACTAAGGTCATATATTTCATTTGACTTTGTTTACTAATAATGTCCACTAAAACGGTTCCCGAAAACTCCGTTTAATTAGGCTACACTTCACTCAATTAAAATATAGCCCGAACGGCTCGAGACCCGTAGAATACTAAAATACTAATACACAAAGTCAAAGAATCATAAAATTACCTCGGCGTCGACTACCGAAGTTTGAAATACCATCCGGTATCCATGTAGCCGGGTCACAATCCTGACACGTGTAACACAAGTCAGTTAAAACTTCGGGGTTGTTACAATGTTGTTTTACGGATTTGCGTTTAAAGGTCAAGAATTGGTTATGACGTTGTGGTCACACCGTCGGTCCTCGAGGCTATGGTGTGACCCACATACGACTGAGTTGAGCCTATGATTCATGAGTAGGCTTACATGTGTCATGGTTATCGATGTTGTGATATCGTAGTCGTGGTTATTGTTGTGATTTTTCAAACCCGAGAGAGAGAGTATTCATTATTTTATCGATTTGTTGAGTTGTTTGAGTCCTTAAAACATTGAGAAAAACACTAGGGAATTAACCTAGGGTTAGTTGATGACTTGAACCATTAATTAGAGTTTCCGAACTTATCAGATAGCGAGAAACTCGGGGATGCGCGTTAGGATTCGCGGGAGTGGTGTTACACGGGTTGCGTTGTCAGGTAAGTACACGTGCCTTAAAAGCTTATGTATGATTTGTAAGCCAGTAAGAAAATGTCATGTGATTCATTATCACTTATTCAGATTTGATATGCTCAATTATTGGTATTCCTTTCCATTCCTTGTTGTGTGTTTCCCGGCGTAAGTGTTTCGTCTCAAAAGTACTAGGACCTGCATTAGAGGGATAAAACGCGGGCACTCATGTACAGGAGTGTGTGACCACCCTTAATGACCGTGTGACACTGAGTACTGGGTGGGTGGGCTTGTGTCCCTCCCATCATAGTTGTGCCTTCGCTTGTGTCGATGCCCAGGAAGACCTCGCGAGGTCTTCATCGTTATGCTATGATTTAGACCACTTATTGGCCTCTTTTGATTCTTTGGAACACACTGGACTTTCGATTGATATCTATTAGTCTGTTTATCATACATCTTGTTTATTTAAATTCCTGTCTTTCTATTACTGCATGATATTTAGACTACTTTACCTGTTATATTATGAATTACTGTTATCTTCTTCTGGCATTACATTCGATTTCTTCAGTTGCTCACTGTCTAGTTTGTGACTGTGGGTGCAGATAGAGCAGAGTGCGGTAGAGGCAAGGAGCCCTGCTTAGGCGACTTTTTGTGAGGATTAGCGGCTGGACTTGGAGGCTATTTAGTAGGTTTTATATTTTGCTTATTTGTATATTTTGTTTATTTAGCGGATTTGCTTATTTTGCTTATATTATGGAACTTGGCATTTTTGGTGAGACTGGTATCATGTATATATGCTTATCGAATTGTACATGAATACTCGGGGTTTTCCACATTTATAGAATTCCTATATTTCTCTAGATCGAGTTATTTCCCTTTATGTTTAGTTTATTTACTTTCCGTTGCGTAAAATTTGCAATAACTCTTTTATAAATTGTATAATTGAATGATTGGAGGCTGACTAGGCTCGTCAGGTTGCCGAGTGATGACTCGGGGCCTGCACGGGTCTAGGCCGGGTGTACCCAATTGCACGGAGAAATTGGCGTCGTCACATTAACCACCTCAACATTAGGTGTGAGATTTTACTTTAAAAGGCCTCTGTACTATGAGATGAAAGATCAACTCATATGAACTTCTTCAATAAGCCATAGATAACTAATGTGGGACTAAACTTTTTGGTCCACACATCCCAACAATCTCCACCTTGGACCGAAATCTATCCAAGATAGGTACACCGCATGATCTGTCGTTGCTACCATCTTGAGGAAGAGCACAACTCGAGGCACACATGCGACCACCAACAAACATACATTGTCTCAGCCGCACCATTGGCTCTGATACAACTTTGTTGGGCTCCATCCGCGCATGCGTGCGTGGGCACGTGGATCTCTGCTAGTACTTATATTGTTCTCAACTTAACCACCTCAACATTAGGTGTAAAATTTTACTCCAAAAAACCTCGGTACTATGAGATGAAACATCTACTCTTATGAACATCTTCAAGAAGCCATAGATAACCAATGTGAGACTAAACTTTTTAGTCCACATATCCCAACAGTCACTTCTTATCATCTCATGGTTTGTACGGGTCGCACAAGATAGCGACCGGGTGGCAACGGATGCCCTGCCCCTAAATCGAATTATTAGCGACGAGACACTTAGTGACGAGGCTGCCCCATCGCTAACTCAGTGTGGCGACAGAAAAATATCCAATTAGTGACGGGCCAGACCATAGCTAATTGGGCAGTAGTTTCTTGTAGTGTTGTTTAGTTTGATGTGGGTTTTGTTTTAAAGCAATAGTACGCAAGGGCGAATTGATAAGAGATTAAGGTGCAACCTTTTCTATAGAAGAATCTGTATGACGACTGATAAAGGCATGATCGATGAAATAAGTCCATTATCATTGGACTGGATAAAAGTAAACTGATCGAACAAATAAATAGCATACTCATCTTGCTAAATAAGTTATGTATATATAAGTGAACGCAAAATATTTGTGCATAGCAGTTAAAACTTAAAAGTACTTGATTATAATATTTAGAGTTAATATTTTTAATCCCAAAAAACAATTGTTTAAAACTTAGATATATAATTTCTCACACATTATAAAAGAAATTATCTTCTAACACACATTAATAAATGTTGTTAAGCTTATCTGATTCGGCCATGATCTAGATCATTTATTATTTCCACCTGAATTAATTAAATTCATCAAAAGTTCCGGACAACAAATTGTTTTATCGATCATTGTTCAACATTATAGATATGTAATTATTAATTTTCTTATAAGAAATTAACAAACTTCCTTACTCGAACATGTTGAAGATGTGTGGACCCAACTAGTCCCACATCAATTAAATAAAACTTGGAAATGAAGTATATAAGTGATTACCTCCTCCTAACTATAGTACCAACACCTTTTGAGATAAAATCCCACATTTAAAGTTGAAGGTAATTAAGTTGGGGACAGTATTAATGATAGCAGAGGAGATTCACAAGTTGACGTACGCGTGTGCAGCACAGCTGTGAGAATTTTACATGGTATCAGAGCCCATGGTTCGAATGGAACCTGAGAAAAAAAAACCTTGGATCGTGTGACTTTGGGTCCATGTGTGGGGGAGTGTTGAAGATGTATGGACCGAAAGTTATACCTACATTAATTAAATGAAACTTCGAAATAAAATATATAAGTGATTAACTCTTCTCAAATAGTACTGAGGTCTTTTGAGATAACACCCCACACCTAAAGTTGAAGGTGGTTAAGTTGGGGACTATAAAAATTCATGGGCCCATAAAGTGTTGGGCCTCACACGGACATGTGGGCATACAAATGGGTTGGAGTTCATTTTTGCACAAAACCAGTTGGCTTGTGCTATAATCTACACCATATATATACCACACCAACTCTTATTATATCTCCGATGTGAGATTATATACTCCAACACTCCCTTCAAGTGCAACTAGGTCTGGACTAGTTGTCACTTGCCAAATATAAACCTACTTTTAGAGGTCTAAATAAACATACCTAAGCCTACTCTTATAAGCTTCTAAGTCCACAAACGGGTCTATACTCCACCGCTAGCCCAACTAGGTCGTCAAATACGAGCCTAAGATCGTTCAGCTCTAATACCATATAAAAGTCCATGGCCTAGAGAGAGGCGGGCCTCACATGCACATGTGGGTATACAAATGAGGTTGGAGTTCATCTTTGCACAAAACCAATTGTCTTATGCTAGGAACCAATCTACACACTTATATACCACACAACTCTTATTATATTTCTGATGTGGGATTATATACTCCAACAAATATCGGTGCTAGCGGACGAGATCCAGGGCTCGCGACCATGAGAATTTGACAATATGATATCTCTCTCTATATATAGACTTACTTTTAGAGGTCCGAATAAACATTTGTAGGCCTACTCTTATAGGTTTCTAGGTTCACAAACGGGTCTAGACTCCACCGCTAGCCCAACCAGGTCGTCAAATACGAGTCCAGGATCGTTTCGCTCTAATACCATATAAAAATCTATGGCCTAGAGAGAGGTGGGTCTCACATGCACATGTCGGTATACAAATGAAGTTGAAGTTCATTTTTGCTTAAAACTAATTGGCTTGTGCTAGGAACCAATCTACACCACTTATATACCACACAACTCTTATTATATTTTCGATGTGGGATTATAAACTCCAACAAATATCGATGCTAGCGGAAGAGATCCACGGGCTCGCGACCGTGAGAATTTGACAATATGATCTCTCACTCTCAAACCTCGTACCAACCATTGGGCCACCCAATTAATTGGTTGATATATCAACTTGACTCCAACATGGATTGAGTACATAACCTCCTCATCCATCTCATTTAGCTAGGGATGCAATTGGGGCGAGTTTGGGCCGAGGAATGCAATCTCCATCCCTATCCCCACATCTCGTGAGGCGAGGGTTCCCTGGTTGAAGTTCCCTACTGGGGAAAATTTGACCCCCGCTTATCGTCCTTCGTGGATCCCTAACGGGGAAGGGACGGGTAATACCGCCTCGCCCCACCTCACCCCACATGATGGAGATGAAATTCTCCCCATCTCCCGCCTTGTGCGGGCTATTTGGCGGAGAATCCTCACCCCGTCGGGGCGGATTCATCCCATGAAGAATTAATAGAGATTCCCAACCTCACTTGCATCCCTAATCTCACTAGAGATTGAATTGGCCTAAATGTACTTTTATTCATGTAGCAGAGCATAAATATTTCAAACATTAATTAAATAAAACTATAAATAAAATGAAACAAATATAAATATGTTGGAACATGTATTATGATAGTGACCGTTAAGGATTACCCTTGTGCGGCTTGTGCCAGGCATGATTTCTTCTCTAAACATGCATGCAACATATATATCAATATATATCATGTAATTAGGGGTGTCAATTTTTCGTTTGGCCCGTCAGCCCAATTTTTACACGACCCGAAAAAAGAAGTTTTGGACAATAATTTCTTAAATACAGGCTGGGTTTGGTTGGGCAAGGCTTAATTGTTTTAATTAAAATTCGACCAGAGTCTAGACAAGACCTTCTAAGCCCGGACCCGACCCAAATTTCAAAAGATACCATTTTAAAAAAATATACATTTTCATGTATACATTATATGATTAACAAAAACAACTGTAAAAATAAGAAAATCACATAGCTTATATAGAATGCACTATTTTAGTTTCGAGACATAGTTAAATTGCTTGAGACATTATTATGTGTTTTGTCTTTTAACAAAAAAATATATTATATCTTCTTATTTAAAATAATAAATACGTACAACTTGGACATTACTTTTTAAAATCATGTTAGAGAAAATTATATTACGAAGAATTTATAACAATTTTATTCATTAAAAAAGCTTTTAAACATAAAATAATTCTTAAAAAACTTGACAAATTCGGACATTTAGACAATCTGAATTTAAAGTAAACCGGGTCTGGGTATGACACATTTGTCTAAATTTAAAATCAGGTCAGGTCTAAACAACACAAATGCTAGTTCATATTAAGGGCGGTCCAGATCCGGCCCTAAAAAACTGACACCCCTACAAGTAATGCATCCTTATTTGCATATTTACACTACACACTAACACTAATATGCAGATATAATAATAATACACAAGTGTATTGATATTTACTGAGAATTAATATTTCTCAGCTATTAATTTATAAACGCATAATTTTTTTTTTAATCATAAATGCATAACTTAATTTGTATACATCCTAAAACAGATTTAATAGTTCTTCAAAATCTATAGACCTCAAAAACAAAAATATCCGTTACTATATATCTTTTTTTCTTAATAAAATGTTTGGATCCAGCTAGCTCTAACGTGATCATTATCATCATCATCATCAACATCTTTTACAACAAATCACTTTTAATGCTTTTTGTCTCAGCTAAAGAAATCGAGCCTCATAGATTCTTAATTAAAAGAAAAAGAAGATTACAGATCTCCTTTAGATCGCGAAGACAAGACACTTGCATGAACGGGTGCAGAAAGATATGTATAATGCATCTCTAGATTTGAAATCTATGCTAGCCTGATTCGCACGCAAAGAGCTATATATATGTATTGTATTGTATATAAATTATATAGTTATATATATGTACTGTATATAACCTAATAAGCTAGTTCATTGAGAACAATTTATTAATTAAATGATGAACTTGGTGATCAAGATCAAAAAGCCTAATTAACTAATTGATCAACATGCATGAATCCATAAAAAACATGTTTTCTTGATCAAAATTCTCTTCAATAGCTAGCTAATCTAAATCAAAACTCATTCCAAAAAAGAGAGGGTTACAAGCCAAACCTCATATATCGGTTGATCTTCCTATCTTTGTAACATTAAATTTAATATGTCTCACAATATTTCTTCACGTCTTAGCTTGTTAAGAAGAGCTGTGATTAGGGCATCTCTTTTCTCAGCCCTAGTTTCCTCTCTCATCCTCCTTTGCTCCTCTCTCTCTCTCCAACTCCTCTCCGACAAAAACCTCTCTTTCTCTATAGCTTCCATTCTATGCTTCCACTCCACCTCTTTCACTCTCCTCTCCTCCTCTCTAGCCTCATAGCTCTCTCTCCATTGCACCTCCATTTGCATTTGTTGCTTCATAAACTCCTCCAATATCTCTTGTAAATTACTACGACTACTGTTAGTCCCACTACTACCAACACCACTAGCACTAGCATTATTTATTGTGTTGCTCTTATTGCTCTTCTTCATTTTCTTATTACTCCTTATGCTACTACTAGTAATACCCTTTTGATGTTGAGGATGATGTTCTTCGTCACTAATATCTTCATTCTCCTCTTCTTCGTCAGATGACAACGATCTCACTACCCCTTTCTTCTTCATCATGCCACTTCCCTCGGTTTCCAACCACAACATCCGCTGCATCCTCGCCGTGAAAATGGATTGAAGCTCATTGTAGAAGGGGAACTGCTGCCTCATTGCATCCACCTCCATTGTTTCACTTCCCTATATACATATATGTACATGCACAACCATTTAATAAATATCAATGAAAAGTCTATTTTGGGGATTACAGTTAATTAATTAATATATATGATCCCACCCACTTTAAATTAAAATCAATCTAACTACTTCACCCAAAAAAAAAAAAATCAATCTAAGTACAAAAACCTAAGAGATCTAGATATCTAACTCTTGCATGTGCTATATAGCTAGTAAATGATATCATATTGAAGATCTCTAATATGTGGAAAATATGTATATGTACATATGTAACAATCAACAAGAGTACATGTAACATTTTTTTTTTTTTGATGAAAACTATATGTACGTTATAATAACATAAACTAATACAATATATATATATATTAAGATCTCTAGCCAGAAGGGCCTTTTGTTTAGTAAAAGCTATACGTGGGTGAATCCACCTCCTGATGTATTTCTGAACTATGATAATATATAAATTTGCCTTCTGAAAAAAAAAAAAACAAACAAAAAAAACTAATACATACATATATACCTTGTAACGGGTGACGAGGTTCTTCCACTTGCACTTGCACTGGTCAGCGCTACGGTGGAACCCTTTGTCCTTCATCTTGTTAGATATGAGCTCCCAAAGGACCTTGTTGCGTTTGGTCTCCATGAAGGCTTGATCGTACTCTGATCGGATGGCTAGGAACTCCCGAGTCTCCTGAACACTCCATTGAGGCACTCTGCTATCTCCTCCTACTACTACTACACCTTCAACGCTACTACCACCACTTAGCTGCTGCTGCTGCTGCTGATAATGATATTGTTGATGGTGTTGATGATGATGATGGTGATCCATTGTTGCACCTCCCGGATCTCTTAAATTTATATGCTAAAGATCCAGAGAGAATGAGAGAGAGATATTAGGTTATTATGTGGTGTGAACTAGCTGTGAAAGCTTGGAGGAATAATATTGAGGGTTTGTTTGGAATATTATTATTATTATTGTTGTTGTTATTGTGATGATGTATTGAGAGGGGGGGAGTCAGGTCTATCTGTCAACGCGGAAATGCATAGCTTTCTTCCTCTAAAAACAATCTCTATGTCTATCTATCGCTTGTGTCATTGAAATTCCTTTTTTTTTTCTTTTTTTTTTGTTTTCTTTGTGAGTGTGTTTTTTTGGGAAAAAAATTTATTTTCTTTAATTCACATTTGTTCCCATTACGTCTGGATGTCGTCACGCCTACGACCACGCAGCCACTGGGTGTCTATTTAGTGATCTAGAAGCCACTTAACTAATTAATCAAAGATCATCAAAATTACTTCACCTCGACGAGGGATGATCAATTGACCATGTAGATTTATGTTGCAATTAAGCCTGCAATGTATAGTGGTATAATTAATAATGAACTCAAAAACGCTTCCATAATTCTATTACATTATATTTATTGAAATCTACTAAATTCACATTGCCTCGATCAATTAATATAAACATAGAACGTACAATACCAATATATATATATATATCTCGATAAGAGTTTTATTATTAATTTTAGTGTGACTAGTTTGATGTTCTTATGCGATAGTATTTCTTTATCATAAAGAACATCAAACTAGTCACACTAAAAATAATAAAATAATATTTTTATCGTTTTAGGTTAAAATTACTTTCTTGAATCCACACACGAGGCCTTGATTCTATCAATCGGGAGTGCCTTTCATTAATCTATTTGTGGTTAAGTCCTTGCTTTAAGCGGAAAGCAGAAGTGGTAGTCGTAGGTATGAACTTTGATCGATAATCATTCATGCAGAAATAGTATTCGTTTGTGATTCGTTTGTGAGTCTCAGTAGCCTAAATGATTTTACTACACCAGAGAATCAAAACCGAGGTCATGCACTACTCACAAAACCATATCTTCACCCTTACCATTGTGGCAATTCATCTAAATTATTTATACACCGCACTTTTCTTATTACTTTTTTTTGTGATTATATATAATCATGCTTAAATGTTTGATACCACACTTTATGTAAAAAATGCACAATAAATAATATTACATTAATATATTAAATTCAGTGTTTAGAAATTGAATGACCTTTAAATACAAGTCACGGCTATGGTTTAAATTATAACGTCAACATAAAGTGACAAAAATGGATCTCTTTGAGTTAGGTGCACTAGTTTGATTTTTCAAGATATTCAAACATCGGGTTACTTATGGTCTCTTTCTGCAATCTCAAAGTCTATAAAATTAGACAAATAAGTATTATACGTGTGAATATCCATTCTTAATAAATAAAAGCAAAAATAAAAAAATAAATAATAGAAAGTCAGTTGTAACTCTATGTTTGGAGCAACCATTAGTTCTAAAATAATTGATGTGTTGCACCTTTAAAAAAATTTAAAGTAATTAGAGTAATTTAGATACTGACGATCCTAACATCGATCGGAAAAAAAAAAAGAAAAAAAAAAAGTAGAGAAAGCAAGTGTCAATTGAAAAGCCAGCTTATATAATACTTCTCTTGGTGCTGTGGGCCTGAATGGTGCATGGGGACGATTATAAGAGGAGAGAGGGAGTTGGGAAACTATCTAGATCGAGGAGCTTAGAATAGACCCTCGATTGTGTGTGAAGGGAGGAGACTTGCTTTCATTTCATGGGACCATAGTTAATTCTTTCTTTTTGTCATTTATTTTCAAGATACCTTGGTCCATAAGTTTCAAAAGTGAAGAAGAAAGCGTGTAAGGTTTTCCCTTGTAAAAGATGTTTCTAAGGGAACAACAACAAGACTGTACTACCACTGTACGTGGTGGAGTTGTGGCGGTTTAAAAGTTCGATAACATAAACACTACTACAGATTCAAAAACATACACTGTAATCCTTTCGATTTGCATCGACATCCGTTGTACGCGTTCTTCGATTTATGTCGACAGGTCTTATATATGCGTTGGCAACGCTGAGAACGCGGTATTGTGATGAGGATCGAACACGTGTTGCGCATCAGTGTGTGATGTACGTGGCGCCCATGCAGAGCTCCGGTTTCTGTAATTTCCAGATGAAGTGCGCACGAGATATAGCGCCTTTGACGGTCCACGCGGTACATCTTTTTGGCCTTGAAATTCTTGGCTATAGAGTTCACACCTTTTTTTTTCACAATATAGATCGGGTTCACACTTCTCCAACCAAGAGAAGAAAAATGATAAACTAAAAATTTACAAACAACACATATTTAATTTGAAAAATGATAAACTAAAAATTTACAAACAACACATATTTAATTTGAAACTTAAGCTCTGTTGTTAAATCAAATAGGTATGGTACTCATGTCTTATCTTTTTTTTTATTAGCAAACACAAAATTCAGTCTAAATTACATCTGTAACTACAGGATATCCTACTCTAGCAACATAAAAATTTAATTGGGAATATGTTCTCAAACCTTAAAATCAACATCACACTGAAAAACTTCCTTAGTATAAGATAATATTTGCTGTGTCGCTTCTCATTCATTCAATAGGTTAATATACATCATTTACAACGTAATGTTATGCTACAAATTAGGAACTAATTTGACTAATTGATTATAATGTATAGGCTACAAATTAGGAACTAATTTGACTAATTGATTCTAATGTATGCTAACCTAAAATAGAAGATTACAAAATATTTTTGACTCAATATTTACATAATCTAACACACCTCCGAAGTCGAAGCGGTATGTTTACGAATGGTTAGACTGTCCCGAAAATCATCAAATAGTACGCGCAAACGACCTTTGGTGAAAATGTTGGCAATCTGATAACGGGACGGAACATGTAGGACACGAACCTCTCCACATCTCACCTTTTCACGAACAAAATGAATGTCCATTTCAATATGCTTGGTACGTTGACGTTGTACCAAATTTTCAGATAAATAAATGGCACTCATATTGTCACAATAGACCAAAGTTACTTTACGAATAGGGCAATTGATTTCAAGTAACAGATTACGAATCCAACAAGATTCATAAACTACATTTGCAACCACTCATACTCAGCTTCAGCACTAGACTTAGATAGAGTATGTTGGCGCTTTGAAGACCAAGAAATCAAGTTATCCCCAAAATATACAAAATAACCCGATATGGAGCGTCGAGTGTCTGGACATCCTCCCCAATATGCATCTGTATATGATAGTAGTGACTGTAGAGAGGTTTTGTATAAATGTGTACCAAAATCAATCGTACCTCGAATGTAGCGCAAAATGCGTTTTAATGCGTCCATATGCTCGACTTTGGGATCATACATAAACAAGCAAACTTGTTGTACTGCGTACGATGTTTGGCCGAGTAAATGTCAAGTATTGCAAAGCACCTGCCAAACAGCGATACTTCGTAGGATCCTCATATGGGGCACTCGAAGTGGCACTGAGTTTGCCCTTTGTATCAACTGGTTGTAAATGATGTATATGCTACAAATTAGGAACTAATTTGACTAATTGATTCTAATGTATAGGCTACAAATTAGGAACTAATTTGACTAATTGATTCTAATGTATGCTAACCTAAAATAGAAGATTACAAAATATTTTTGACTAAATATTTACATAATCTAACACTAAATGATATCATCTCCACTCTTCTATACATCAACATTGGTGGATTGGCTAGTGTTGAACTTCAGTCAGAAAGACCATTGCAAGAAGGTAATGTTTGGTGTCTCATGTTGGAAGTTATGGTATTGAAGAAAAAACACTATGTTTGGGAATCGATCTGTTACAGGATATGAAGTCAGGCGGTCCATTATTTACAGAACTGATGAAATCCTTCGTTCGAAAGGTTTGTGGTCGATCTCGAGCCAGGCTCTAGCAAGAAGAAAATATTGCCATTGGGTAGCACCAGAGGAGGGATGATTGAAAATAAATTGTGATGGGGCGGCACGAGGGGAGGATGGGGAAGCCACAACGGCAGAGGGTGGTATGGGGGATGAAAGGCGATTTTCAAACTGCATTTCAAGCAAAGTTGGGTCGGTGCTCATCTATTTGTGTTGAACTATGGGGAGTTAAACATGGCTTGCAACTGACGTGAGATAAATGATGTAGGGAACTCGTTATGGAGCTAGACTCGCAGGAAGCAAATGATATTATTTTGGAGTCATCGCGGGCCAATTTCAAGATCCATTGATTCATGATATTCTAAGGGAGACGGACAAAAAGTGGAGTGTAGTTTTCAGCCACACATTTCGAGAGAATAATGTCTGTGCAGATCACATGGCTAAGTGTTAGATTATGTAAATATTTAGTCAAAAATATTTTGTAATCTTCTATTTTAGGTTAGCATACATTATAATCAATTAGTCAAATTAGTTCCTAATTTGTAGCCTATACATTAGAATCAATTAGTCAAATTCGTTCCTAATTTGTAGCATATACATCATTTACAACGTAATGTTAGGCTACAAATTAGGAATTAATTTGACTAATTGATTCTAATGTATAGGCTACAAATTAGGAACTAATTTGACTAATTGATTCTAATGTATGCTAACCTAAAATAAAGGATTACAAAATATTTTTGACTAAATATTTACATAATCTAACATTTAGGGTAGGGATTTTCAGACCAGGTGAGCTAGTTGGCAATCCCTTAAAACATGTAGAGTGGATTCATCATCTTCACGACATCGATCACAAATCTCATTCTATCTTATATTTCTCTTACAACATAAGACATTCGTAGGCAGTCAATTGTGTAGAGCAGGCCATAGAAATGTACGAATCCGTTGAGGGCCACTCCAATTCCAAATGAAATCTCAATGTCTCGGTGGTAATTGGTAGTGCGTCTCTATGACTAAGGCATATGCTTTTGCCACTGTAAAAATACTTTTCTTATCATACGTCCAACTGATCCAGTCTGTTCCCTCCGTTGATTAGGAACGGGAATAGCTCTAATATTTTCACATACCTCCAATGGCAAATACCAATATAATTTGGCAAAGTCTCAGGTCCCTGAACTCGTAACGAAGTTGGACACATACTTTGTCCAATTAGATTCCTCAAGATTATTAATAGCTTAATGCGAAAGTTCTACCAAATTCTCCACCTACTTATCCTTCCAGAACAAAACATTATTTTCATCCCCTAGGCTCCATGTAAGGCTTGATTTGAAAATCTTCCAATTATTTCTTATGTTTTTCTAGACCATTGACGTTGGCTGAGTCTTTGAGCCATTCGGTTCCCTTTCCTCCCCTCTAAAATATTTTTCCTTTCAGGACTCGTACTCGGAGACGTTCCTCCTCAGTGTAAAACTTATAGCACAATTTAAGTATGAACGCCCGATTTTGATCTTGAGCCTTCCGTAATCCTAGTCCTCATTTGTTCTTGGCTGAGCATAAAGTACCCCAATTGACAAGATGCATTTTCTTTTTCTCAGCTGAAGATCCCCAAACAAATGCCCTAGCCAATTTATCAATCTCATCACATATATGTTGTAACGGCCCCTATTTTCGTCTAGGGCACCGCCCGGCCTAATCCCATAATTAAGCCCTAATTCCAACACGTAGGACCTAATTATGTATTAGTCAGCCTGTACTACCTATTTTTCTCTATATTTAACAATTAATTTATTTAGCGGAAGTCTTTACAAATTTAATGCGGAATTCTTAAATATTTTAGTGGAAGTAAATCTTATAATTATAAGTGTGGAAACCAGGAAATAACAATCACCATATATATATGCATATAACGGCGAACATATATATAACAAAGTGAAAGCCAAAAGTCAGGTGACTAACTCTCGTCCCAACAAAACAACCCAAGCAAAAGACGTATATAAAACATAATACAAAAAAATATATGACCTACATGTACAGCAGCTACGCGCTACGAGCTCAGAGGTAGTCGCCGATCTTCTCCTTGCCCGGTCTAGTGCTGTTTGACGGACCTACACCCACCGTTACAAACTAGACGGTGAGTATAGTGATAATTAAGTGATAACCGGGGAATTCTATACTTCATTTCCAATTTAAAGACAGATATTTAAATGCATAATAAAGCAGAAAATGTGCTGAGAAAGTAATGCATATAAATATCACAGTTAACCAAGTTAGATAGACTGACACAGGCTAAGTCGAGATGATCTACGTCCGGTCGGCGGTGAGAAATATCAACCAGCATTTGTCCACTATCGTATAGAGATACTCTCAACATACTTTGTAAATTTTTGAATATATATATATATATAGAACTTGCCAACAACCCCGTAGTTCAAGCTACGTGATGCAACCCAAGTAATAGTGGTGAGTGCTGGAAACCCCGAGGTCTAGTGACCCCGTGAGTCCACCCATCTCTCGTGCAATGGACACTAGATAATCTCCAACTTTTGTTTCAAGGATTTCATTTCTAAGATTCTACGATATCAACTATAAGTTAGGCTACAAAGCCTCAAAGGAAATGAAATACAAATCAATTACCACAGTAACCCTAATGCATGCATTTCTAACATCAATTATAACATTATTCATAATCAAATATGGCACATTAGGAAAGGAGTCAATGAAATCATCACAAGGCATCATGCTATTTCAACATTCAACTTGAATAGAACAAGGAAAGCATGATAGTAGATTACTAATAACAAGTCATCAAATTGACTGAAAGAGAATTTAATATGAATAAAATAAAGTAGGGAGTTCCTACAGTTTCACTTACAAGTCACAGGATAGTTATGACTATCCGGCCTCGCGACACTCCGACTAGCACTCTCGAACTCCCGTAACACCCCTAGGTCTCTGAAAAGTTATTTCATATCATTTATTTATTTATTTATTAACGTTTTGTAACATATATATATATATATATATATATATATATATTTTATGTATATATTCATATATGTGTATATGTAGATATATACATATATGTGTATTTGTATATACATGTATATGTATGTGTATATGTATGTATACATATATATATATATTTATTATTATTTCTTTTATTATTTTATTTTATTTTTTGTAGATATACATGTGTATGTGTATATATAAATATACATACATGTATATATTATGTATACATATACATACATACATGTATGTATATGTATTACATATATATATAGTATTTATTATTATTATTTTATTTTTATTTTTTATTTTTTATTTTATTTTTGGGGCTGGACCGACCGGTCCGACCGGTCCCCCTCTTCTTCTTCATTGCGAGACGCCGCTTTGCAATTGCAACGTCTCTCGCCTCCCCCCCCTTTTTTTTTTTTTTTTTTTGATTCCCTTATTTCTCTTTTGCAATCCATTACACAATAATACCATCAATCATCCAATCCACCTTTAAAACACAATTTTTCCAGCTTAAACACAATACCACTTTAATAATGCAACAACACCACCTTACCTTCAAATCGTCGACGCCACACCTCGAAGCTTCCGGTCTCTTCTCCGATGACTCTCTCTCTCTGCCGGACTCTCCTCTCTCTCCCTTTCTTCTTCTTCCTCTTTTCCTTCTTCTTCCTCTTCTTCTTCCTTTGTGGCGGTGGTGGCGGTGAGAATTTTATTTGGTGTTTTGGGGTCAAATGACCATTTTGCCCTTACAACCCTATCTTTTTCCTTGTAAGCCAATACCCTTTTTTGTCATTTCTCAACTCTTTTTTTATTTATAAAATGTATATATATTTATATATATATATATATTTAAATATATATGTCTAATTTAATTTAATTAATTTAGGGCTATAGCTATGATCTAATGTACATTAATTTGATTACATTATATTTTACTAATTTTAGACTTACCGCAAGTCTCACTATTCGATACCTCGGCTTGCACGCAACTCGAGGCGTGTCCCCAACTACGTTTCGGCGTCGATAACTGTAAATACTGACTTAGTCAGCCTACACACATACAAAACACTAGGAATACATCAAAATAAACATACAATTTTACCTCGACCACATGCCTCGATCTTTGTGCGCATCTCATGCGGGCCCCACGTCACGGTCGGTAATCCTGATTAAGCAGTTAATCAAGATTAACAAAATTGGGCCGTGACATATGTGCCGACAAGCGAGTTGATTGCATAAGAAAGCTTGGTATCACTTGTAAACACGCCTTCTCCAGAGTTAATCGCTCTGCCAACGATAACTGTTTCACCTTCCAACTCGATAGTTTGCTTCTCACATTTTCAATTGCTTCCTTGTAAGTGTTTTTGCATACTCTATCATGTAACAATGGGGAACCAATGTATTTGTTCAGGTTATTTGTCATTTCAAAATCGAATCCTTCACTGATCTCCTTCCTCATGTTGTGTGATACTGTGACAGCCCTAGTTTTTCAAATCTAAACTGACCTGGCTTAAACTTACGTGAATCGCCGAGCCAATCTCAACGAGTCACACAAGCCTAGTCAGCCTTTCCTTACCATTTATCATTTGTTTACAAGTTTAAAACATTGATTGGTGAATTGTCATCAATATAGCAGAAGCAAAAGTTTCAAACTAATCAAATAATCACAACTATTTAAAATAAGTCATCCTATAGTGTGGAAACCCACATATGTATATCATCATCAATGATCAGTCAGAGGAGAACAACCCAATAGATATACATGCCCAAGATCTCTCACAAAACCCCAAGTCCCATGTACAAATATATATATACAAAATAATACAAAAAATTACCTAATCAGTCAAGTGGAAAGGAGTGTTCCTGTATCCTCAAAGCAAATCTCCAAGCTCTAGAGCGTTTCCCTTGTCGGTCTGTAGATTTGCACTCCGTCAAATACAAAAAATGATAAGTTCAGGTAAGTAACGCCAAGCAGGATATAATTACAGTATTTCGAAATAAATAAATCAGTCTAATTCATACAGATAGAAAGAAAGGAATAGGGAGCGCAAGAATACACAAAACTATAAATAAATCAATCGAATATAGAGTGTCCTGAATACGAAAACAGAATAGCAAGGAGTCCCGACCAAAAGATCGTTGAGTCGCGGCAAAGTTCAACAAACTCGGGTTTAAGACGAGAACATGACCTACCAGCCCTAACCCTTGCGACTATGAGATATTCACAGACCCGGATAAGAGCCTAAACGTACACCCAATTGGAAGATATCAACAACGTCCAGATAAGAGCTCATATCGCAGATAAAAGTAACAATGACTTACTTGCCAATAGACCACTCAACCAAAGAAGAATTTCAATAAAATAAAATGATGAGCAGAGCAATAACAAAGCTCAAGAAATAACTGTAAAATTCCTCACCGATTTACTTACTTGTGTCCAACTAATACACACTCAACCGAATGACTCGTCACCTACGACTCCTAAGATAGCTCGTCAACAACTAAAACCTTTAATTTGAAATTCCCGTTAATTCCCTCATTTTATTCAATTTTCCATAATTTTTTTCGTTCACACAATTTGGGTCGATTACCCGAGTATTGGGTCATATTTGAACCCATTTGGATACCTGAAAGATCCCCCAAATTTTTTTGAGCATTTTATAAAAATTTGCCCATATGAACAGTATCACACCATCGGGACGCCGTGGTGTTTTTCTTCTTGACGGTGTCCCCACGGTGTGAACATGGGGCTTACGGCCCCACACGTTGTGGGTGGCATCGTGGGGTCGTTACCCTGGGCGGCACCCTCGCGGCGTGAGCTCTGGGGCTATCTGCCCCAAACTCCGTGGGTGGCGCCGTGAGTTGTTTGTGCTTGCGACGTTTAGTCTAAAACGCCTGTGAGTCGGGGTTTTCGACACCCCGGCTCGTGTCGTCGTGCTTCGAGCCTATCCCAACTTCGCTTAGACCTACGATACAACGCTAAGATCTCTACCACTTCCCCTAGGGGAGTTATCTCCCGGGAGTTGTGGACACAATTAGCCTTCATTAATTTTGTAAGGGCCGAAGTTAATACACCATTATTAATGATGTATTTGTAGATGTAGAGGACAACTTAGATGCTCGTGTGTGACGACCCCAAATCCATCGGTCGCCACGGTGTGCACCACGACCCACAGCCTTACCATCTCATCATTTGACTGTATCCCACGACCACTCAAACTCTACCAACTATCATATAAGATAAGAATGTACAATAGAACTCTTAAAACATCATAAAGTACAATGAAAACAAACCTAATGTCGAAACCATACCCAAAAATAATCGATATACATATCAAAAGTGATCCTCATAATATCCAAATGTCCACTTCCAAGTCATATACAAGTCAAGTCTATCTCTCACATACCCAAAACCCAATATAAAATAATAAAATATAAACAAATGTACGAGTAGGGCCAATCACAGTTAATCAATGTAGTCCTCAAGCTTGCCCTTCCCTCTGCTCATACAAGGATCTACACTCAAGCCATCATAAAAAGGTAGATGACGAGTTCAGAGTGAGTAATCACAAGGAAACTCACCAAGTAAATACAAAAGTAAAGCTGTTGGAATCAAAATACTATAAATAAACATGTGGAACAAAAGAATACAGACAACTATGGAAGATTATCTCATGCATAAATATATCAGTGAAGCAAAGTGCGTGCACAATCAAAGTCATACCAAACCATACTTCGGGCTATCCGCCAGGCATGACCCATGAGGATACCTCGAACGGGCGACCGTGGACCCTCTAGGTGGCTAGCGTAGATCCACGACGCACCCACACATGCCTATCATACCCGGGTAGCATATTCACCGACGCATGCCTAGACATATGTTATGGCTTAGTGGACTCTATGCCCCGCAACGATTAAACACCAGGTGGGGAGTGATCTATACCGTAAAGGCACCAGGTAGGAGTAAACTCAACTACCAAAAAGACACCAGGTAATAGTACTCAGCCACTGTAAAACAATAAGGAAATAGAGTGATAAATGAACATGACTGAATTCAAATAAATCAATCAGTAAGTACTAAAGTGAATTTCAGTTGGGATACTACATACCTCAAACCGCACTCCAATATTGTCCCTAATCAAATCACACTCCTCCAATGCGTGTACAATTACCTGTCAATCTGACTTAAAACCATAATTCCCCAGTCAACCACACATATTCCCAAACCTTGTAACCTTGGTATAACACCTAAAACATCGATAAAACCATCATATTTATACTCTAAATAGACTATATAAGTACCTAAGACATACCCCAATTGATGGATTTTTATTTAAATTTTTAATTTTAAAACTGCCCCAGACGCCGCCAAGTTCAACACTTCACAGTGTCTTTACAGCGTTTAGACGCTGTGGACAAGCCGTCACGTTATCTCCTCCCACGATGTCTCCAAAACGTCTTTTCCCTATTTTCCATATTTCGCCTCTGCCCAAGACGCTGCGAGTAGCGTTGTGGCTTCTGAACCCCACGACGTGCCTGACAACGTCTTCGACAGAAAGGGTTTTCTGGGATTTTCGAACCCCCTTGGTTCGTTGCCGCGATCTGCACTCGCTCCAACAAATCATTAAACACCCATAAAGCCCATAAAATCAAAACCCCTCAACAACATACGTCCGAAATGTAAATCCCTGAGTTTTTCGACCAAAAACCCTAAAAATCACTTACAAATCAAAAACACCCACAATACCAATACCAAATTCTCCATTTGTAACCTCACAAACACCATAAAATCATAGCAACACCTTGTTGCACTGATGTGTTCAAAATCCACACCGAAAACACTGCCAAAACCCCCAAAAATCATCCTGAAATGTAGAGAACGACAAGATGATCGAGGTTCTTACCTTAAAATTCATTTCCCACGCATTCTTGAGTTCCAAATTATCACTTAAATCTCACAAAACGCTCACACCACACTGGATTTTCGTCCACACTTGAGAGGAGAGAGAAAAAGTTGATAGAAACCAACAAAATCCCATATATATACATCCATGGCATCCACTCACACCCACCAATCTCAAGGCAGGATTGGAGGGTTAGGATGTGGTCAAAGGGTTTCCTAATGGTGTCAAAATTGACTTCTCTCTTTGGTTATTGATCCCACACTTCTAGCTACAACCTTTCATTCTCGGGCGTTCCGATACCCAGCTCCGCGCTGCGAATCAACCCATTCGCATACAACGACGGTCCCAACCGCCTCAACATCATTTATTATGAATTATTCAATGTATTTTTATCATTTATTTTGTATGTTTAGAGCCCCGACCTAGAGTACTAATTGTTCGCCACTTGGTATCCGCTCTAATGCTCTAGTCGCAACGAATACTCGTCACACCAGCTCACTCGTCAATGAACAATATAAACACACATTTTGCGATGCAATTTAACTAAATTGGATATATACATCGCAAATACACTACAAAAAGCACACAAGACGTATTGTATACCTAATTCGATCGTGCTTCGTCCTCGCTGTGGGACCCATGAACGTCCCCACTGGCATCCATGTTTGCAATGATGTCGTAAATAACAACAAATTATTAATTGGGTCATTTCATCGTGGGACCTACAGATAGGCCAGGGAGCACCTGAAGCTAGGTAAATAGTAATTTTTGTGACGTTGTGCTTTAATTTGCAATGTTTATGTGTAATTAGGTATTTGGCATCACGATGTGTGTTATTTATTGTATTATTGACGTGTGAGATAGTGTGATGGATATTCGCCCCGAATAACGTACAGACGCGGGAACCAGGTAAGCGAATGACAGTACACTAGGTTGGGTAGTCAAATACACATGGGAAATGATAAAATATGATTAATAATTAATAAATAATGTCGTATATGCGTTCGTGGTGCGAGAGTACACGGGGGATGCGAGGGTACATGTGGGACTCGGGTACGGAACGCCTGAAGGTTTAGTGTTTTGCTTAAACAAAGACAAGTTAAGGGAGTGTGTCACTACCCAAGTCACCATAAACTGGACCATTTGACCAATTTTGAGGCCTTAGTTGGTGTCTTGGGATGCACATGTGATAAAGATGGACTTGGGAGTATAAATTTCAAGTTTTTTATTCAACCACCACCTTTTCTCTCTCCTCACCAACACTTGGAAATGGTATTTAGGGTTTTATGAGATTGTGAAATTTATTTGGAGGTGTTAGATTAAGTTGGAATCGATAAAAGGTTAGATTTTCGATCCCCATCTCTTTCTCTACGAATTGCACCTATTTTCTCAGGTTTTGACGAGGTTTCCAGAGTGTATGAATTGGGCACACCAGCTATGTGGTGTTGCTATGATGCTAAGTTTTGGTTTTGAGCAATAAAGGTTGTGTTTGTGATGTTGTTTGTGGTGTTGCTTAGTTTAAAGGATTTTCCAGTTTTGGAGAGAAAACTTGGGGTTTGCGTCTCGAACGATTTTCGTTAAGGGGTTTTGATGGTAAATGGTTTATTGGTGTTTGTATGCGATGTTTGGATGAGTGTAGATCGCGGGGAAGAGTCGAGGGGGTCCGAAAAATACCAAGAATGTGTTCTAGCTCGGCGCCGCCAGTTGCATCGTGGACATTTAGAGGCCATGTCGCCACCTGCGATGTCCAAACCAGAGGCAAGACCCCTAACCATGCTTTATATGGCGCTGTGGGTGGGGTGTACGCGACGACGTCTGTTACGGCGCCCTAGATGCCATGAAGGCATTACACACGGTGACGTCTCTGGCAGCGTCCAGAATAGTGACAGACCATTAATTTTAAATAAAAATTGGAAAATTTTGTGGGTATATCTAGGGGTTTATATTGCAACGGCTCGTTATTTATTAACGCCGTTATTTTAATTAATTTCATATTATGATGCCAGCTCGAACGACACGTGGACGTCGCAGATAGACTAGGCATGACCTGGACCTAGGGATTGACTGTGTACTGCCATTTTCTTGAATTCGGTGATGTATTAATATTTCTATTATTATATTGATATATTATCCATCACCGATGTGTAGATATAGTTACTTGTCAGGCGAGTTTGAACGTCGGGGTTTCGATTTTGTAGAACGCGCCAACGCGAGGGTACGGTAGCTGTGAGGTCAGGCGTTGGGGTTAGATTAGATTAAATCACAACAACATGGTTATGGGAGGATTTGATTTAATGGAATTTAAATATAACCTTAGGCTAAGTTATATAATTCAATTAGGTACACTAAGTGTGAGACCGCCTCGGGATGCGTGTCGGACGCGGGGCACGGGGTGCCGGGTAGTCGGGAAGTTAATGTGACCCTAATTATCCTTTTATGGAATTTATTGAGGGCTTGGACAGGTTTTATGAGTTCAATCAATTGGAATTAATCAAGTCATATAGTTTGGCTAAACAAATCAGCACACCTAGGATGGACCTCGAGACACACAACAGATGTGATACATGGCAACTAGTGTCATGATAGGGTTTCCAAGAACTGAGTGACACAGGCTTAACCAAGACCGTCTTATCAACCTCGAGATGTGTGTGAACGCCAGATTAGAACCCAACATATAAATACTCATTTGATCGTGAGACATGCAAAAGGAAGCATTTTCTCAACAAAAATTTGTGAGGTTCTGAGGAGAAAAATCGTGATTAGGGAACACAACTGAGGGATTTGAGGTTGGATTGGGAGATCAGACCACGAAATATAAGGTAATCTACTCATGAATTCCTTAAATTTATGAGAAATTCATGTTGTTGGGTAGGTGGAGGTTCAAATGAAGTCTTGAGAATTCATCATTGTTTTCGGTTGATTTATTGCTATTGAGGATTAGTTTGATGAATTATGTTGGTTTGAATCAAGTTTGAGGAAATTTGGTGATTTCGGATTTTGACACATGCACACTTTGATTTTGGGTTTTTGAGCGAAAACTTGTTTAAATTGGTGTAATAGAGAGCAATTTGATGCTATTGAAGTGTGTGTGTTGGTTGGATATTGTTTGTGAGGTGTTAGGAACCAGAAAAGTCAGAATTTGTTTCTGGAAATTCTGGGGAGCGTGCAATTAGCGCGCTAGGTGATGAACACTGGCGCGCTAATCACGCTAGGGAAGATGATGAACAATGTTGAAAATTAATTAGCGCGCTAATTGATCTGACTAGCGTGCTAATGTCACCCTGAATTTTAATTAAAATATGAAATTGAGCTTAACTGATTATAAATCTAATTAATTGACCAATAAACCCCGAAATTAGATTTCAGGAGTCACGGGACAGTAGTTGGAGTTAGGGACTAGTCGGGGGTCGAATCGGGGGTATTTTCGAGATTTTTTAGCACGGTTTGAGGTACGTAAAACCCAACTGAACACCATTACTGTATTTACTTATTGTTATTTCATTTGAGCTGTAAATTATTGGTAATCTATGAGTCTATTCTTACTGGAACAGTGGAGTTTTCTCGTCTATGTATCCGGGGAATGTGTGGTCACTTGCTAGGTATGTGGTCTAGGACACAATTGTAAGGTCGATGATGTAGGCCCCGACAGGGCTCCTGGTTCTCAGTACACATCTTGGATAGCTGGTTCACCCCCATTTGTATATCTTTGTGTTTATATTCATGCGATGAGCTTTGAGCAGTTGTCTGTATCTTTTTTTCTTTCCGCATGTTTAGTTAGCACTATCTATTGATTGTCATTTACATTCTTTAACTACGATGCATGGTGGTTTTCCTTGGGATTTTACTTACTGGGCTCGTTATCTGCCTTTTGTGATGGCTGAGCGCAGATCCTAGTACTAGCAGGGGTAAGGGGATTCTTGACGATTACATCTGACTTACCTACACCGAAGCCTGCTAGTATGTGTATTGATATAAATACTTTTGGTATTTTGTATTATTATTTTGGGAACTGGGAAGCTATATTTCACACCTGTACCTGTATATATATAACTGTTATAGTTGATCGCCTATATGTACAATATTGCCGAGATTTTCCACTATAGGATGAAACAATAAACTTTATATATTCCTTTGGTAATGTCAAGACTTTCGCTGTTATTCATGATAAACGTTTAATTATCTTATTGTTAAACCTAAACTATATGTAAACTAATGAATCAATTGACAAGATACGCCAAGGTGTTGGAATAGTGAGGAGTATAAGTGACGTGGCAGAGGCTTCAAGTGCTAAGGCAGGGAAGTAGCTGACCATGGGGCGGCCTCAGAATTTGGGGCCGCCAAATATATAACCTATTTAAATGGTTTAAGGGGTGTTTTTATCGAGGATTTGACGTTAATTAATGATTTTCGAGAATTAAGGAATTGATTGGAATTTGCAAAAATTCAGGTTTTAGATGATATTGACAAGTAGTGACACACAGTTTGAGCGTGTATTTGGACATTGGCGTCAATGGAACGCAAATTTGAGGTGTGTAATATCCCAACTTAAATTACTTGAATATTTACTTCTTTTGTCATTTGAATTCAATTTATGTTATTTCAATATTCTACTCCGGTTGTGGTTTAATGGACGAATGTTGAGCGAGGTTCCCTCCATGCCATTTCAGTGTGTGTGCCCACTAGGTCATAGCATGTGCTTCCAGATCGGTCTCGGTGAATAGCACGACTCGAGTATCACGTTGTGGCATGTGTCGATGCGTCATAGGTGTAATGCCGACCATCGAACGAATCCAGATACTGGATTTGCTTAAGTCGGACTCGCCGACAGTACTCTGTGGAAGAGTCCGAATTATGGTGCTAGTCTAGCCCTATATTCTAGGAACACACTTTGAGCTTTCACTATTATCTATTCATGTGATGAGTGCAATTGTCTGTATTTATTTCTACATATTTATTTAATAGCTTTATTTAAATTCCAGTATTTACTTTCAGTATTATTCACTTAATTTCTTTGGGAATAATCACTCTAGACTTATCATCTGCTTTTTGTGATGGCTTGAGTGCAGACCCTTGTACAAGTAGGGGTAAAGCCAAGCTTCCAGAGTACCGCTGATCCAGAGACAGATTGTCTGACTCGTATGTTTGTATTATATGTATTTGATTTCATTTTGGGTATCTGGGGTTAAGAGATACTTTTGGTAAGACTTCCTCTGTGATAATTTGAGGTTAATAATGATAACTTGGCATATAATTAATGTTCAGTACAAGGTAATTAGTAAATTGTTTATTAATAAGATTTAAAAACATAAAATGAAATATGTAATCCAATGTGGAGCACAACTGTCGCTGGTAAGACAAATTGTAAGTCTGCATTGGCTCCCGTGGCTAGGGGTGGGCACGAAACCCGAGTACCCGACTCAGGTCGGGTCACCCGAATCGGGTGGCGGGTGGCGGGTCGGGTAAGATGAGTTGAGAAAATGAGTCGGGTCATCAAAACTCAACCCATCGGGTGTCGGGTCGGGTTTGGGTGGGATTATATTAGTGTCGGGTCGGGTTTGGTGTCATCATGGTTTTTATAGGATTTTTGTAGTTTTTGAAACTATGGGTCGGGTCGGGTCGGTTCGGGTCGGGTTCGGGTTCGGGTATCTGGTCTAGCGAGTCGGGTCGTCGTGCATCGGGTCGGGTTGACCCAAACCCGACCCGTGCCCACCCCTACCTGTGGCGATCTGTTTGAAAAATGGGTCGTTACAAATAACCCTTTTATTACACATCTCTCTTTTGTTTGAGGTTATTTATGTCAATTCATATTTTTTAAATATTTTTTATTGTTTAAAAATTTGAAACTTCCATGCAAGTTTAAAGTTGTACCAAACATGAAAATATTATCTCCAAGGAGATAACTCTAAACTAACACTGTAAGATAGCAAAATCGAACCAAACGAGGCCTTAATATATTTTTGTATGAATAATTACTCACTCTCCAGACTTGACTGACTACTCCGGACTCAATAATCAATACTCAAGAGTCAAGAGCTATATCTTATCAAAAAAACTTTTGGTCCTTGAACTTTGAATTTCTTACGTTTTTGGTAGAAATTAAATTTTTTTTTGACAATTTGTTGGTTAATGTGAGTTGTCCGGTTCAGTAATATAAACCACTTTATTCTTCTTGACTAGTCACGCGATACTTTTGTTAATAACGTTGGCTGAATTTAACACTTTAAATGGTGGAAGGACTAAATGTAGATCTTTGTGAAAGTTTAAGGACCAAATGTGTAGTAATAAAAGTTGAGGGACAAAAAACATAACAAACACAAAGTTCAGGAACCAAAAGATGAGTTTTGTAAAAAAAAATTTAAAAATTAAAAAATAAAAAAAACAAAATAAAAAAGTAAAAAAGAAAATAAAAAAATAAAAGAGTCAAGAGCTATAGTAGGCCCATACGAAACTTTAATACGTTCCCAAGGCCCATAATACATTTGTTCTGTACTCAATTTGAAGGCACCTTGTCTCCCTTCCTTGTGGAAATAGAACGATTACTATCGGAGACGCGGATTCACCGACAAACGCACTTCGATCGATGACTTGATCAATCAGATCCAGGTACTATCTGTCTCCGATATCGATTTCGATTTCGTTTTTTGTAATCTTACATCTTCAATTTCATCTATCTCGGTTTCACCAGAAATCTTTGATCCATGCGACCGAGACAATCTCTCGGAATTCATTAGGTTTTAGGAACCGAGGATTTTGATCCTTATGCCTTTTATTATCTGTTTCGAGATCTTCGCAAAACTTCGTGTTTGTGAGACTAGGTGGTTGTTTATTGATTCCAATGGTGTGTCTAGGGTTTGATCTTATGAAGACTAGATGTTTGTGAAAATGCCTAAATGAGATGAGACGGAATGCATTGTTGACAGTATTGTAGATATTCTGATTGAACCTATACAATGGGACATACAACTTGGATGAGTTTCTAGTGAATAATATGGCTCATACGTTATCCGATCGCTTAGCAGAACAGAATCCTATGTCCCTTGTGGTCCTCCGTGGACGTGTTTTCACTATTTTGGTGAATGCATATGTTTTGGTTGACGATTCGTGTCTGCATTGTGCTTATGAACTTGGAAGGTTCACTGCTAGACATTTTTTGGCCTTCTTGATTTTTCCAAAAGCACCTTCAATTTTTGGTCCCATTTACAAAACTAGGATATAATTATTTTATGATTTTGTTAATGTAATATTTGATCGCAATTATTTGCACAAACGTGTTTCTGGTAAGTTTAGATATGGCTTGGTGCAATCCAGCAAAATTAGGAAGGGTTGGATCGCTTTTGAATTCGTTGGATGTGATCACTTATGGTTTCTGGAATGCATATCTAGAACGTGTGTTGTGAAGCTGTTTAATTTTACAACAGTCCTTGTGATCATAGGCCTGTCACCTCAACGAGTTAACAAAAAGAACACTTCATCAGATCCTATTATTTTTAGATAGCAGATTTCAGTCAATCTTTAATCTGATCTCGTGGAGTATCTTGCTATATTGAGCAATGACTATCTTCTACATGATTTGAGGGATCTGCAACAACTTGATTATTATTCTTGAAACGCACAAGAGAAGACTTGACGATTTTGTGTGTTTTCTTTATGTTCTATGTAACAAATCAGAAGATTGATTGTTAAAGTCTTTTTGATCTGATGTTTTGAACCTTTGTTCTTCTCTTGAGTTTTAGTTTTTTTTTTTTTTTGAGAAAGAAACTGAAGAAGTTCCATAAAAGGCTTTTGAGTTGTTATTTACTATAGGGATCTTGGGTATGACATCCAAGTGAATCTTGAGTGGAGTTCATTGTAAGAGTGAAAAAGATGTCTACAATACTAGTTGCGAGGTAATCACTAGGAGAGTCTTGTGTAAGTTTGTAACTTTCATCTTAGTAGATTTTCACATCTGGTCGTGCCCTCGCAGATATAGATTGTGGACCGAACTGCGTCAACAACTCTTTGTCTTACTGTGGTTTGATCGTAATTACATTCTTGTATTTAGTTCTATCGATTCATTGATTCATACAAGTGGTATCAAAGCAATCAAACAACAATGACAAAAGGAGTTGTTGGCATAGTTCAATCCATGATATACAGTTGCGGGCCACACCCAGATGTGAAAAACCAACTAAGAAGAAAGGTACAAACTTACACAAGACTCTCACCCGTGACTCCCTTCTAGTTTGGGAGCTCTCCTTTTCAATTTTACAATGAACTTTCACCTAAGATCATCTGGAATGTCAAGCTCCCCTTGACTAGAATACCCTAGATCCCCTTGGTAAACATCAACTCAAAAAGAATGAACCAAAGCTCAGAACATCAGATCTAATAACTCTCAACAAGTACTCATTAATTTGTTGCATGAAACCAAAAAGAAAACACACACACAGTTCTTTGATCTTCTCACTTGTGGGTCTTCAAAGATAGATCCAACGTATAACCCTAAGGAAGGTTTTTCAATATTTTTGTAAGATTTCCCATAAGATCTACTCAGTTGTCAAATCAAATCCGATCTTCTGAAACTTTAGGATCTGTTGTTGTGTTAGTTCTTTGTGATTCAACCTTGTGATAACATGGAGAGAGTTTGTCCTTTAAATCTTCTATAACTGACTGGTAGAGGGAAGGAGCTTCTAGGGGAGGGGAGGGGAGGGGAGGGGTGGGGTGGGGAGGGGTGGGCTTTCGTGGGGAACTTATCGTCTTTGAGAGAAATTGAAGAAATGGAACGGGTTGACAAAGTGAACAAAACAAGAGATTTAATTGTGAATTTAACAGTTAGATAGGAGGGAAAAAGCACCCATGATTCATATGTTCATAGGAAGCTGATTAAAATTGAAGCAAAGATCATATTGATGGAGAATAGAATTATGCACCGAAAATTGAAAATTATATGGCTCAAAGAAGGAGACTTCAACTCTTAAGTTTTCCACCAAATACTGTTGCGAGGTGGGCTCAGCGAGCTATAAAGTGGTTGGAAACAAAAAAATGGACAGGTTGTGAATTCAGATGCAAACATCTTTTTTAGTAGGACACGTGGATTTGGGAATGCCTGCTAAAATTGGAGTTCCCGCTGGTGTTCGCTGCAGCATAAACATGGAGGCATTGGTGAACGAACTCGTGAACACAAATACCACACGTGAAGATGTGACTGAATGGATTTTGAACATATGAAGGCGAGTTAGTAGTTACTAACGAGTCGTGACACACTTCTTCAAAAGGCGGCGTTAGATCAAGCGCAGGCGACGGTGACAATCCAATCAACTCCAAATGACTCGGCTTTGGCAGATACATCAGAAACTTTTTTAGTCCATTCGACATTTAAATTGTTGTGTGGATGGGTGCCAAGTGAATCTTCTGTATACTATCAATCGGTTTGGAAGAAGTCAACGCCTCCAAAAATCAAATTCTTGGTGTGGTTGGTTTTCCAAAGAAGTTAATGTGGCAGATATGATGTAGAGGCAGAGGCTGGACATGTCCTATTCGCCACATTGACATGTTTTGTGTGGACAACATGGTAAGGATGCAACAACAATAACAACAATATAACCTCAGTCCCAAATTAATTGGGGTTGGCTACATGGATCAAACTCTTCCATTGTGCTTAATTTTGTACAATTGATGGTGAGCTTTCCAAACCATTCGAATCCCTCCTAACTAATGCGTCCCAAGTTAACTTCGATTTTGGTGAGAACGTGGACCATATTTTTATACATTGTCCAATGGCTTGGTTGTTGCGGTCCAATTATGCAATGAGCTGAGTTTTTGTTGGGTTGCTTCCCGCTCTTGTGATGGAATTTTCGTGGATGGGAGTCGAAATGGCTTGAACCAAAAAAGTGCAAGCAATGTGGGCATGTGGGGCACAAGCGATTGTGTGGAATGTTTGGCAGGAAAGGAATGTGAGGATTTTTGAGGATAAGGTTGCAACGCATTGAGAGATGTGGGATAGCATTAAACTTCATCTGGCGCAATGGTTGTCGATGGATGTTTTGTTTGAGGCCTGGAGCATAAATGATGTGTTATGGCATTGGAAATCCATTTTTGAGATAGGACTTACATGAAGGCTATATGATGTTGGACTGGGAATTACATATGCTGATCTATTTTTTAGGTTTGTGTCTTTTTGGTGTCTTCTCTTTTTGACAAAGGGTGTACAAATTTTTTGTATACACTGTACAACAAGGGTTATTTGAACCTAAACTCTTTTTTGATAATGGAAGTTATATTAATATTGAAAGGTAACATACAAAAAATTGGGAGCAATGTCCCTACCGTACAATGTCAACAAGTTGAATCTGTATACCATCAATCAAAAGATTACAAAAGGTCCCAAAACAAACCAAAAATGGGAAGCTTAATTAATCCCCTACCCAAAAGCCAAGAAACAAGCTTCATCACGTGACCCCTATCTCTAAAATGGGTTTTTACTTTTTAGTGCCTTGGTAGATCACTTATATTCACAAAGCATTTGTCGAGAGGTATTGCACTAGATAAAGCTTAATGCAATCACAAATCTCTCAATGCATAGCGGCCACATCTTTGAATACTCTTGCTTTCCTTTTCTTGCCAAATGTTCCACACAATCGCTTGAGCTTCACACTCCTACATAACTTGTACTTTTTATTGAAGCCAGACCAACTGTCATCCACAAAAATGTCTTCACAAGAGTTGGGAGAAACTCAATAGCAATTCAACTCATGACTTAACTGGGCCCAAAGCTTCCATGCCATCGAAAATTGAATAAAAACATGATCCACATCCTTTCTTTGCCTACCACACAAAACACACCAATGTGGCGCCAATCACAAGTCCGGTCTTCGCCTCTGTATCATGTTCGACATATTGACTCTCCTTTGCAAAACTATCCACACCAAGAATTTGACTTTAGGGGGTGTCGATTACTTCCAAACAGACTGGAAATAGAGAGAAGTCTCCCCTGAGTTCCACCCACATAAAGATTTAAATGTCGATCAAACTGAGAAGATTCCTGACGTATCCAAGCGCCAAACCCGTGAATCATTGGTGTCTGATTAGGTTACCACTTGCCACCATCACCAACGTCTGCGCCAACATCTCCATTTGAAGCAGTATGTCGCTACTCACTCGCCTCCGTGTATTTAGAGTCCATACCGGTGTTCCACCATGTGATGAACTTGCATTAATTAGATTAGACACCAAGGACTCCTTGTTGCTCGCCGCGACAAATACTTACGAGAATTCTACCTTCAAGGGGCGTTCCTCAATTCGGAGATCTTGCCAAAAGAAAATATTAGTGCCGTCCTAAAATGAGTACTTGAGTCGTGATACTCCCTCAGTTTATAAATATAAGTCGTTCTAGCAAAAACTTGTTCAAAATTTTAAGTCATTTTTGGAATTCGAGAGTGTATTTATTGCTTTTTTACCCATTTTACCCTCACACAATTCAAATATTTATTATTTTTCAATTCTTCAATTCATTTAATGTCAAAGGATGTAGATGTAAATTACACTCATAATTAAGACTATCTTAATTCTTGTGCCCCTTACCTTAAACGACTTACATTTTTAAACGAAGGGAGTATCATAGGTGATTGATTGCTCTCCAAGGGCTTCTATCATTCTATGAGTTTCCTCGGTAATCCTGCTTACATCCCATTCGTTCCTCGGCAGCCAGTACTTGCTGCTTACGATTTCAATCTACAATATTCCTTGTTCATGAGGGAACCGCCATAGCCATTTCACGAGAAGAGCTTGATTTCGATTTATGATGTTTCCAATGCCTAGCTTGCTACATTCGTTTGGTTTTACTATTTGTCGCCAATCCATGAGCGAGCTATTGCCCTGTCCATCAAAACGCTCTCAAAGGAAAGACCTTATGGGTTGCTCACCACTCCAACAGGGATCCTAAAAACAGAAAGAAAGTGAGTCGGGATAGCATCTAAAATGGAATTTATCAATTTAGCGACCCCCCTTTGATAAGTGAGTTTTTTTTTCCAGTCGTAATCTTTTCTCTTCTTTTCTCAAGACCGAAAACCAAAATGTTTTCGAACGGGGATTTTTGTTGAGTGGTAGGCCAAGGTATGTAATGGGTCATCATTCAATCGCGGCACCTGCTGTTGCAAATTGAGCCACATCAACCCTTATTGCAAAGGATTCGAACCTCCTCCCTTTGAGGTTCTTCTTTTGCTAATGCGGCATAGGAGGATAATGGTTTGTACCTAGACCTATTCATGGGCTGAGCCCAATCAGGCCTGGGCCTAAATACCTTGGCCCAAGCCTAGCCCACCACCTATGTTCGAGCCTATATATTGGCCCAAGCCGCTGCCCATGCAAAAAATACATAACCCAATCCCGGCCCATCAAACCCACATATATTTTTTTATAAATAAATATATTTTTTATTAATAAAAATAAGGATTATATATTTTTTAAATATGTATTTTTAAAAATCTTTCTTCCATAAAATTAAAATAAAGTGTAGTATTTTGTATATATTTATATTAACATTAACATACAAATAAAACACAAATGATGGATGTAGCATGTTGATAAAGGACAATCATCAATGTAAAGGGTCTTAAGTTCAAGCCTTAAGAAAACTTGTCCAAGTCCTACTCATTGATCACGGGCTTAGGTGGGCTGGGCGAGTACCCAAGCTCGTGAACAGGTCTATTTGTACCCATAGAATCAATAGCATTGCCAATACCTTTATGGTTCAATCTTCAAAATGGATTTTCAATTAGACTTCCTAATCTCATAGAACTTCGTCATCATGTCAAATTGTTAAGACACTGCTTCTGCTAAGTGCTAACCAAGTATTCAGTAAATGCCCTGCAAAAACCTCATGCCTTGGGCCTGGCATTATATGAGCGTGTGAGTGTGACCAAGTGGATCACTAATTCGTGTTTCCTCTCTTTTCTAGAAGGCATTTTATCGAATGAATATTTCTATGCTGGAGTTATTAGTGTTTGTGTTGATCACCTTGCAATATGGGTGGCAGTTGCACAGACTCCCGCTTAACTCCTATTTCTTTTGTTTCAAACTGTATCTTACTTATGTACGTGATCTGTAATAGATGCCATAAGGCACTTATGGGCGCAATAGATAAATTTGGTTAATGAGAATTATTGTGGGTTAGTTTCCTTCCCTTTCGTATTGCTCTTGCTACCTCTGTTGATTCATTCATTTAGGATTGTTTTCAGCATTATTTCTTATGCTCTCGGATCATGGTATACATTTTTAAATCTTAATTTTTCTTTCTTTTTTTTCCATCAAAATTTTGTATAGTTGCTCTGATTTGCTTCCCATCTGCGTATTGTCCTCTCTCAACCTCCACTCGTCCCTTTTTTCCTCTTGTATCTCTCTTATTCTTTTCTTTTTAATATTTTTCCTTTGTGTAATGTATGAGTACATCATTGAGTTATTCACCAAGTTGCTCTCCCAACCTCCGCTCATCCCCTTTTTTCTCTTGTATCTCTCTTATTCTTTTCTTTTTAATATTTTTCCTTTAAGTAATGTATCAGTGCATCATTGAGTTATTCACCAAGTTGCTAATTTAACGGTGGTAATGGCTTTCCTTTATGAAGTTGCACAGAATATCCATGTGTGTGTGTGATTAACATTCTTTTTTCTGTGTCTCCTAAAAATTGTTGAAGATTTTGATAAGTGTGTTCTTGTTTCTTATCAGATAGAAGTATAAAACTGGCACGATGGAATTGGCGGATAGAGCAGTTGGATTTATATTATCTGTCATCAGCATCTCAGTATTCACTTACTATACATTTTGGGTTATTATACTGGTTCGTTTCTCCTCTGGTGCTCCATTTGATTTGCACCTCACTTATCTGTGTTTTTGTGATTTAATGCTTGTATTACTCCATGCATACAGCCTTTTGTGGAAACCGATCACTTCATCCACAAGTATTTCTTACCTCGGGAGTTTGCTATGCTGATACCTGTTTTTGCTGGTGTGGCACTTCTCTCATTGCTTTGCATCTTCATTGGGATCGTGATGCTGAAATCAAAGAAGAAAAAAGCTTGAAAGATGTTTTCCGAACATTAGGTAGGTTCATTAACTTTTTATTTTTTGTAACCCAGGTAGATTCAATTAGTTGTTTTCATCGCATCCAAATATTACCGTAACTGAATAACTATTTTAGACCTGAGTGAGGGCACTTTATGGTATGTCTTAATCTTTCGTGAGTGTTGTCTTGGCATAAGTTGACGCTTTCTCATCTTTACTTTCTGAAGTCCAACTCAACAATCAGCAAAATTCTTATAGTTGTTTACATGTAAACCTTCTTTAAGAAATTCATAATAATTTTGAGAAGTGGTTTTCTTGGAGCTTTTACCGTGCATGTAGTTAGTTGTGGAATAATTTCCAAATGAGCTTTGATTTAAATTTCAATCACTAACGCTTTTGATATGCTTACATTTGATTGTTAAAGTTCCCTAAAATTAATACTATTTGGGAAGTAGAAAACTCAATGAGAAACATAAAAATTGTTATGATATGGATGAACAATTGATCAAGACTTTGTATGACTAATCATTGTCAAGCATGGCTCTTACATTAAGTGGTAATATCAAGCATGGCTCTTACCTGCATCCATATCCAATGTACTCATTATTTCATGTGTTGTCAACATTGCTTGTAAAGAGTTGTATGGCATGTGATGTATGTGTAACTTGTAAACATTGTCTTAGTACATTTATCATCATCACCAAAGGGCCTATATAAAGAGTATCAACCTTATTGTAAAAACACACCAAGTTGTATACAACTTCTCATTTCAACTCTCTCATTTCTCCTCTTCTACTTTGTAGTTGTAGTTCTTTGTAGTTCGTTGTAGTAGTAGAAGTTAGTAGTTCTTCTACTTTCCTTCTCTAGTTCTAGCAAGTTTCATTTCAATTCACAACACGTTATCAGCACGAGATTGCTCTGGCATTAAGTAGATCTTGAAGTTCAAGAAGGCTTGTTAAGGAGACAAAGCTAGGAAGGTATAACTTTATTAGTTCGGTTTATTTCTATATTATCTTGGTTGCTTCACATTTATATGCATATTTTATTCATATACTATGAATTATAACGTCATCGATTGCGAAAGTATGCCCTGTAGTTGCGTCTTGTACGATCTTCTACATCAGAAATCAAAAGTCAATATGTGACATAACTAGTTTTCTTGCTATACTACAAACGATTAATTATGTTCCATTCTTGATTTTTTATATTGCAAATAGTGTTATGAGTTTGGGTTGATAGTGGGTAAGCCTTGTCTCCGGTAAAGCTAAACATTGAAAGGGAGACGGGTTATCCCGTTGCGTATTTATAATCAAGGTGTGAACATATATTTAATGGTATATTATCTATTTTGTATAAAAAGAAAACTATTTAGTTTATCTCTATTTTCATAAAAATTTTATTTAATTATAATTGAATTAATTACCTTAACAATATTGACAATAATAATTACTTGTTAAGGCAATGAGATGCTCAAATTATATATAAAACATCTATGCAAGACTATGCGTATAATACTAATATTTATTCGTCAAATATCTCTTTAGAGATTTGAAAAGTAAATATTTCATTTTATATTATCATTTCACCTCATGGAGTTATCTATATCAAGAACAAAATTGGTGATGCTCCAAAAGGGTCAAAATGAGCGGCTGGGTCTCGCGCTACAAAATTTATATCAGTCAAATATCATTTATTATTTTGCAATTTTAATTACCTCTATGTTGAGGCTATACAGAAGTATGACTGATGAGACAAATAAAGACCACGTGGCTCGCCTCGATGTATTACTGCAACAAATTATCGAGTACGTACGTCAATCCATTAAGTATTAATAATGGATTGAATTCTTGTCTCGTGGTAGCTGAATAAAATAATGAGATATTATAAATATTATATCACTCCCGTCCAATTGGTTCAACTTCAAATTAAGAAGCATATGTTGCATACTATGACCATGGTCGTAATACCAAATTACGAACGTGGAAAAGGAGAAAAGATATGGTAAAAGTCATATTGACAATTTTATTGATAGTCAGAATAAAAAGTGATGCACCACTAGAAAGGGTAAGTATTGACAAGGAGCGCTCATAATTGTGACATTTTTTTCGTCACGTACGAAAGGCTATGCTGCCTAAATATTGTCATATACATACTCAAATATTTTTGATCTTTTACCATGCCTTCAAAATTAAGGTAAAATTATGAATTTTACCATTAAAAATAGCTCAATTAAGTATTGACACATTAAAATGTGTTCAAATTATGAGCTAAATAAAGGCGAATAACGCATGTCTTGTTTATTGTACTACATGTACATTGTAATATAAAGAGTATTTATCGAATTTAAACTTAGCAGAGGCTAATGTTTATGCAATATCTGGTACAACTATGATGTTGTCAATGTCTTATATGGTAGTTATTCAGTATGATTTGTTTCATCTGAAAATTTAAATTCCTAGCATTATCTTCTAGATTTTATTTGAAAAGGCATGTCGAAACGAATGTCGTCTTAAATAAGAAAATTAATGATCCAAAGACATTCATTTTATGGCATGATTGGCTTGGTCATCCAGGATCATCAATGATGCGAAAAATAATTAATAATTCGCATGGACATCCTTTAAGGAGTCACAAAATATTTTCAGCTGGTGATTATAATTGTGCTAGTTGTTCTCAAGATAAATTGATAGTTAAATCATCCCCAAGTAAAATTGTTGTGGAATCCCCAGTTTTCTTAGAACGCATTCAGGGAGACATATGCTGACCTATTTATCCTCACTGTGGACCATTTAGATATTTCATGGTTTTAATAGATGCATCAACTAGGTGGTCACATGTTTGTTTGCTTTCGACCCGCAATGTTGCATTTGCTAGACTTTTAGTGCAAATCATTAAGTTAAGAGCACAATTCCCTGACAACCCAATCAAGACCATCCGTCTTGATAATGCTGGAGAATTTCAATATCAAGCATTTAAAAATTATTGCATGTCTATAGGAATTACCATTGAACATTCTGTTCCACATGTGCATACCCAAAATGGTTTGGCGAATCTCTAATCAAACGCATTCAATTAATTGCCAGACCTTTAATCATGAGAACTAAGTTATCAACTTCAGTTTGGGGACATGCAATCCTTCATGCAGCATCTATTATTCGTTATAGGCCTACTGCATACCATGAACATTTCCCCATGCAACTCATTTTAGGTCAACAACCAAATATTTCACACTTAAGAATTTTTGGTTGTGCAGTGTATGTTCCTATACCACTTCCCAATAGAACTAAGATAGGTCCACAACGAAAACTTAAGATTTATGTTGTATTTAACTCATCGTCCATTATAAGATACCTTGAGCCCTTAACAAGGGATTTATTTACTGCACGTTTTGCTGATTGTCACTTTGATGAAGCAATTCTCTCACCATTATGGAGAGATAAGAAGTCAATTCAAAAGGAATGGCGCGAAATTGCTTGGAATGCATCAACTTTATCACATTATGATCCATGAATAAATCAGTGTGAACTTGAAGTTCAAAAGATCATTCATTTGCAACAAATCGCAAATCAATTACCAGATGCATTTAATGATGCAAAACAAGTGACAAAATCACATATTCCAGCTGTAAATGTTCATGCAAGAATTGATGTCTATGTGCAACAAAATGCACAAGAACCAACGAAACGCTTAAAGCGTGGAAGACCGGTTGGTTCAAGGGATACAATTCCTCAAAAGAGAAAAATGGGAGTAAAAATAAATACAAATCAAAATACTCATGAGAAAGCACAAGAATCCTTTGATAAGGGTTTGTCAGAACAAGTTGATTCTGATGTGGAACAACTTCCTCTAGAAAAAGATGAAAAAGATGAAAGTAATGAGATCTCAATAAATTATTTAAACTCTGGTAAGATTTGGGATCGAAATAAAATTTTTCCTGATGATATATTTGCTTTCAATGTGTCCATTGAAATATGTGAAAATGATGATGATTCAGAACCACGATCAGTGGACGAATGTCAAATAAGACCTGATTGGCAAAAATGGCAAGATGCTATCCAAGCAGAGCTAAACTCGTTAAGAAAACGAGAGGTTTTTGGACCAATTGTCCAAACGCAAGATGGCGTAAAACCTGTTGGATATAAATGAGTATTTGTACGAAAGAGAAACGAAAAAAATGAAGTTATAAGGTACAAAGCAAGACTTGTAGCTCAAGGTTTCTCATAAAGACCTGACAACGATTATGAGGAAACATATTCTCCTGTTATAGATGCAATCACATTTCGGTTCTTGATAAGCCTTGCAGTCTCTGAATGCATTTAATGGATGTCGTTACAGCATATCTGTACGGATCTGTAGACAGTGAGATATATATGAAAATCCCTGATGGATTTGTAATATCCGATGAAATAAAATCAAAACCTCATGACATGCATTCTATAAAATTACAAAGGTCTTTGTACGGGTTGAAACAATCCGGACGAATGTGGTACAAACGTTTTAGTGATTATTTACTGAAAGAAGGATATGTAAATAATTTGTTTTGCCCATGTGTCTTCATTAAAAGATCATCAACAGGATTTGTGATTATTGTTGTATATGTTGATAATTTAAATATAGTGGGAAACCACGACGACATCGTTAGAACATCCGAATACTTGAAAAAGGAATTCGAAATGAAAGAACTTGGAAAAACAAGACTTTGTCTTGGTTTGCAAATTGAACATTTTTCAAGTAGAGTACTTGTCCATTAATCAAATTATATTGAAAAATTATTAAAAAGATTTTATATGGACAAGGCACATCCATTGAGCTCTCCAATGGTTATCAGATCACTTGAAGTGGATAAGGATCCATTTCGACCTCAAGAAAGTGATGAAGAGATAATTGGTCCGGAGGTACCATATTTAAGTGCAATTGGTGCACTTATGTATCTTGCAAATTGTACAAGGCCCGATATTGCTTTTGCTGTCAACCTACTTGCAAGATATAACTCTTCACCAACTCGAAGACATTGGAATGGTGTTAAAACACATTTTTCGATATCTTCGAGGAACAAGTGACATGGGTTTATTTTACTCGAGAGGGGTAAAATTGAATCTCCAAGGTTATGCTGATGCTTAATTTTTATCAGATCCCCATAAGGCCGGTTCTCAAACGGGATATTTATTCACCTGTGGTAATACTGCTGTATCATGGAAGTCAGTAAAACAAACTATGGTTGCTACTTCTTCCAATCATTCTGAAGTACTTGCAATTCATGCAGCAAGTCGTGAATGTGTTTGGTTGAGAAACATGATTGAACATATTTAAGAATCATGTAGATTGCCTTCAATAAAAGATTCTCCAACCATATTGTATGAAGATAATGCAGCATGTATTGCACAATTAAGTGAAGGATTTATAAAAAGGCACAGAACAAAACATATTTCACCAAAATTCTTTTATGCACATGAGCTTCAGAAGAATGGTGAAATTGATGTCAAGCAAATCTGATCAAGCAATGATCTTGCTGATTTATTCACAAAAGCCTTACCAACTACGACATTTAAAAGGCTTACATATGGTATTGGCTTGCGTAAACTTAAAGACATTGCAAGTAAAGAAACTGAACAAGTTTTACCATGTTCACATGAGGGGGAGTTATTGATTAGTGTATTGCACTCTTTTTCCCTTAGCTATGGTTTTATCCCATTGGGTTTTTCTAACAAGGTTTTTTTAATGAGGCAATCCTAACAATATTATACTCATCTTAAGATTAATAAGAAATGTGTACTCTTTTTCTTTTGGTAGATTTTTTTCCCACATAGTTTTTTTCTAGTAGAAGTTTTAACGAGGCACATTCTCTCAACAATTGTCATCCAAGGGGGAGTGTTATGATATGGATGAACAATTGATCAAGACTTTGTATGACTAATCATTGTCATGCATGGCTCTTACATTAAGTGGTAATATCAAACATGGCTCTTACTTGCATCCATATTCAATGTACTCATTATTTCATGTGTTGTCAACATTGCTTGTAAAGAGTTGTATGGCATGTGATGTATGTGTAACTTATAAATATTGTCTTAGTACATTTATCATCATCACCAAAGGGCCTATATAAAGGGTATCAACCTCATTGTAAAAACACACCAAGTTGTATACAACTTCTCATTTCAACTCTCTCATTTCTCCTCTTCTACTTTGTAGTTATTGTTCTTTGTAGTAGTAGAAGTTAGTAGTTCTTCTACTTTCCTTCTCTAGTTCTAACAAGTTTCATTTCAATTCACAACATTAACTTCTCGGGACCTTAAAAAGTATCTTTCTCCAAAAATCAATTTCCCATGAAACATGAAATTGCTGAAATGAGCCAAACTAGGCTCAAGTCACTTTTCTGTCACTGCTAGTATTGAATTTTGTAGCAATTCTTCTATGCCAAGTTTTTGCTTGCTATGTGTGTCGTTGCTCCTGCAATGCAAGGATTAGCTTCTCTTTACCTGTAGACTTTAACAAATTCGTCTCTTCTGAGCCATGACATGATTATGAACATTTTTCAAGCGCAGAAAATATGGCAAAGATTTGGGCTTGACTGGTGTCGTTTTTAATTTGAGATTCTGCTTTATTTTCAACAAAGTTATCATCACCATTGATTTTTGTACCTCATGTCAGTCTTCGTTTTTGTTGCTTCTATGGTTCTTGGCCTCACTGGACAAAGAGGTGTTTGAAAACTTGCACACGGCGTAGCTTCTAATGTAGTTTTTTTGGTAAGGACAATGTTAGGGTGACCTTTTTGAGACCTCTAGAAATAGACACTCTGTTGTTAGGGTCCATTCAATACTCATTGATTTGTTTGGGCACAAATATTGATGCGAAAATCAATGTGGACTCAACACATGGGTGTTCATTTCGGATGTATCAAAATAGGTAGACAAAGAATCGATTTGGTTACTAATTACTATACTCTAGCGTGATCAATGAGAAAGAAGACAAAGCTTCAAACCAAATGCTGTTGACGGAAGTTCGTTATATGAAAATATTGGTTGGTCGGCTCAGCTAGAAGCCTTCCAGCACCAACCCAACCCAACCCAACCCAACCCAACCCAACATGATTGTGAATTCCTGATAGAACTTATTCCTTTCCCGGTGAACCTCACAAGATCCCTCGAGAAGTCATTTTATTCTTTGTGTATTGGCCAATGCATCTCTACTAAGACAAGTATTTTTGCTGTAGAGTGAGCAAGGGCTCGGTATTCTACTTATGTCAAAGAATGAACAACTACATGTTATTTCTTGCAAAGATCAACTACATGTTGAAGATGAGGCTTTAGCCCATCCCTTACTAAAAGGCAAAGTTGGAGAAGGTTGAGTTTGACTTTGTTATAGTGCACTTCTGGTGTGACATTTGTTATTATCTAAGCATTTGTCTTTTTGATTTTGAGGAGATTTAGTAGAAGCACACACTGAGCCTTTGGAGTTTGGAGGTACAAACCAAAAAAAAAAAAGAGAGAATTTGCTCTTCATTAAGCAAAAGAAAACACAACATAACAAAAACCATCAATGTGGCGCGTCTTCCACTAATTCCCCACTTAAATTGCAACATCTACAACCTAGCGCGTTTATGTACAAAATCAAATCACCCAAAACAAAACCAAAACCAAAACCAAAACCAAAACCAAAAGCAGAGAAAACGCAGAAGACCAACGCCTCTTCTGTTCTTAAGTCCAAGAATTGTCGAAAGCGGCGGACGTGATCGCCTGCGAAAACTCCTGAAAACTGATCCTCCCATCCCCGTCCGTATCGGCCTCCTTGATCATACCCGTGAGCTCCTTCGCCGTGAGCGCGTGCCCTAGCTTCGCCATGGAGTGCACCAGCTCCGCCGCCGTGATGTATCCGTTGCCGTCCCTGTCGAACATCCCGAACAGCTCCCGGAGCTGCTCCTCGCTGTACGGCGACTTCGCCGGGAGGAGATCCGGCGCCACAAGCGACACGAACTCCGAGAACTCGACCAGGCCGTTGCTGTTCTTGTCCGCCTTCTGAGTCAGCGCTTCCAGCTGGTCCGCGCTGGGTTTCAGGCCCAGCGATCGGAGGAGCGATCCGAGCTCCAGCTGCGTGAGGCTTCCGTCGTTGTTGCGATCGAACGACCGGAATATCTCTCGGAGCTCCGAGATCTGCTCGTCGTCTAGCTCCACCTTCTCCTTTTTGCTCATGACGTTCCGATATCGAATCGATCGAAAGCTTCAAATCTAGACACACAGATCGTTCGAAATCTGGTATGATTTCTTCCAATTCACATCGATTTCGATCGATTTGGTTCTCCAATCAATCTATTTGGCACATATAGTCCCTGCCGATTCCGCCGAGTGGATCGAATTGTTGATGTTCTTTAGAGAGTAGATTTCGATGTTCAATGGAAGTTGAATTGAATGCATGAATGGAAGCCCTCCCTAGGCTAGGTCGGTGATTATTCCATCTCAGTGCATAAAAAGAGCCAAATTGAGCGGCGACGTTACCGCCAAATATCCGTGAATGCGACCAACCACGTCTTCCTTAATTAATTATTGTTTTAATCGTCTCTATTTATATACTTATATCATTAACCTAGTTCTGTAATAGTTAACTTGGTTGATTAAGTAGGTTTAATCCTATGATGCTATATAGTATATACCTGGCCATGTCTTAACCGGTACAGCGTCGACGGTACGCCTTGCGCAACACGAACAGCCGACACGGAGGTTTGTGTTCGCTCAATGGGCATGTATGTTTGTCGTGATCCAATGCTTCTCGGCGCTTTGGAGCTGGTGCGCCTGTTAAGCCTGTTATGTTTAGTAGTGTTGGGCCGGCCCGTTGTCCCCAGATCTTTGTTTAATGTAATAGCATGCACTTTATGCGGCCTTATTAATTGCCGAGTCTACCTTCCAATACTACAAAAAAAAAAAAAAAAAAAAAAAAAAAACGTAATAACATGGATAAGGATTCGATTCCCTTTTGGCTCGTCCGAGTTTTGTGAATGAAAAAAAAAAAAAAAATGAGGAATTGAGACCTGTTTGAGCGTTGATAATGCTCAAGGCCTTGGTTTAGCATATATACAAGCGCCACGTGAGTGAGGAACTAAACAAACAAACGAAGAAGTTAAGAATTTTGGCAAGTGTCAGTATCTATATGAGCCTGATTATTTTTATAAGCCCTGGTTTAATTAACTTGAACAAACTCTAATGACTCGGACAATGTTGAATATTGATGGCGATGTATCTTTTTCCTATCAGGTTGAATTGTGTGAGCTTTTGCTTCTATATGTGTACAGATGTACTTTGCTCATCGCTTATACTTTAGCTCGGTCACAAAAGGGTAAAAATCTCGTAACGAAAAGCAATTCGGGTCGCAGGGTTCAAAACCAAACCTCGATTGGAAGTACGGTAACAATTGGGCAAATTCCATTACCCTTCGTTACTTAGTGCTACTTCAATCAGTGTTCATAATGAAATGGAGCCTTGGAAACGTAAAGAAACTCACAACTTTACAACTAAAATAGTAGTGCTTGTATGTTATAGTTCTTCGTGAAAACATGCACAAAGGGAAGATGTGCTACTTCGCGGCAAATTTTTAGTTGATTTACGTATAGATTCAACGAGAAATTAAGATTTAGTCATAATTTACTGTTTGCTCTATTTATAAGAGTTCATATTAAAACTTCACTCGAGGCCTGGGGCAGAGTCAGACTTGGTCTTAAGGGGGGGCCAACCTATGTATGTCTAAATTTTAAAACTACAATTACACATGGTAAAAATGCATATATAATTAAAATAAGGAAGATGTTAGAATGACACTTCAAAGTTATAACCTAGTGATGTGGCATGTGGGCCCATGTAAAAAATGGGTTAGGTATAAAGTTTTCGGTGCATAACACACGAGGTGTGTATCTTGAGGTGTGCACGGATGACTATTAAAGATGCGGACCCGCATATCACGTTACAGGGTGTGACTTGAGGTGTGACTTTGAGGTGTCATTCTAACATTTTCCTTAAAATAATATAACCATCATGTAGGGGGTATATTAATATGAGGGAATGTGCGGTTGGTTTTTAGGGGTCAATATGATATTTCTAATCCCCCTTTGCTCGAGGAGAATCGAGTTCTTCGTTCATTTGATCAAACGGTGGTTGGTTTTGAAAACCCTTTAATGCTGGTATTGAAACACTAAAATTGAAAATCTTAGGGGCAGTTAATTAAGAAATCATGCGAAGTGCATTGCAAACTTTTTTTTTTCCAAACCAATTTGATCAATGTCAACAAGATTTATTGAACTTTTTTTGGGTCAAATCTGTTGCATTGATGTTCCTATCACCCAACAAGGGTACAACAATATTTTAAATCGATGATAACAGATTTTACAAACCACTGAAGCTTGGAATAACATCCTCACAAAGAGAGCAACAATCCCACGAAGGGAACAATAACCTTACAAAGGAGGACAAAACCACCCCTTGAAAGGAGAACAATAAGACAAAAAAAAATCCAACAATGGGGAAAGTCGCACATAGGTGGAGACCAAATTATAACAAACTATCCTAAGACCATAGAACAACATAACTATATACTGGAACATCCGCACATACGTAGGCGGTAATCAAACCTACCTAAACAAATTTTATTGAACTTGAAATCCCTTTTTCTTTTTTTTTTTGGTAGAAAAATCCAGAATTTTCATTTCCATCGGTTTCCAAACTTTACCAATAGAGACATATATCCAAGGACCCAATTAAAAATGTGAGATGATCACAAGCTACCTAATGAGTTGTTTGGTCTTTGTAATAGCCACAACATCATGGAAATATGGAATAATAACAATCATTGGTGCATTTGTGCCTTTCATGATATACAATGAAAAGCAAAAGAGGTCCCGTGCCATTTAAAAGCTTAGTTTGCTGTGGATTAATTAATTAAGCCCTCTAAATAATAAAAGTTCCATTTTATGGTGAATGTACTTAAAAGACTTGCTCTGGCATTAAAGGCGTTACATTCGACCAAATCTGTCACGCGTTGGCACGTACAAATTACAACCAAAGCCGGGTCCCGTTAATATTTTAGTGCACCGCCGTAGGCTATTGAACAAACCTCCATGTTTCATGCATATTCGACCACGTGGCTTTTTTTTTCTTCTAAAAAAAATGACAAGTTTAGAAAAAAAGAAAAAAAGAAAGCAAAAGAAAGGCAGGCATGATCAGTGATCGTCTGTACATGGTATGAGTGGAAGCTATTGCCGTTAAATTATTTTTATCAATCACAATGTTAAGGGCATTGTCTTTTTTCATTTTTTTTTCTCTAACTTTAATGGTAGAGCTATAATGGCTTATTAAAAATTAGAAAAAATGATTATTGCATGATTTAAAAAGTTTAAATATGACCTGCATGTATCCCAGTTAAATTAAAAAAACTCAAGCAAATAAAAATTGAAGAATTCGACTATATAAGGTAAACTTAAGATAACTTATGACACATTTTGTTTGTAAATGATTTAAATAATTTTGAAAAAAAGTTATCTAATGTATTAAATTAAGCTGAGGAGTTTTATCCATGAAGAGTTTTATCCATTTAGTTTATTCTTTTTTTTCTTTTGTTTGAAAACTTTAATCTATGTAGTTGATTCTAATTAATTTGAATCAAAATTTTCGTAAATACTTATAGTAGGTCAGTTTGTTATTTTTTAGCTTTTTATTTTATCTCTTTTGCTACTCATTAATTCATGTAGTGCTCTAGGCTTCAAAAACCAAAATTATTCAATGCACTTGTGTCATGTTTCACGCATATATTACAATTCTTAGAGGCCCTAAACTCACTTAATTAAAAGATATGCTTTAAAGATCATAGATTCCGACCTTGTTCCCTATATTTTGCTCTATGTAATTGATTCTTGAGTTTTTCTACCACTATTAATCCAAAAAAAGATATAGATTCTAAGATTCTAATAATCCTCTCCACAAAGAAAAAATTTTCAAGCAAAAACATTTGCATCGAGTATTAGCAAGTTATGAATACGGTGTATTTAGACGATGGAATCATAATATGCGACATTATAGGTGCTTTTTTTTGGCTTTTGATTAAAGCATCGATCATCAACTCTAATACTATATTTACAAGCAACATTAAGTAAGGCCGGTTGTTAAAGAACCACATGAGGCCCACCATACTTTATTTTTAATTTTTTTAATCTAATTAAAGTGTCAACCGAATCATACATATATAATACATTACTATGCCAACATTGGTCCCCTACATTCAAACCACTCAAAATAATAACAACAAATGCTATGCAGGTCACTGTTATATTATTATTAATTATATGAAAAAGGTTCTTGAATTTTTTTTTTTAATTTTGTTTGGATATACTTGAATTTTCTTTTGATGGTTACCTTATATCACCGCTTCTCAAGAAAAGGAAAAAAAAAAGATCTAGGCAAACATAGTTGAAATATTAGAAAATTAAGTTGGGGTTGATGTTAAAACACTTTTTAAAAATATATAAAGTTTTAAAATATAAAAAGTTTTAAAATATAAAAAGTTTGCTTAGAGTAATTAAAAAAAATGAAAGGAGAAATGAAATTGACAATTATATAAAAGTATTATAGAAATGTCCATGTTTATATATATTATGTTCGGGATGAAAGAAAAGAAAAATCAAATAATGGTGGTTCATCTAGACTTCATTGAATATTCTCCTAATTATATATCATCTCATTTTTTCGTTGTCAAACTTTGTGAACAATGTTTTGGACTTGAACACTTCTTAGTCTCCTTTGATCCACGTGTTAAATACACCAATTTATTTTTTTAATTTTCAATTGGTTCACAGCCATCATAGCTGACCGCCAATCCAATACTCCATTGCCATCAAAGCCTCCCAATGATCCAGCGTCCTCTATTGTAGTTTGACGAAGTTTTAAAGAAACCAGGAGTTAGCTTGCAAACAAGCTCTTAGAACTACTGGATCCGTGCTAAGATTTATCCGAAAAACAAACTTATTTGAAAAAGACTGGAATTGTTGTAAAATAAATTGGAACTTGCTAAGAGCTAGATAAGGAAATAGAAGACTAAGAACTTCTACTACTACAAACTACTACTACAAAGGAGAAGAGAAGAAATGAGATAGTTGGAATGAGAAGTTTTCATTCAACTTTGGTGTGTTTTTACAATGAGGTTGGCACCCTTTATATAGGCCCTTTGGTGATGATGATAAATGTACTTAGACAATGTTTACAAGTAATACATACATCACATGTCATACAACTCTTCACAAGCAACATTGACAATACATGGAATAATGAGTACATTTGATATGGATACAAGTAAGGGCCATGCTTGATACTACCACTCAATGTAAGAGCCATGCTTGACAATGATTAGTCATACAAATCTTGATCAATTGTTCATCCATATCATAACACTCCCCCTTGGATGACAATTATTGAGAGAATGTGCCTCGTTAAAACTTCTACTAAGAAAAACCCTGTGGGAAAAAATATAGTAAAAGAAAAGAGTACACTATTCTCATAAATATTAAGATGGGTATAATATTGTTAAGATTGCCTCATTAAAAACCTTGCATGGAAAACCCATCTGGGATAAAACCATAGCTAAGGGAAAAAGAGTGCAATACATTAATCAATAACTCCCCTCATGTGAACATGGGTGAAACTTGTTCAGCTTTCTTTACTTGCAATGTCTTTAAGTTTACGCAAGCCAATACCATATGTAAGCCTTTTAAATGTCGTAGTTGGTAAGGCTTTTGTGAATAAATCAGCAAGATTATCACTCGATCGGATTTGCTTGACATCAATTTCACCATTCTTCTTCAGCTCATGCGCATAAAAGAATTTTGGTGAAATATGTTTTGTTCGTCCCCTTTATGAATCCTTCACTTAATTGTGCAATACATGCTTTGCATTATCTTCATATAATATGGTTGGAGAATCTTTTATTGAAGGCAATCCACATGATTCTTGTATATGTTCAATCATGTTTCTCAACCAAACACATTCACGACTTGCTTCATGAATTGCAAGTACTTCGAATGATTGGAAGAATTGGCAACCATAGTTTGTTTTACTGACTTCCACGATACAGCAGTATTACCACAGGTGAATACATATCCCGTTTGAGAACGGGCCTTATGGGGATCTGATAAAAATCCAAAGATCAAGCATAACCTTGGAGATTCAATTTTACCCTCTCGAGTAAAATAAACCCATGTCACTTGTTCCTCGAAGATATCGAAAAATGTGTTTAACACCATTCCAATGTCTTTGAGTTGGTGAAGAGCTATATCATGCAAGTAGGTTGACAGCAAAAGCAATATCGGGTCTTGTTCAATTTGCAAGATACATAAGTGCACCAATTGCACTTAAATATGGTACCTCCCAGGACCAATTAGCTCTTCATCACTTTCTTGAGGTCGAAATGGATCCTTATCCACTTCAAGTGATCTGACAACCATTGGAGAGCTCAATGGATGTGCCTTGTCCATATAAAATCTTTTTAATAATTTTTCAATATAATTTGATTGATGGACAAGTACTCCACTTGAAAAATGTTCAATTTGCAAACCAAGACAAAGTCTTGTTTTTCCAAGTTCTTTCATCTCGAATTCCTTTTTCAAGTATTCGGATGTTCTAACGATGTCGTCGTGGTTTCCCACTATATTTAAATCATCAACATATACAAAAATAATCACAAATCCCGTTGATGATCTTTTAATGAAGACACATGGGCAAAGCGGATTATTTACATATCCTTCTTTCAAGAAATAATCACTAAGACGTTTGTACCACATTCGTCCGATTGTTTCAACCCGTACAAAGACTTTTGTAATTTTATAGAATGCATGTTATGAGGTTTTGATTTTATTTCATCGGATATTACAAATCCATCGTGGATTTTCATATATATCTCACTGTCTAGAGATCCGTACGAGATATCTTTATGTAACGACATCCATTAAATGCATATCAAGCCCTTCGAGATCGCTGAGGCTTATCAAGAACCGAAATGTGATTGCATCTATAACAGAGAATATGTTTCCTCATAATCGATGCTAGGTCTTTGTGAGAAACCTTGAGCTACAAGTCTTGCTTTGTACCTTGTAACTTCATTTTTTCGTTTCTCTTTCGTACAAATACCCATTTATATCCAACAGCTTTACGCCATCGACGTTTGGACAATTGGTCCAAAAACCTCTCGTTTCCTTAACGAGTTTAGCTCTGCTTGGATAGCATCTCGCCATTTTTGCCAATCAGGTCTTTTTTGACATTCGTCCACTGATCGTGGTTCTGGATCATCATCATTTTCACATATTTCAAAGGACACATTGAAAGCAAATATATCATCAGGAACAATTTCATTTCGATCCCAAATCTTACCAGAGTTTAAATAATTTATTGAGATCTCATTATTTTCATCTTTTTCCTCTTTTTCTAGAGGAAGTTGTTCCTCATCAGAATCAACTTGTTCGACAAACCCTTATCAAAGGATTCTTGTGCTTTCTCAGGAGTATTTTGATTTGTATTTATTTTTACTCCCGTTTTCCTCTTTCGAGGAATTGTATCCTTTGAACCAACCGGTCTTCCACGCTTTAAGCGTTTCGTTGGTTCTTGTGCATTTTGTTGCACGAGAGACATCAATTCTTGCGGGAGCATTTACAAATGGAATATGTGATTTTGTCACTTGTTTTGCATCATTAAATGCATCTCGGTAATTGATTTGCAATTTGTTGCAAATGAATGATCTTTCGAACTTCAAGTTCACACTGATTTGTTTGTTCGTGGATCATAATGTGATAAAGTTGATGCATTCCAAGCAATTTCGCACCATTCCTTTTGAATTGACTTCTTATCTCCCCTAATGGTGGGAAAATTGCTTCATCAAGTGACAATCAAGAAAAACGTGCAGTAAATAAATCCCCTGTTAAGGGTTCAAGGTATCTTATAATGGACGATGAGTTAAATCCAACATAAATCCCAAGTTTTCGTTGTGGACCCATCTTAGTTCTATTGGGAGGTGTTATAGGAACATACACTGCACAACCAAAAATTCTTAAGTGTGAAATATTTGGTTGTTGACCTAAAATGAGTTGCATGGGGGAATGTCCATGGTATGCAGTGGGCCTATAACGAATGATAGATGCTGCATGAAGGACTGCATGTCCCCAAACTGAAGTTGATAACTTAGTTCTCATGATTAAAGGTCTGGCAATTAATTGAACGCGTTTGATCGAGATTCTCGCCAAACCATTTTGGGTATGCACATGTGGAACAGATGTTCAATGGTAATTCCTATAGACATGCAATAATTTTTAAATGCTTGAGATTGAAATTCCCAAAGATTATCAAGAAGGATGGTCTTGATTGGGTTGTCGGGAATTGTGCTCTTAACTTAATGATTTGCGCTAAAAGTCTAGCAAATGCAACATTGCGGGTCGAAAGCAAACAAACATGTGACCACCTAGTTGATGCATCTATCAAAACCATGAAATATCTAAATGGTCCACAAGTGAGGATGAATAGGTCCACATATGTCTCCCGAATGCGTTCTAAGAAAATTGGGGATTCCACAACAATTTTACTTGGGGATGGTTTAACTATCAATTTACCTTGAGAACAACTAGCACAATTATAATCACCAGCTGAAAATATTTTGTGACTCCTTAAAGGATGTCCATGCGAATTATTAATTATTCTTCGCATCATTGATGATCCTGGATGACCAAGCCGGTCATGCCATAAAATGAATGTCGTTGGATCATTAATTTTCTTATTTAAGACGACATTCGTTTCGACATGCCTTATATGAGTAAAATATAATCCGTAGGATAAAGTTGGAAATTTTTCTAACACTTCTTTTTTCCCATTTGAAACCAATGTGACATAGAAAAATTCTCTATTATTTTCGTTCATGGTTTCAATGTGATATCCATTTTGTCGAATATCTTTAAAGCTGAGTAAATTCCTTCTGGATTTTTCAGAGTATAAGGCATTATCAACATGAATTGTTGTTCCCCCAGGCAACATAATATTTGCTCTTCCAGAGCCATTAATCAAATTGGAGATGCCAGATATTGTTTGAACATTAGCATCAGCTAAGTTCAAATTGGAGAAATATTCTCTGTTTTTAAGAATTGTGTGCGTTGTAGCACAATCAAGAAGGCACATATCGCTCTTATTTGGTTCATGACTTGAACACATGATTTGTTGATCCATCTCGGACAAATAATATTTGACAAATCAGAAAAAGAGTCATGATAATATTCATAATATTTTGCCTTTGATTTTAAAGGCATGGTAAAGGTCACAAAAATACTTAGGCATATATATGACAATATTTAGGCAAAATAGCCTTTCATATATGACTAAAAAATGTCACAATTATGAGCGCTCATTGTCAATAATTATTTGCCCTTTGTAGTGGTGCACCACTTTTATTCCAAAATTTGGTGGAATTGTCAATACGACCTTTACCTGATATTTTCACCTTTGCCACGTCCATAAATTTATTGCGATCATGATCATTATATGCAACATATGCTTCTTAATTTGAAGTGAACTAATTGACGGGAGTGATATTATATTTATAATATCTCATCATTTTACTCAAATTACCATGAGACAAGAAATCAATCCTTAATATTTATTGGATTGACGTGCGCACTCGATAATTTGTTGCAAGAATAATACATCGAGGCGAGCCACGTGGCTTTTATTTGTCTCATCACTCATATTTCGCATAGCCTCAATATAGAGGTAATTGAAATTGCGAATAATAAATGATATTTGATCGATATAAATTTTTGTAGCATGAGACCCAAATTACTCATTTTGAGCCTTTTGGAGCATTACCCTTATGTATAACTCCATAAGGTGAAAATATATATAAAGTGAAGTATTTACTTTTCAAATCTCCAAAGAGAAATTGACGAATGATTATGTATAACACACAGTCTTGCATAGAATTATCATGACAAGAATTATAATAAGGTAACAAATGCAAACTATGGTTGAAAAGAATTTTGAAAATAAATTTAATATAAAAGAGTTTTCCCTTTATGTAAAAACATAACATATGATTAAATATATGTTCACAACTTGATTATTAGTATGCAAAATGTATTACTTGTATGAGTTGGTGGGACAACCTCCAGGTTGGGTGGTGAGACGAAGTCTACTTAAAAACCATGCCACCTCGAACGGGATAACCCGTCTCCCTTTCAATGTTTAGCTTTACCGGGACAAGGCTTACCCACTATCAACCCAAACTCATAACACTATTTGCAATATAAAAAATCAAGAATAGAGCATAATTAATCGTTTGTAGTATAGCGAGAAAACTAGTTATGTCACATATTGATTTTTGATTTCGATGTAGAAGATCGTAAAGACGCAACTACAGAGCATACTTTCGCAATCGGTGACGTTATAATGGTATATGAATAAAGTATGCATATAGAAGTTATGCATGTAATAAAAGGAAACAACCATGGTAATTTAGAAATAAATTGAACTTATTTAAATAACAAAAGTTATACCTTCTTAGCTTTTTCTCCTTAACAAGCCTTATTGAACTTCAAGATCTCCTTAATGCTAGAGCAAGCTCGTCTTGATAACGTGTTGTAAAATAAATTGGAACTTGCTAAGAGCTAGATAAGGAAATAGAAGACTAAGAACTTCTACTACTACAAACTACTACTACAAAGGAGAAGAGAAGAAATGAGATAGTTGGAATGAGAAGTTTTCATTCAACTTTGGTGTGTTTTTACAATGAGGTTGGCACCCTTTATATAGGCCCTTTGGTGATGATGATAAATGTACTTAGACAATGTTTACAAGTAATACATACATCACATGTCATACAACTCTTCACAAGCAACATTGACAATACATGGAATAATGAGTACATTTGATATGGATACAAGTAAGGGCCATGCTTGATACTACCACTCAATGTAAGAGCCATGCTTGACAATGATTAGTCATACAAATCTTGATCAATTGTTCATCCATATCATAACAGGAATATGCTTGTCTCTCCTTACTCATCTTTTCCCCCATCCAGAGCAAAGATCATGTACTAACAGTTGCAATCAACTAACAAGCTCTCATTACTATTTTTTTTATAATTTAACTCGTAGAAACTTTTTAGGATATATGGATAGACCAAATTAACTTGGAAGGAAATAATAAGGGATTATAAAGATTTAAATATTTTAGACAACTCAACATTAATGCACTAAATTAAGCACAAAAGATTGATTTATGTAGTTAATTCTAATTAATTTTGAACTTGAGGCTGTGCTATATATATATTTTTTTGGTAAGCTATTTAATATCGTAGATTACATGGCTGCTCCATCAAACCAATAGGAAAAACGTGAACTTGATAGAAAGAAAAACGCTTCTTTACATTAAAATATCAATTAATTAGGCCGACGGTTCCGACCGTTGGAACGTGCCTGTAAGCCGACAAATATCAGACCCGAGTAGCCTTGAAAAACACTGGCACTGTCCGATCACCGTAACGCCCGAAAAATGAATCCCGATGAACATCCGAATGTCGTATTACGGTAGTAGAGTAGTGATTAGAACCCGGCCTCCTCGGCTCAACGGCCACACAGCTGAGCACACTCACATAATTACGCCTGAAACAACTCTGACCGTACTCACTCACTCACTCACTCGCTATCTATACTCATCATCATCATCATCATCATCACTGATTGCGGAACGTCTACTCTCTCTCTCTCTAACTTTCTCTCTCTAGAGAAGGTCGTGATGTGAGACCTCGCTAGGGTTAGGGTTCTTGTTGACCAGAGAGAGCGATTTGGGCGAGATTCGATGGGGAACTGTTGCAGATCTCCGGCGGCCGTGGCGAGGGAGGACGTGAAGTCCTCGAATTACGAGAACGGCAAGCGCGGCGGCGGCGGAGGCGGTGGAGGCGGCGGCGGAGGAGGAGGTGGAGTTGGAGGGGCGAAGAAGACGATCACTGTGTTGAGCGGAGTGTCTAAGGAGGGGATCGAGGAGAAGTACGTGGTGGATCGCGAATTAGGGCGGGGAGAGTTCGGAGTGACGTATCTGTGTATCGATCGCGACTCGAGAGAGCTCTTGGCGTGCAAGTCGATCTCGAAGAGGAAGCTGAGGACGGCGGTGGACGTGGAGGATGTGCGGAGGGAGGTGGCAATCATGAAGCACTTGCCGAGGAACGGGAGCATTGTTTGCTTGCGAGAGGCGTGCGAGGACGACAATGCGGTGCATTTGGTGATGGAGCTGTGCGAGGGGGGAGAGCTCTTCGATCGGATCGTCGCGAGGGGGCATTACACTGAGAGAGCCGCCGCAGCGGTCACCAGGACTATTGTGGAGGTTGTTCAGCTGTGTCACAAGCATGGTGTGATCCATAGAGACTTGAAGCCTGAGAATTTCCTCTTCGCGAACAAGAAGGAGAATTCCCCCTTGAAGGCCATTGATTTTGGGCTGTCGATTTTCTTCAAGCCTGGTAAGCATTTCAATCAAGACTTAATTTTTAATTTTTATAGGGTAGAACATGGAGAGGTAAGAGGTTAAAGTGGAGGCTAGTGGGCTAGAATTGCTACTCAGCTGCTATGTTTCGTTGATTCGTTCATTTATTTAACTTTTTAGGTTCATTTTTTGGGTATGTGTCACTACTCAGGACCAAACAAGCTTCACTAATGGAATGGCACTTTTATGTTAGGTTTAGGTCATTTAGGATTGGTCTTAATCTTACATGTTCTTTAAGATCTCGTTTCGATAGCTTTTAGTAGTGCATTCTGATTTTTATGATAAATGAGGACGGAGATCGGTTGTTAGTGGAATTACTTTTTTCATTGAATAGTGATGGTTTTTTGATTAGATTTTCAGCTAATTAGATGACACCCACATTCTAACATTACTAGTTATTTCGTCACAGAGAGGCCATTTTCATATTACATATCTGGAGCCAGGAATAGGAACCTTGTTTTAGTTTTAGGGGTCATTCTTTGGTGCTAGAGTGTCGAATTCAGACAACTGGATGCCTTTAGTCTTCCTTATGATCAGCAATAAAAGATTACTGACAGATAGATGATGTTACCGCTGAACCAGATATAGTTATTGGTTATAGCATATACTCCAGAACAAGGTTAAGGTTCAAATTTCATATGGAGCACCGAGTCATGCATTCTTGCCACCTGGATAAATAGGCAATGTTGTCTGTGCATTTCGCTATTTGGATTGATGACTTTGAAAGAGAGCTGCCCTGAGGGACGGTTTTTTAAATGAATACTAGATTTAGTTTGGACACCTGTCCTTGTTTAATGTGAAGACGTCCTATGATGTTTGAGTTCTACACCAGGTTAAGTTAAGATATCAGTTGGATAGTAAATGCAGACTTAACTTGTACATATACTTTCCTCTTCTCAGGAAGGCCTCAATTCCTTGGATGAACCTGATACGGACATGGACTGCTTATTTGATTTGGAGATTTTTGTAGCTGCTGGTCATTGTTGTCTGAGGTTACCGTGACAGACTACTTTGACTATGCTAAGTTGCTGGCTGTGCTAGTGCATGATACAACCTCGTAACACATTTTTTACGGCATTGGTTGTGGCACTGGCTACCTCAACTTGCAAGCCCTCCCGATTCCTAATTTGTAATCCTCTTTTTGACCTTCGTAATTGGTGAAGCTCTAGGTAGTTCCATTAATTGCTTTATATCCTCAAAGGTCTGGGTACTAACATTCATGGGCCTGTCTATGTCTGTTATTCTCTTGATATGCTATTCTTAGGCTAGATAAAGTTAGCTTGATCTCATTTTGGAGTTTCATATGAGAATAGAAACAACATTATCTTAGAATCAATTTGGCTTCATGCATAGATCGTCCACTATGTAGGCAATTTTCCTTATAAGAAGATTGATAAAAAAAAAAAAAAAGAGAAAAGAAATTAGATCTTCATATAATATTTATAGATTTATAAAAAAAAATATACGGTAGGGTGCCTAGAGATTTTTTTTGGTGGGTTCCAAAAAGAAAAGAAGTGAATGCTTGGCTACATAGACAATATTAAATATATGTACGAAGGAGTAGTTACAATTATAGACATTTGGAGGAACCAATTTTTTTTTTCCCATTACAATAGCACTACATCAAAGATTGTCCTTAAGCTCACATCTCTTTTGTTTAGTTATAGATGAACTACTAATGCATATCCAAAGGATATACCATAGTATATGTTATTCGATAATTTCTTTCTCAAAAGAAGTGGTGTATGTTATTCAAAGATGATATTGTTCTAGTGGACAAAACAAAAATATTGAGTGAATAGAAAATTAGAACTTTAGACTGCGGAGGAATACTTTAGAATCTAAAGGGTTTAAGTTGAGTAGGACAAAGACCGAATACATGCATTGTGAGTTTAGAAGTATTAGCATCGAGATGGAGTGGTAAAATTAGGGGAAGTAGAAATCTTGCTCTCAATAATTCAATTTTGCTGGAGTTGATTCTTAAACTTCGGGGCTAAAAGTCAAATGGAAATGTGTACATTATGAAAATGACAGTCTCACTTTGGAATACTACATGGGTATTTGATCTTGTCCATATGCCTGCTAGGAAGATCTTGTCTATTGTGAATCTGTTAGTATGATTTTTAACTTGTATTAGCTATAGGAGAGTCACTATAAGGAATAAAAAAGAAAATGCTTCTTATTACTATAAAATACGAATGTTACTTAAAAAAGGTTAAGTAAATGGAATTTTAAATTAAAACATGAAATGTATGTAATTAACTAGTAGCTGCTTCAGGTCAAAGCATCTCTAGTGAGATGGATGAGGCATAACTTGCCAAAGATAAGGTTGGGGGAGGTCGTGGGTTTCTTATAAAAACTCAACGGAATGTAAAAAGGGGGGCGCATCTCATCAGCTACAGACACCATGATCGCATGCATAGCCCTACCAGACTAGGGACTTACCTTTATTCAGAAATATTGTGTTACTGTTGTCCTATAAATTGTCTATGAATCAGGCTTTCTGTATGCTAGTGTGCATCACATAATCATAATCTTTCATATATTTGTTCAGTCAATGATTTGATATTCCCTGTGCTCCATGGCTCAATCCCTTACCTATAACCAAAATAAGCACAGTAAATTGCTTGTTACCTATTATGGATGGGTTGCCATTGCAATACATCATTGAATGTTAATTGAGATATATTTGAATCTCATCATATAGAGGGTCTTTAACCAATCAATATGAGACACAATTAGCAGCTAGATAGGCTAAGGTTTTGGCATATGCCATTTTAATAGCCTGATCCTTCAGTGCGATTTCTGTTGATTGATTTTGTGAATGCTATTAATAATATTTATTCATGGTAATTAACTGCCTTTTTGGGTTTATTACCATCACGAATTATGTTTGTCAGTCTGACTTAAGTCTTTGATTCCCTAAAACAGAGTCAGAACAAGGTGTTGCACAAGCTATTCTTCGCGGAATCATAGACTTCAAACGGGATCCATGGCCTAACATTTCTGAGAGTGCTAAGAGTCTGGTTCGGCAAATGCTGGAGCCTGATCCTAAACTTCGTTTAACTGCAAAGCAAGTGCTTGGTATTTACTTATCTTTCACATACTAGTTTTTACTGAATTTCTTATTTTCTTCCCTTTTTTTTACTTGATAAGTTGATAATGTTTGGCATGCTTTCTCCTTTTGTTGTACTTCTACTCCAGTCGGTCTCTTTCTGTAATCAAATATTATAAGTTGGGTAGAATGGATGTCCATTAAGCTTTGTGAAGGAAAGAGGACCACTTTCCAAATTTTTGAAGATCTTAGAGCATGAATCCCTCATTAGTAGTGGTTGACTGTTTTTCTGAAGATCTTACTAATTCTGAATATATGTTCTTCATTCATTTCGATTTATGCGGCTAGGACAGTCAGTTGAGATAAAGCCAGTCTGATCTACAGCTAGTTTTGCTGTTATACTTGTGTAGACCTGAGTCAGTGTGCCCATGACTTAGTGCACTTGTGTTTCTCTAATGTATTCCTTCAAAGTTCTAATTTCTTATTCACTCCATCTCTTGTTTCATCCACTAAGACAATATCATCTGCAAATAGTATACACCATGGTATATCCTCTTGAATATGCTTTGTTAGTTCATCCAAAACTAGCGTAAAGAGATATGGGCTTAAAGCCGATCCTTGATGTAGTCCTATCATAATGGGAAAATCTTTTGTAGTTCCTCCGAATGTCTTTATACTAGTTACTACTCCATCGTACATATCCTTAATCGTGTCTATGTATCTAGCATGCACCCTTTTCTTTCTAGAACGCACCAAATAACATCTTTAGGAACCCTATCATATGCTTTTTCTAAATCTACAAATACCATATGAAGATCATTTTTCCTTTCTCTATATTTTTCCATCATTCTTCTTACAAGGAAAATTGCCTCCATAGTTGACCTTTCAGGTATGAAACCAAATTAGTTCTCTGATATTGTTGTTTCTCTTCTTAACGTATTGTCAATTATCCTCTCCCAAAGTTTCATAGAACCAGACTGCCCACATAGGCGATTTGCTTCTCAACACTTAGGTAATGCCTTCCAATCATTGGTTTGTACTAGGTAAAATATGTAGTTGATTTTCCATACAATATGATACTCTACTTGCTTTCGTCACCATCGGTTTGTACTAGGTAAAATATGTAGTTGATTTTCCATACAATTTGAAACTCTACTTGCTTTCGTCACCCATCGGTTTGTACTAGGTAAAATATGTAGCTGATTTTCCATACAATATGAAACCCTACTTGCTTTCGTCACCCATCAGCTCATCAAGTCATCGAGAAAACTCTTAATATTACTTCTATTAGTGTTCTCTTTATTTGCAAAGCATTGTCTGTTTTCAAGCCTTTTCTTTTCCTTACTTGCAGAGCATCCCTGGCTCCAAAATGCCAAAAAGGCTCCAAATGTGCCTCTTGGGGATGTTGTCAAATCAAGGCTTAAGCAGTTTTCAATGATGAACAGATTTAAGAGAAAGGCTTTAAGGGTTTGTTAAACTTTTTCTGCAACTTCTCTCTCAATGGTTCAGTTGCAGGAGTATTTATTGACATAGCATCGGTTTCAATCTTGTACAGGTTATTGCTGATCACTTATCTAGTGAAGAAGTTGAGGACATCAAAGAAATGTTCAGGAAGATAGATAGTGATAATGATGGTATTGTTTCAGTTGAGGAACTAAAGATTGGACTACAAAAGTTTGGTTCCCAGCTTGCTGAGTCTGAGACGCTTATTGAAGCTGTATGTAGAACATTTTATCTTCTTTAGACATTTTGTGCCTGGTTCTAGAAAGAGTCTTTTTATCGCTTTGAGGTTTAATCTTCTATTATTATGGATAACTCCCTAGTTCAGTCCTAATCTTCCCATGAAGCTCAAACTTCTACTACCAATTTCCTTTGTTCACAAAACTTCAATGTTTCGAGTTCCATAATACCGCCTTTGTATTCGAATTTCCAACCGGATTTTTCTTTCTGCACTGCAAGAATTTATTGTGACATCAATTTTTTTCTTCGTATTAAGAGTTTGCTAATGCGTTATTTCGCTGCTTTAATGTATAGCTCTACCCCAAAATCATTTGTTTGTTGGTTTGCTTCTGTGCTGATTTACCTACTTCAAGGAACGCAGGTAGATGCAAATGGTAAAGGAACACTTGATTATGGTGAATTTGTGGCTGTCTCTCTTCATATGCAAAGAATGGCCAACGATGAGCATCTACGCAAAGCGTTTTCATACTTTGACAGGGATGGCAATGGTTTCATTGAGCTGGAGGAGCTACGTGATGCATTAATGGAAGATGGAGTCGCAGACTCTGTGGATGTAGCGAATGATATCTTCCAAGAAGTAGACACTGATAAGGTACATAGCATGGATTTTCATTGCTATATATATATATATTTTTTTTTTTTTGGTGTGGTACCTGCATTCTGACCTGTATATAAACTGCAGGATGGTCATATCAGCTATGAAGAGTTTACAGCAATGATGAAAACAGGTACCGACTGGAGAAAGGCTTCTCGACATTACTCGAGAGGAAGGTTTAACAGTCTCAGTGTCAAGCTAATGAAGGATGGCTCTTTAAACATGAGTAGCACGCAGTGAGCACTATACAACAATACCATTACCACATCACGGAAACCTCAGATTGTCCCACATTCCATGGATATCTTGGGCATAGTATTCCTTACGATTTCAATTATCGAGAAATCCTTTGCTGGTTAGGTCCATTATGATTGCTGGCTAGCGGTCGATCTTGTCGATGAGGATGGAGTGAATGTGAAACTCATGGTCCATATTTGTGCAGCCAAGTTGTATTCTTCTGCCTTTCACATGGACAATTCTTTTATGGGAAGACTCTGGTTCATAGCATTTCAAGGTTGATATTATGGTCCTTTTGGTGTGTTGTTTGTTTAAGTGTTTGTCTTGTACTGTGATGAACTCTAATCTGAAGTATTAACAACCACTTATACACTTTCTTGTAGAGTTATTCATGTATAAGATATGATTTGTTACTGAGAAGACCCTGGCCTGATGTTGTCAAATGACCTTCGTTTTTCTGATAGTTAGTCATTTGACCTCTACTTTTAAGAATTTTAAGCTGAAGAATATGCATATCCTGCTTTATTTATATCATTCATGAATGTCAGAACTTACCAGCTATCGAAGAACGATAGGGTGACATCCTTTTGTTACCTACATTCGCGACACAGTTGCTGGTGCCTTTGGATCATGAAATGAGATGTGCGTGCACAACTGTGTAGCAAATGTATGTAATAAAGGATGCCATCTTTTGGTTTCCCTAATCGTTACAAGGCGATGCTCAATCATAAATTTACTTGAAGAATGTACGACATACATCAACATGAGTGTGGGGCGTGCAAATTTAGTGCGTCGTTTTTAGCATTTCTTGAGATAATTAATGTCAGCAAGATTTGGATTTTCAAGCAGTTTTTAAGGAATTTGTTTTGATGAAAAGCGGTGGGAACACATTGGAGATTGGATGACCTCTGATCATTTTCAGCTCTTTTCATGTCTTTTTCAAGCTTAGTCTTTCATTTATATAGTATTTGGATTTTGGAATGCAATCAAAACAGGTACCTCTCCAATCCACAATTAGTTGAGGCAACTACGCAGCACTTTGTACTATAAAGTAGGCTTACAATCAAATGTGAACGTTTAGGTACAGGTCACAAAAAGTTGGTATTTAGCCTCACAGAATTTATGGTCCTAACAAATTGGGGTCCCAACTAAAGGTGACGGAGTACTAGTCATACACATTTTTAAGCTGATTCTTGCTTCTCTAATGCATTAAAAACTTTAATTAAAATGTTGAGATCAAAGAAGTTCATAGTGGTGCCTAAAAAAGTTCACATTTATAATTGTAAATCATTGCTGCAATTGTACAAGTATATGCAGTTATTTAATTCTTTAGTCTTCTTTTCTTTAGCACCCACAGGTAGTCGGCCGACCAATGCGAATGGAATAGACTATAGATTGACTTTGGAGCTCATATTTTAAATAACATTCTCGTTGCTATATATTGTGGTCCAAGCCCAAGCCTTTCCTGTTATATTATTAAATGTGTGTCGAACCATTTAAAAACACGTCTCACGGCGAGTCTGAACACAAAAGTAGCTTGTGTGTGGTTGGTGTCCTAAGTGACGTCCAAGTATCACTTTTGTTTAGTTAATTAAAAAGTACCAATCATGCGGACAATTTACTAAGTTCATATGAAGTCACTTAAATAAGAAGTTGAAGATTCAAATTTTGACGGAGAAGTTGATTTCTTTCTTATTTCTTGGATAGGAAATATAAGAAATCCAAATTGATCCTCTTGTGCCTGAATTTCTAAACGCTTCAGTTATATTATACGTCCATCATCAGTCCATGTACTCAAATTAGTTAAAACACAGTTAATTATTTGACAAAAAATATACAATTAATTCAAATCATTTGAGTCAAAGATGAGACTGTGGCGTGTTAGAACTCCAGTGGGTGACTACAATATACCTTTTTTTGGACATAGCGAGTTTTCAGTACAAATTTCTCCGTCAAACCATTAACTTTCCTTCTCATCTTATTTTCTCTGTTGGCATTGAAGAGCAAAGCAAAGTTGTTTTGAAAATCAAAACAATTTTACTTTTTTTTAAGTCTAAAAAAAGTTCATTGATTCTTATATTAAGTGGGTAAGCCAACTGAAATGTAATAGATATTATATTGCATATTAAAGTCCAAAACTATCCTAATCAAAATAAGGTGAACTACCCCACAAATAGGGCACAAATAGGAGACAACTACTTCAATTTGACGAAACATCTGTATGAGGAGACAAACCTAAATTAAATATAAACTAAACTTAGCACAAAATAAAAATTAAATCCTAAAATCAAACTAAACTCTAACAAAAGAAGTGAAAAATACAGAAGTAAACTACCACAACATCACTATAAAATTGCCATGACCACATGCTGTCGGAACACCACTGCACATGAATCATCGAATGCTCACAATGTACCACGCTGGAAACACTGTTCATGCACTACTGCGGCAAAGCACCGATCGAGCACCAAACTTCGCTGCTAACCCTTAACTGTTACCGCGTCACGGTGCTCGCATCCCGTGTTCATTCGCCGCAACACTTCGCAACTGCTTACCCGAGACCAATAACCCTTTTCACCTTATACCCCAAAAAAATATTTTCTATTATTTTTTATGACCTCAACCTCTTTAGCATCATCACAACTCTGTCATCGCCTCTACCGCGTCTTTAAACAAGAAAAAAGAAAGAAAAAGGTAAAGGGAGATACCGAGACACAAGAAAACAAATGAAACCAAAAGCATCAGAGACGGAGTTCACTATTATGAGATAAAGGGCGCGGTTAAAAAGGCCGGCGAACAAGGATGGAATTCGGAAGAAAACTGCGTTTTGACTAATGTATGCTACTAGAGTGTTAATTTGGTACTTGCTCCGGACAAGCGCTCATTAGTGATTGTGAAAGCTATGATACTCTGTCACTCTCCACCACCACTTCAAATTAGTGGGATTAAAGGCTAATTAACCCATTAATTAATAGTATATATAGCTGTTTATTTACGACTAACATATGTTAATGGTACAATATTTTATATGAATATATCATATTTGATTTATAGTGACTTTGAGAAATATCAACAATGGCAACATATATCGTGCGCACCAAAATGTTTTATTAATTAATCAAGTCCCACACTAAGTTTTGCTATTTCTGTTAAATGTTGATGAATATCTGATTCACTTATTAAGTTTGGTTCAAACCCAACATCATGCGTACAAGTATAATTTAATATGAAAAACATTTAAATATATGTCGGCAATAATGATATATATATATAAAAGAACTCATAACTAATTCTTGAGTGGTAAGTGAAATTACTCTCTTGCCCTTTTTAATTTTGTGATATACAACTAAGATAATAAGCAAGAATGTTGATTATTTCATCCATCACTTAATTTTACAATTTTACTCTTTTTAAAAATCATCTCTTACAAGTTACGAATCCATATTTTTTTTTATCTTTCACTCAATTTGACAATTTTACCCTTTTTAAATCAATTTAATAGATATTGATATATCTTTCTATCCTTTATTAGATTTCATTTCTTTTTTTTTTTAATTTTTTAACAATTACAATTTTCCAAATGAAATACATTCCTATTTATAGATAACAAAGTCTAGCTATCAACTTTCACGTATCCAAAAAAAGATTCACATTACTTCTTTATATTTTGTCATATTCAAGAACCTTTTTCTTTTTAATTTTTTTATTGCAATTGCTAGTAAAAAATATTTTATTAGATTGATAGGTCACTTTCATTCTTCGTATTTATATATTGTTTTGTTTCTTATATTAGAACTTAATTGTCTTATATTCCTTTAAGACTCATAATTTTTTTTTAATAATGAAAACATATTCTCATACTTGAATTGCGCTCGCGAGTTCGTTCATGCGAAGCACGTTTGTCAACTAGTGTGTGTGTGTGTCTATATATATATATATATATATATCTTTAAAAATGCCATGTATAATATATAGGTAAACACAATTCATTTTTATCTTTTTATTATGTTAACTTTTATATTGGACTCACCTGAACATATGTAGGTACGAGCCTGTGGATCTCCACCAGTATGAACAGTTAAGCTTTCAGTTAAGAGAACAAGGAGGGATCCACGTACGCCATGCACCGCAACCCTTATTATCTTTGATCTAAGAAAAACATTTTTGTAATTAAGGCAATTGAGAAAAAACTTAATTATAATTCTTTTTGGTAAGAAAGAAAAAATTAATTATAATTAAAGTGAACAAGCCAAAACACCCTTTCGTAAAAAAAAAAAAGGGGTCAAAACACCCAATTTTATATAATATACCAGTTCATTTTAATTTATGTAGTGTAGGAAAACGTGAGTTGATTTGAACTTTATTCTTCCAAGTCAAAATCCATTAATTACTAATGTAAAATATTTCAAAGTGCTAAATTTAATGTAGAAGTTATAGATTGTTTGCCTTACCAAACACAGTTATTAATTGAATATATATAAGCAAATTAATTAATTAATTAATTAGTTAGAACCGTATATAAATGCTGTGCGACGTACTTAATTAACTGATTAATCGTCCCTAATATGTGTATGTCAAAAAGATGCATTGTTTTCGAAAAAAGAAAGAAAGATGTGGGCCATGTGGCATTGAAATTAAAACACAAGTACATTTGTTTAGAAAGGGCTAATTAATCACGTTACGATACCAGAGACGTGTAGATTTCAGCTGATTGGTCAGATATATATAAAAAAGGAAAATAATAAAATGACCTACTTTTAACCCACACTTTAGGCACGCATCTTTATTTTTTAACCATTTATGACTCTTTCTTGTCTCCCCAGACGTGGCCTCACATATGACAAAATACCATAAACAGCTAAAAGACAAGAGTGTGCTCAAAGTGTGCGTTGAGAGTGTATTATATCATCATTTTCCTATAAAAAATAAGGCAATGGTAGAAGACAAGCAAGGTTTGAAAAATCGACAAACTTCGCCGAACTTCGGCCGAAGTTTGTCGATTTTCTAAGTGGCGAAGTGAATTTTAGGTGCTCAAATAAAAGTACACTATTTCGCCCAAAAATTCGATGAACTTCTGGAACTTCGACAACTTTGATCGAAACTGGACCAAAATAGAAGTAAAAATGTAGAACTTCGATTGAAGTAACTCTATTTCGACGAACTTCGGGAACTTCGACAACTTCAATTGAAATTAGACCAAAATAGAAGTAAAAATGTAAAACTTTGATCAAAGTAACTTTGTTGCGACGAAATGTTAAAATTATCCCCGGGAATAAAAAAAGATGAATCCATACCTTTGCGTTTCTGATCTCTGAAGGACTGAGCATTGATGTAATGGTTGTCTTGAATTTTGAAAGGGGTTTTAACTCTTCTTACCAACTTTTGAAGCTTTGAAGAAGACACGGAGGACATTGAGAAGGAGACGTGAAGAAAGGTAAGGTCGCAGAGGATATGAGTGGAAGATTGAGCGACTGGACGAAGAAGGGTTTCGGGTTTGTGTGTGCCGCACTTGTGTGATTGAGGAGGGAGTGAGGGACGATTGGATAGAGAGGGTTTTTTTCTTTGGACTTTTTCTTTTGTTCACATTGACAACGAGAGAGAGAGAGTTTTGCTTGGTAATTGGGATCCACATCCACCAAGTGACTATTTTTGTACACAAGTGTGTACACCAACTCTATCTACTCTTTGATTATACATTGAGATTGTTATTTTATATTTTTTTTATATCTAAGATTGCAATTTTTTTAAGTGTTGGTGAAGTAAAAAAATCATTTCCCTATATATACAAACTTTAATTTTGAGCTGTTATTTGTTAAACTTGTAGGGGCTAATATGTGTGTGTGCATCTTTTTTTTTTTTTGAAGAGGAGGGCTAATGTTAATATCTTCAAAAAAAAATAGTGAAGAAATTAAATGACAAAAAAGCACCGAAGGACATCAACTAGGCCATCGGCGACTCCGTTCTGTAGTGTTTTTTTTTATGTATGATAATGTATGTTTTTATTTTTTGTATTGTATGTTTTTAGTGTGGGCTTTCTTTTTTTTTTAACAAATTGGTTATACATCTCTTAAAAATAATCAGTTACTCATTCAAACTTTGTTTTTCACTTCTACTTCATTTGTTTAAAAATACTTGATTATGTCAAATCCATGCTTAAGCTTTTCCACCCGTAACACAAAATAAAATAACATCTACAAACTAACTTCTCTTCACATTAAGTGTAAAAAAACCAAAATATATCATATAAAATAATATAAAAACATATAATAATGTCACACATGTTGTGAATTGCGTTTATCGCAAAAATGACTATTAAAACAAGCGTGTTGTGATCATTTTGCATTATTATTGTATAATTAAGTATATTTCTAACATTTTTATGAAGGAATTTGAGTTTTGAAGCATTTAAAATGAAATTCCATAAACTTTCGTGCATTGGTGAATTTTTGTCAAACTTTCGTTATCGAAGTCAACTTCCTCGAATTACTTCTGTATTTTAAGTGAGCGAAGTTTAAGGGGAAGTCGAATTTTCGAACCTTGGACAAAAGTGAGAAAAAATAAAAAGCTGTATAGATAACATGCATAGACATAACAACCAATTGAGTGACTTAAAGGTACAGTATGGGATTTAGAAGTAAAAGCTCATGAGTTCAAACTTTGGTGGGTTGCAATGCTAATGGATGTTTTGCAACATGTAATATGTGGTAGTTGTAGAAGTGTTACAGATATACATCCGCCCAGCAAGCCTCAAGTCGGAGCTTATGGTTTCTAATTAAGCTCTATTTTTTGTTATATGTATATATATTCTTTCCTTTCTTTTTTTCTTTTTCCTTTTTTTTTTTATAATTGTGAGTATCTGAACTGCCTCGGCTCTTCCTGATTAAGGCCTAATTAATTCCACGGGGATTAGGTGGGGCATGATGGGTACTCTAGCTATACTTACCCAAATTAAAATGTCGAAGGAAAATGATTTATTTGTCGCGAATTGAACGCATTACCTTACTAAAGCCTTGTTTGTTTGCGTTATACTTAGAAAGCATACCTATTCTTTCTTACATATCTATTCTTTTTTTTTTTTACTTCAGTGGGAATCGAACCACGATCTCCCGAGATCTTACCTTTTTAGCAAGTGATGTATTTATTATCTCACCTGAGAGGCTTTGATAAGGGAGCATATCTATTCTTAATTTCTTTAAAAGCAAAGAGGGAAGATTTATTAATTTTTATTATTTTTTTAAAGAATCAAGTTAAGAGTGAAGAAATTTAAAATTGATAATTAACAACTCTTCTTTTTTGTCTCGTCTAATGGCTTGTTCTTGCGTCTTATCCTTATGATAAGTTTTGTCTTTATTTGTGTTATTTCGACCCTATAACCATGACGTCTTCATCAAAGGAGGGAGACATTCATGAGCTCTGTGATGATATAAGTATTGATGGAAATGATGAACAAGGATTAGTTCTTGCAGAGGGTGAGTTTGAAAAAGAAAAGACTGATTACTCCAAGATTCTGGTGGGAAGGTTTCTCTCAGATCATCCAATCAACTTCGGAGCCATGAGGGACACCTTGGCAACAATATGGAGACCCGTAAAGGGTATGTTCGCCAGGGAGATAAAGACTCTAAACTTATTCATTTTTCTTTCTTCCAAGACTGAGATGTCCTTCGAGTCAAGGACGACGACCCCTGGACTTTTAATCAACAAGCACTGTTGTGGAAATAACTGAAGGAGTTTGACCAATTGGCGGAATTGCAATTGCATGAGATTGAAATATGGGTACAAGTTCACAAGTTGTCGGTGGGTTTTCTGAATGAGCAAGTAGCAAAATCAATTGGAAACAACATTGGAGTCTATGTCAAAACTGATGAGAAAAGTTTGCCTAATATGTGGATCGATTAGCTACGAATCAAAGTATGTATGGATGTGAGGAAGCCCCTGTTGATCAATATGAAGCTGAAAAGGAGTGGAGGAAAATGGTTTGGGCCGAATTTGTTTATGAACAAGTACCTACATTTTGATTCTATTGTGGGTTGATAGAACATTTTCGGAGAAGTTCTGTGAGGCATTGTTTGATTGTGAAAATCCATCCACAAAAAGGAAGTATGAAAGTTTTCTGAGAGCCCAAGTTCGAAGAACGAGCAACCCAACTTCGAGGAGATGGTTGAGGAATGAGGACGGGGGGCAAATTTCGGTGGCCGGAGGTGACGATGATTCTGGTGACGTAGCAGGCAACTCACATGCTCACAATCGAAGCCTTAATCAGGGGATTACACAATCAAGGAGGATGTGATTGATAGAGGCATATATGGGAAGTTGACTAAAGAAAACTCAAATGCTTAACTCCCTAATTAGGGAGATTGCGCGAGTAAGGAGGACGTGGCTGATAGAGGCATTGACTAAAGGAAATTCAAATTCAAAACTCCCTAGTCAACTGGTGGCAAATCCAAAACGGTTAAGAGTGGGGATGAAAATTGATTTAAATGGTTCACAAGTACCCGAGATGCAGAATTCAAAAAACTTGTTTGCAGCGGGCCCAATGAATACCCAGGCTCGCCAGATAAAATGAGTACACTATTTTGGAACTGTCGGGGATTGGGCTCTCTGCGGACAGTAAGAGTTCTAATAGATTTGAAATTTGCTCAAAGGCATATATTTTCTATTAACTTAATGTGTTTATCTACACAAACATACAAATGAATTTATGAAAATATTAGAATGAATCCTTGATTGATTTATAATTGATTCATTGAATCCTTAATTGGTTTAATAAATCAATGTGATTGATTTGGTTCAATCAATCAATATGATTGATTTGTGATTGGTTGATTATGTAGCGACCCTCAAATTTAATTGGTGACATGTGTCGTGTTTTACAGGACCATGACCTATCGTCTTGATTTGTCATATTACTCAAGCCTTGGGAGTCGACACTGAGGTATATTTTATTTTTCTGTGATGTTTGTATTATTATTTATACCCAAATAAGAACACTGTGTGTCATAGTGTGTAGTTTTTGTTTATAAATCGCCATGAATTTTTGTGTGAGATTTAGCTAGGAAAAACATAAATTTAGGGTTTAATATTGATAATTTAACACCGAAAAATGATAATTAGTGAATTATCAAAAAATAATAAATAATTAAATAAAATGTGGGAGCGAGGTTATGTTCGGGAACGTACGCGGTGCGAGTTGAGAGTTGAAACACCTCCGGAAACAAGGGTTTTGAGCGAGAAATGGAGTGGTTTTGGAAATTAAGTCACCCATTGAAGTTAAGTTAGTGTGCCAGAGTTGGTGGAAGGGATGAAGAGGAGACACAAGATTAACCTCGGGATCCGTGCGTGAAATGAGATGTATGGAAAGTATAAATATCAACTTTTCTCTCTCCTCTCATCCATTTGATCATTTCGTTCAACGAGAGGGAGAACGAGAGAGTGTGGTTTTCATGGGTTTGCGGACACGTTCCGATGTCATGGATTGACCCAATACGCGTAAAAAGCTAGGATTCCTACTCATTATGTGTTTATCTACGGTTTGATGTTAATTTTGGAGGTTTTTGTTGCGACGATTTCAGATGAATTTTTGGAAAAATGTTGGGAAATGATTTTGGTTGATGATTTTGATATCAATGGAGTGTTTTATAGATGAATTGGCGATTGATTGGTGAATTGGAAGTGAATTAGAATTTTTGTGAATTTTTGTGAATTTTTGAAGAATTTTGAGTTATTTTCGAATCGGGGGTTCACGTAGGTTTAGGCCGAGCGAGATCCAGTTTTATGGGGAACTAGGGCCGTCACAGATTGAATCCTTAATTAGTTCAATCAATCAATGTGATTCCTTAAATCAAGGATTTCTCTTATACTCCCCCTCAAGTTGATGTGTGAAGATTTGAAATACCCGGCTTGCCCAAAAATGTAGCAAATTGTTCTTTGCCTAAAGCCTTAGTGAAGATATCTACAATTTGATCCTTTGAATGAAATTTTTGTGGAGAGATTTCTTGGGATTGCACTCATTCTCGTACAAAGTGGCAGTTCATTTCAACGTGTTTTGTCCGTTCATGATAAACTGGATTTGCAACAATATGTAGCGCATCTTCATTGTCACAAAACGACGCAGTGGGTTTTTGTTGAGGTGCTCCTAACTCAATTAGCAACCAGCGTAACCAAATAACCTCACTAACTGTTGTAGCCATGGCACGGTATTTCGCCTCTGCAGTTGATCGTGCCACAACAGATTGTTTCTTGGATCGCCATGAAATTAGTGCCATGCCTAAAATGATGAAGTAACATGTTGTTGATCTTCGTGTTAAATGGCATCCTCCCCAATCAGCATCACAATATGCTGTAAGTGATGGGTTTACATCAGCTGGTAGAAAAATGACTTGCCGAGGCGCTGATTTTAAGTATCGTAAAACTCCATTTGCAGCATGCATATGTTCTTTGTTTGGTTTGTTAACATATTGACTCAAGAGGTTAACTGCATAACATATGTTTGGTCAAGTAATAGATAGATATAATAGTCGACCAACCAATCACCTGAACTGACTTGCATAAACCAACCCATTATCTTTTGTAGTGAACTTGATATTTTGCTCAATAGGAGGGGAACAAGGGCGGCAACCTTGCATTCCACTTTCTTCTAAAATGTCTAATGTGTATTTTTGCTGACTCAAGAAAATACCATCTGATGATTGGGCTACTTCAATTCTAAGGAAATACTTTAAATCCCCCAAATCTTTAATACTAAAAGTCTCGTCGAGGTATGATTTCACCTGCTGAATTTTGGTGAGATCATTGCTAGCTAAAATCACATTATCAACATAAATTAGTGTCAGGGTGAAACACTCTTGATTTCTATAAATGAATAGAGAGTGATCAACCTTAGATTGAGAAAAATTAATGGTAAGTAAAGTTTGTGTGAACTTGTGATACTAGTTTCATGAGGCTTGGCACAAACCATATAGTGATTTGTTAAGCTTGCAAACTCTTGTTTTCCCCTGTTTTGCAAATCTTTGAGGGATTTTCATGTAGACTTCTTCTTCAAGATCACCATGAAGGAAAACATTATTGACATCCAACTGATGAATATGCCAATTTTGCATAAAGGCAATTGCTAAGACACATCTAATTGTGTTTAATTTAGCAATAGGTGCGAATGTCTCATGAAAATCAATGCCCTCTACTTGTGTGAAACCTTTGGCGACTAGGCGAGCCTTTTAACGCTCAATTTCACTGTTGGGTTTATACTTGATTTTGTATACCCATTTTGAATCAATAGCTTTCTTCTCTTGTGTTAACAATTCCAGACTACAAGTGTCATTTTCTTCTAGTGCTTTGATTTCCTTCTTCATGGCATCTCTCCAATGTTTATGTTGCACTTCCTGAGTAAATGTTCTTGGCTCATCATTTGTTGTGATAGTAGCAAGGAAAGCTTTATGTGAGTTTGAATTTTTTTTGTATGAAACTAAATGTGAAAGAGGATACATTACCGAGTTCCCTATTGGAGTGGTTGACTGTGGGTGCATAAGGGATAGTGGCAGGCTAACGAAAAAATCTTGCAAAAGCTTTGGTTGTGTCTTGATCCTCTTCCCAATCCCTTATGATTCCATAGAATCAATTGGGACAAGTGTTTGTTTTTCTGTAACATCTGCAGATTCATTCAGCCCATGCGGTAATGAATCAGGTGTACTCGATCTTTGTGAGCTACCAGATTGAGTGAAAGGGATCTCATCATCAATAGGAACTTATTGTTTTAGATGATTTGGAATATGTGATGGTTTATCACTTACTTTATATGGGAAAACATCTTTAATAAAACTTACATCTCTAGAGGTGTAAAAACGATGTTCAGACATGTAGTAGACTCAATATCCTTTTGTGTCATTGGGACAACCAAGAAACACGCACGGTTTACCTCGTTCATCAAACTTGTCACCATGCTTACTATGCATGTAAGCTAGACAACCGAAAACTTTTAGATTGTTGTAATGCAGTTTCTTCCCAAACAACACCTCATAAAGTGTTTTATTATTGATGACCTTTGATGGTAGCCGATTAATTAAGTAGCTGTTAAAATGCATTCTCTCCAAATTTGAATAGGTAGTCCAGCTTAAAATCTTAAGGCTTGAGCCATCTCCAATAAGTGTCGATGCTTCTTCTCAACAACACCATTCTGTTGTGGAGTGTAAGGACAAGTTGTTTGGAGAAGTATTCCTAGTTCATGATAAAATTTCATCATATCCATAAATTGAAACTCCAATCCATTATCGATTCTTATTTGCATGATTTTCTTCTCGAACTCAGTGTTGACCATGTTGTAGAACATAGGTATAAAATGCTTCACTTCTGATTTGTATTTCATGAGATATACCCATGTTCCCCTGCTGTACTCATCAATTATAGAGAGAAAATAACGAGCACCCGGTAATGATGAAGCTTGATAAGGCCCCCCATATATCACAATGAATTAAATCAAAACTTGAACTCGTCTTTATTTCACTTAAAATAAAAGGTTTTTGAGTTTTCTTGGTTCGTAAGCAAGAATCACAAAAAGACATACTGGAATCATTAAAAGATAACTGTAAACTTTGAAGCTTTTCAGATGAAGGATGACCTAATCTTCTATACCAAAGATTTGACTGTGTGATGCTTGTAACTGTCATTGCCGCACCACCCCTTATTGGCTCTAAGTAGTAGAGATCCCTACAGTGCTTACCCACTCCAATCAGGTTCCTTGAATGTAAGTCCTGCAGTACACGAAAATCCCAAAAACTATGAGAACACAATTATTATCCTTGGTTAGCTTGCTAACAGATAGTAAGTTGCACTTGAAATCTGGAGTCTCTAGAACATTGCTGATATTTGTTCCATTGGGGAGTGTTATTTCGCCTATCCTTTTGACAGGGATTGTATTACCATTTGGAATTTTAACTTGTGGGCTATCCACATTCAATTTATTGTCTAATACGTTACCATTGCATGTGATATGTTTAGTTGCACCTGAATCAATCACCCAAGGTTGAGAGAAGTCGATCTTATCAGCCATGTTTGTGACTGGTATTGCTGGTTGAGATGCCAACTTGCTTGATCCCGACTCTCTACCAAGATATTACAACAACCGATCGAACTGATTTGTTGAAAGCTCCGGAACTAGACTAACATTGCTCTCAACTTGTGCAGCCTTTGGTTCTAACTTTTTTATGCCCCTATCTTTTTGAATAACAATTTGATTTGTACCAGATTTATGTCAACCTGAAGGATACCCAACGATCTCATAGCATTGATCTTGGGTATGTCCCAATTTTCAACAATGTCTGCACTGTGGTCTTTCTTTTCACTCTTTGATCTCTGATATCACGATTCGTATGGAAAGTTGTCGCTTCTATGTGTGGTCTTCTACTAGTGGATATGTTTCTTTGTTGCTCATCTTCGGTGACTAAGTGATAAGCATGTCTCAAAGAGAGCATTGGTTTGGTGCTCAAGATTTGAGTCTTAACAATAGAGAAAAACTCATCAAGACCCATCAAGAAATCGTAAAGTTGCTCTCTCTTTCTCTCGTAACTCACGTAATTATTTTTGGTAGTCACACTTACACCCAAAGCATTGACACTTTTGAAGTGGTGAGATAGCTCGAATCTCATCCCATAAACCCTTCATCTTGGTGTAATATGCTGCGACCGATAACTTTTCTTGTTCGTAGTTGTGTCACCAGTTGTCTGAGCTCATATGCTCTTGGTGCGTTGCCCTTTCCAAAATTTTCTTCAAGATTCACCCAAATCTCTTGCGCGGTCTTGGCATATCGGACACTTCCTCTCACGTCCTTATCCATTGCACAACCTTTCACCATAGCATTGCATCTCATCCAGTGCGTAAAATCTAGTGATCCTGTTGCGGGCATTGAGATAAAACCGTCCACGAACCCAATTTTGTTCTTGGCGAACAAGGCATTACTCATATCATTTGCCCACTCTACATAATTCCCTTCTTGGAGTAGTTCACTTACGTAAACTTGACCGAGATTATCAGAAGAATGTAAGTAGTAAGGAGATGATGCATCGACCTTGTCGGACTTGTTTACAATTTGTGACATCTTGATGAAATTGGCTTTGAAATGCAGTGAACAGATTTATTATACTCCTTGCTCTGATACCATAATAGATTTGAAATTTGCTCAAAGGCATATATTTTTTATTAACTTAATGTGTTTATATACACAAATATACAAATGAGTTTATGGAAATATTATAATGAATTCTTGATTGATTTGTAATTGATTGATTGAATCCTTAATTGGTTCAATCAATCAATATGATTGATTCGTGATTAATTGATTGAATCCTTAATTGGTTCAATCAATCAATGTGATTCCTTAAATCAAAGATTACTCCTATAAGTTCTATTGGACCTTGTCTAAACATATAAACTCATTTTGGTATTCCTTATGGAAAGCTTAGTAGATCATGAGAGAGTAAATTGGGTTCGTAAACAATTGAGACTTAAAGGTTTGCACACAGAAAAAGACGAGAGTCATAGGGAGGCATAACACTCTTGTGGAAACAATCGGAGTAGGTTCAAATCAGCTCCTGTGACGACCCTTCCCCGACCTAGGGTCGGGTCGCCCGGCCTAGACCGCCACTTGGACCCGATACTTGAACCAGACCCAAATAACGGTCTGGTACGCCTAAACAAATAAACCTGCGGAATAAATATTGGCTAATCAAAGGATAATAATTGCGGAATGAATATAAAAAGATATCCTAAGCCAATAGATTTAAGTTCATAGAACATTAATAAAAGTTATACATCAGTTCATGCTCATTTAAACTAAACAAGTTTATTTTAATCTCCGAAATGGATCAACTAAAGGTAACTAAGATTCAAGCTACCCAAAGATCTATTTTAATTTTTAACCCCAAGTTGATAGTTTCAAAATCAAACGTACATAATATATATACAAAAACTCACATCAAGAGGAGACTTCAAGCTCGTCTCTCCCTTGCCTCAACCTAGCGCTGTCGTGGATACCTGAGATGTAAGTGGGGTGACCTAAAAGAACCAACATAGCTCGGTAATGCGAAAAACCCGCTCAACCATCAAATATGCAAGTAATACCTAATAAACATGCAAAGTCTAGCATGTGTTTGAAAAATAAACAAGGATTCATTGAATAGTAGCATAGTAACAGGATTTCATAAGAGATAAACTTATAATAAATCATCAAGTACTATCATGGACATAAGATTCATAAGTTACAATTAAATAGGAATTCATCCTTTTATAACAAATACCACGTATTTATAAGCCATCAAATTGTAACAACAATAATCATGAATAACATTAAAAAGATTGACAAATCATTTCATAAATTCAAGCTTTTATGCAAATGAGGGGGTTTCGTGAAATTATGTACTATAAAATATAATAATACAATAAATCGATGTTCCATTCAATGCGTGCTAGATATTGGCAAGAATCCGATGACCGATTCTCCTACTCTCAAAGTGATGGAAACAACCAGCTAGCATACAGGCCTTCTGTGCCCTCTCGTTTGTCCCATCAAATCAACATAGGTTCGTCCAAGCCATCACCGATGCACATCCCTATGTCTCAAGAGTACAAGAGAAGGTAACTCCAACTCATGTCCCTACGTGACATACTTATGAATTCAATTAGTCAAGTAAAGCCCTCGGTGGTAAACTCCACACATCTTGGGGTGTTAACGACCCTCGGTGGTACCACAACATTCTGAGGTATTCTTATAGATTTACTTGCTAATAAGACCCTCGGTGGAACTCCATACATTCTGGGGCCATGAATAACAGTGCATTCACATTTCATAGATACGTAGGTTCGAGCCAATACCACGACGCAACCCATAAATCTCAAGTATTTAATTCAAATATGAATCCTAAGCATAACTAATAATCATGCCACATTTGATAATTGAGCAAGCTCCCCACTTACCTGCACTCGCTGCAAATCCTAATCTCGATCCTCTCACGTTTGGGCTCGATGTGAACCATCGCGCGTCCCTATATAATTCATACATTATCACATCAATGCATATTCTAATACAAATTATAATCTAAGTCATTAGTTTCAATTTAATTGTGTTTTGGGTTCACTAGTGTGGACCCCGCGGGTCTTTGTGTCGTCCGACCATTCCCTCGGGGTATGCAGTACAACACCCCATTTGAAAGTTTGGTACATTTCCTTCATTTACTTATATTTATTCTATTTAATTCATTTATGTACATATACGTATACATATATATATACACATTAATTTTTATTTATTTATCTATTTATTTGTTTTTATTTATTTATTTATTTATTTTTTTATTTTTAAATTAAGGTCCAAGTCAGTTGACCGATCAGAGGGGGGGAGTTCGTGCTCCCCCCTTGTTGGGGTCGTGGAGGGGAGGACTCCCCTCCACGCCACTGCCCTCCTCACCTCCCTCCAAAGATAGACCCCGTGGAGGGATCCCAGCGGCTGGTCAGAGGGTCGCCGCCCTCCGGCCAGCCGTCGGGGAGGCGGTAGTGGAGGAAGAGAGGCGGTGGAAACCACCCCTTCCCCCCTCCTCCTCACAATCCATAGTGGTGGGGCTCCCTAGTGGGGCCCCACCTGCCGTCTCCGGCGGCGGCGACTGGAACGCCGCCCCACCACATGCGGTTGTGCCGCCGCGGCTACACGACCTTCCTTGGGTCATTTTCCTTGTCCAAAATCCATTTTTTTCAATAAAATAAACAAATAAAAGCTTAGATGAGACGAGGGGAGGGTGTGTTACCTTCTTGAATGTTTAAATGGACTTCATCATCATCATCTTCATCATTAACCCTCCTCCACTTCTCTCCCATCACAAGTTTGGAGTTTCAACACAAAAGAGGCTACAAACTTTATAAAAGGTTTATATAGGTAGGGTTTTAGAGTAGGGTTGTGTCCAACCTTGTTATTTTACCAAAATACCCTTATGGGCCTCCATATCATTTACATCCACTTAACTCTTATTAGGCCCAATATTTATTTATCCTAAGTTATACTTTTCACACTTAAACAATTCATAAAGCACACTTGCACACATTCATTATTGAAAATCACTAAATTACCCTCGAGTCGGGTTAAGTAGAATTTGGGTCGTTACAGCTCCTCTTCTTTAAACTTTATTGATGATACAACATCGCTACAGGGTATTGAGTCGTATCAATTTACTGGTTTTTATGGATTCCCGAAGATCTCAAGAAGGCGAGCGTCTTGGAACCTACTTTGATTACATGCCGTCCAATCCAATGTACCATGGGTTATAATTGGTGATTTTAATGATATGGCACGCACAAAGGAAAAAAAGGGGAGTGGTGCCTGAATGGTTTTCGAGGAATATTGGAGGATTATTTTCTTACTGATTTAGGGATGGAAAGGTATCCTTTCACTTGGAAAAGACACAGGGGCTCTGTTAACTGGGTAGAGGGGAGGTTAGACAGGGCAGTGGCAACATCAACATGGAGACAAATGTTTGATGGGGTAAGAGTTCGGAACCTAATCACACCATGCTTTGATAATAGAGCATTGTTTCTGGAGATATCGAGTTGGCGAGTCACCAAGAAAAAATTCAGATTTCGATTTGAGAACTCATGGTTACGTGAAGAGCGATGTTCGGTGGTGCTTCGGAGAAGTTGGGAATCAAATTTATTCTTACTAGTGACACATCGAATTGTTGAATGTGGAAGTAAACTTAAACAGAGGGGAAAGAACATAACACACCTATTTACAGATAAAATGGAGAAGCTACGAGTAAGACTGAATGCCCTCCAAGGTCTTAATGACTCCTTTTCAATCTAGTGTTACAAGGAGATTGAAATGGAGTACTTGCGTGTCCTATCTCAACAAGATGAATTTTGGAGGTAGAGGGCTAAGCAACATTGGCTTCAAGGAGCCGACTTGAACACCAAAATTTTCCACTCTTATGTTTCAACTTGGAAAAAAATGCAATTCAAAGGCTTAAAGACTCGAATGGTGCATGGCGTGATGGGGAAACTGGTTTGGGTGCATTAGTAAATGACTATTTCTCTTTACTGTTCAATTCAAACCAAAGGCATGTTGATGCGGTAATTAATTGTGTAGAAAAGAGAATAACAACTGAACATAATGCACTACTCCTTCATCAATTCTCACCTGAGGAAGTCAAGGAAGTTATTTTCTCTATGCCCCTTGATAAAAGTCCAGGACCGAATGGCATGAATCCATCTTTCTATCAAATTTTTAGGCCTATTATAGGACGAGCCATCTCTCAAGCTTATTTGACATTCTTATAGGAGGGGCGATTGCCAGAGGACTTGAATGATACACTAATGGTACTCATCCCGAAGAAAAATAAGCCAGAGTTTGTCACTGACTTGAGACCTATCTCACTTTGCAATCTCCTTTATAAAATTATATCTAAAATATTTGCAAATAAGCTCAAACTTGTATTACCGAGAATCATTTCTGAATGTCAAAGTGCCTTTATCCCGGGAAGGCTGATTACTGACAACGTTATCTCTGCTTTTGAGGTAAATCATTGGCTTTACAAAAAGACACAAGAAAAGACGGATATGCGGCTCTGAAGATTGATATGAGCAAAGCCTAAGATCGAGTTGAATGGGCGATTCTGGATGCAATCATGATCAAAATGGTGTTCACGAGGCAGTGGATGGACTTGATGATGATGTGTGTCTCGTCGGTGAAGTACACTTTCCTTGTGGGTGAGCTTGAAGTTGGTCCTATAATCCCCTCTAGAGGTATTTGACAAGAAGATCCTATCTCTACTTTCTTGTTTCTATTTTGTGCAGAGGGGTCTTTCATCCATTTTTCAAGGCAATAATCTCTAGGGAATCTACATGGTTGCAAGATTGCCAATAATGCACTTGTTATTTCTCACCTCTTTTTGTTGATGATAGTTATTTGTTTTTTAAAGCCAATGTCCAAGAGACAAAGACAGTAAAGGAGTGCATGAGAGTCTATGAAAAGGCAATTGGCCAGGCTATTAATTTCCACAAATCGTCCCTACACTTTAGTAGAAATACTCGGCGCGATGTTGAAGTGAATATTTACCAGTTACTTCATGTCACAGAGACCAATGTAGCTGGATTTTACTTAGGACTACCAAGTAAAGTTGGGAGAAACAAGGAAGAAAAATACTCATATATTCATGACAAGGTTCATCGTCGATTACAAGGGTGGAAAAGGCGAATGTTGTCTAGAGCTAGAAAAAAGGTACTGCTGAAATCAGTTGTTCAGAGCATCCCTACTTATGTGATGAGTGTATTCCTTTTGCCAACAAGATTGTGCGACAATTTGGAGAAGATGATGAACAAATTTTGGTGGCCATCAGACATGGATAAGCATGGCAAAATCCGATGGGGTGACTGCAACAAACTGTGTTTGCCAAAAAAGCTAGGTGGATTGGGAGTGAGAAAGGTTCGTGAGTTCAACATTGCCATGTTGATGAAACAAGCATGGCGTTTTCTTGAAAATCTCACATCATTGTCAGCGCAAGATTACTGAAGGCGCAATATTTTTCAGACACATAATTTGTAGATGCTAATTTGGGAGTTATGTTTGGCGAAGTACTATAGCGTCAAAGGCAACACTTTTGAATCAATGTAGATGAAGAGTATGAGATGGAACTTCAATCCAAGTATTCGGCACTTCATGGCTACTAAATAAGGAAAACAAAAATGTTCAAACAATACCCCTGACTGAGCTTTTAACCCAACAGTCGATACTTTGATGCACGAAAATTCTCAAAGGTGATATGAGGATATCTTACATGATATGTTTGAGGAAAAAGATCAGAAGTTGATAAAGGCAATCCCAATTTCTTATCATTGTAGCAAGGATGAATGGATATGTGAAGGTAACTCAAAAGTCACATATATTGTAAAGAGTGGTTATAAAGCAGTTGCGATGAATGTAAATGATAGTACGACTTAAAGAAGGGTAGAATTCTGGAGTGGGATTTGGAATTTGGAGGTAGCATCAAAAGTTAAAACTTTCCTATGGAAGGTCGTCTTCGACTACTTGCCAACGACGATGAACCTGATTAGGCGGAGAGTCCCAATTGTGCCAATGTGCGGGGTATAAAATTGGAAGTTGAAAGTGTATTTCATGCTTTAGTAGGATGTATTAAGGCAAAGATATGTTGGGAAGAATTGAGAATTGGTACAAGTCAAACACATAATTCTTTTATGGAATGGATAAGTAAACTGTTCAATGACTCTACAAAAGAAGTAATGGGAAATGGTAGTAATGGTGACATGGAGCATATGGAATAATCGAAACTCTACAATTTGGAGTAATCGACATCAGTCACATACATATATTGTCGAGGTAGCAAAGTCACACCTAGCAGTATGGAAAACAACGAGACAAAGAAGGCATAACCCCCAGGTTGAGCCATCGACTGTGATCCCAATAAGTTGGCAACGACCAAGGGAAGGTTTATCATTTGTAATGTAGATGCAACAATATTTGAAGAGAGGGGTTATCTCATATGGAGTAGATCTAAGGGACAATGGTGGAATATACAATAAAATCTCCCAATAAAAATATAAAAATTTTCAGTAACCATAAAACAAACAGACTCTCCACCTTTGTTAGGTTTTTGTTGGAATATACAATCTCACATATGAAATATAATAAGAGTTGGTGTGGTAAATAAGTGAGTAGTTTGGATCCTGACACAAACCAATTGATTTTGTACAAGATGAGCTCCAACCTCATTTATATACCCACATGTGCATGTGCGGCCTAACACTCTCTGAGCCCATGAATTTCTATATAGTGTCAGAGCGGAACGATCCTGTGCTCGTATTTGATGACCTAGTTGGGCTAGTGATGGAGTCTAGACCCGTTTAGATCCTATAAGAATAGGCATAGGCATGTATATACCCACGTATATACAGACCCGTTTATACAGATCTCTAAGAGTTGGTCTGTGTTTGGTAAGTGACAACTAGTCTAGGCCTAGTTGCACTTGAGGGAGAGTGTTGGAATATATTATCTCACATCGAAAATATAATAAGTTTGTGCAAAGATGGACATCAACCTCATTTATATACCCACGTATAGCCCAACACTCTCCAAGACAATGAGATGGGGAAATAGTGACTAATTAACGAGAGAGGGGGTGGGTTGTATCGTTTATTTTAGATATTAATGGTGAAGGAGAGAGAGAGGGTTTTTGTAAAGCAGGCCAAAACACCTCAATAAAATTAATGGTGAAGGAGACATTACTGTTTCAAAATACTAAGGTTAATCAAAGAACCACAAGAAAATGGTTATAATTAATTTAGTTGAGATTTTGTCAATGTCTAGCTAGAAAGTCGAGCAACTGCTGCGTTGATATGTTGTCGATGTAGGTGTCCGTTTCTGTTTACACCAAATCAATATACATTTGTTCATCTCCAACAACATTAGATAATTTTCAACAGAACAGACCAAAGGAGAAGGACGAGAAGTGGTGGGAGAGGGATGCATTGTCGGCGTGTGTATGCATAAGGGTGTTGTCAATGCTTATGGGCATTTTGGTAAGAAAAAAAATTATGTTTTTAGAATGGATAACATTGGATAGATGGGTTGAAAATTTGGAATAGCAGTGCTCAAAAAAAAAAAAAAAGAAAAAAAATTTCTTTTGGTCTATTTGGTCGTTTCAAAAAAATTTAATTATGAGATCTTCTCTGAAAACGTTGCTTAACTAACCTCCTAACAACTATTTTGGTCTATTCAGCACGTGCATATATTTTTTGTTTGATTAATATAGATATGAAACTTTTACACTTTATCGGTAATTAATTACTCAAAGGGTAGTGCATTTCTATATATTTCTATTATAGATATTTGTTTGATTAATAGATTTTTTGTTAGTCAAATACTGACTAATTAAAGTGACAAATATGTTTAACTAATATCCTAACCACCATTATTTATCACTTGACTAGTGCACTAGTGATATAGAAAATGTATCGATCTCACGCGCACGTGAAAGTTAACGGGTAATAAACATTAATGATAATTACAGTAATTTATAAAACACTTTTCCACTTCTATCAAACTTGTAATACTAAGACCTTGTTTGGTTTGGGAGAAAGTTAAAGGAAGTGAGATAACTTTCAGGAAAATTTTAACTCATCTTATTGGCTGAATATTTTCAAAAAACTTATTTGAAAGTTTGACCCCCCAACTTCTCCCACATAGGGGAAGATAACTCACTTAGGGGAGGTGAGTGGGAATTGATACTTTTTCCCTTATTTAATGTTCTCTATCTACCTTTATTCCCTACAATCTCTCTCTCAAAAACAGTGTAAATGACGTTTATGTCAATTACATTATTTCATTGTTTTTAAAATGTAAAACTTTCTGAGAAGTTCAAAGTTGAACCAAACGTGAAAAATATAACTTTCTTAGTGGTTAACGTCCCTGGAAGTTAGTAAAATGAAGCAAACTATCATAAACCCTAAACCCTTTAAAAAAAAAAAAGTCTTACTAGTTACTCCCTCCATCTAAAATTATAAGTCTTTTTAGATGGAGCACACTAATTAAAGTAGTTTTAAAGATAACTTTAATGACGAGCTTAACTTACATTTTTATCCCTTGACACAAAAATGCAAAATGTTGTAATTTCGCAACAAGGGTGTAAATACTTAGTTAAATAAGGGGTAAAATAGGTTCAATAGGTATAAATGTGCTCTCTTGAATCTATAAAATGACTTGTATTTTTTGAAATGAAACTTTAACTAAAAAAACTTATATTTTTAGAATGAGGTAGTACAAGAGACTTTTTGAATATGGATGGATCAAACTTACCTCATAAAACCTAGATCTAGATGAGCCTATATATATATTTGGCTATGATAGAATAAAGTCTCGTTGCTATGGAAAAAATGAGCCCATATGTTATTTTTTTTTCAAAGGACCTATATATTGATTAGGCTAAGATATATGGGCCTAGATAAATCTAAGTACGAATAAGTTCGTACTTAGATTATTCTCACTAGAAATCTATATATATTTAATAGAGCTGAACTAAATATCAACTAAAAATTTAATTATTTTTATTGTATAAGCTATAAGACCCATGCTCGAACTTTACCTTATTATGCAAATAATTAAAATACAATATAGACCGTTGCACACCCAAACAATGTGTGGTTGGTTTTTTATGAGCCCTCCCTTTGTAAAGACATGTTCAAATGACATATATATATATATATATATATATATATATATTTTTTTTTTCTTTTTTTTTTTGTATGATAGATATCTTGTTACTTCGCTAGTGTCCACTCATATCGGCAAAAAGCAAGTGACACTAATAAATGCTTGGTGTTGTGAAGTATGGATGACCATGCATGTACATCAATATATTGTGAAGTCATGTAACTTGTATTTCTCACTAATAGTACCCTCACTTGTCTATGTATTGTCATGTTACTTGTAACCCAATGTATACCAACTCTTCTATGTATTGTCAATGTTATTTGTAATGTGTTGTATGACATATGATATATGTGTTACTTGTAAATATTATATAGGTACATTTATCATCATCACCAATGGGCCTATATAAAGGGTGTCAACCTCATTGTAAAAATACCCCAAGTTGTATACAACTCTGTCATTTTCTCTTCTCCATTGTAGTAGTAGAAGTTAGTATTTCTTCTACTTTCTTTCTCTAGCTTCTAGCAAGTTTCATCTCAATTTACAACACGTTATCATCACGAATTTGCTCTACATGAAGGAGGTCTCGGAAGCACGAGAGTGCTCTACAAGGAGGTTGTAACGATCCAGAAATTTGGCTATTTGTGAATAATATTGTGTATTATATATTTATACTCGTATTTGAGTGACCGGACGAGTAAGTCGGTGAACGAATAGGAAAATTAGGTTACGGGTACACGGGGGATTTAAAACACTGTTAAAATACAAATTAAATGAATTTTTGATAATTTAATTAATTAGTTGATGGGATGTGGCGAGAAAACGGACGCGGCGAACTAAATTACGGAGAAAAACAGACCGAGGAAATGTAAAATCAATGTGGGAGTTGAATAGTCTCGTAGCATACGGACTATAGAATAAAAACTGTTAAAGTAACACAGCTCGATAAGGAAAGTCACTGGATTTTTCTCGAGATGTGTATGTAAGTGAAGATGTGATAAAAGGGTAAATGACCCATAAGGGCAACTGTCTAAGAAATGAATAAGTGTTGAATTAAGGGCAAAAGGGTCATTTCACATTGTTCACACATATACAAAAAAACAATGTTCTATTACAAACCCTAATCACTATTCATCATCTCCAACACACAAGCCGTCACTATTCATCTCTCCTCTCCCTCCTCTCGCCACTACCACCATGACCACTGGAGACGCCGACTCCGACGAGGTGAGACTCTCTCTCTCTCTCTCTCTCTCTCTCTCTCTCTCTCTCCGCTCACACGTCTCTCCCTCACCTCACGGACTCTCTCACTCTCGGCCTCACGTTCTCTCCCCCTCATACTCGTTTGGCTAGTCACCACCACCACCCACTACGACAACCTACCTCTCCACCACCACCGGAACACGCTTAGGTGAGCTTCTCTATCTCTTTCCATTCTTCTCTCTCTCGGCAGTCCATGTTTTCTCTCTCACTCTCGGCTGATTTCCCTCTCGTTTTCTAGTCACCACCTCTATCCACCATGGTGTTGGAACCACGGACGATCACAGGAGGTAGCTAGGTGAGCGTCTCTCCCACGGTTCCCTCTCTCTCTATGATTTCGTTCTTCTACATCCCTCATTGTTTTCACAATTTTATGTGGTTTTTGGGACTGTATTGGGTGACGATTTGCACCATGTTTTAGGTGACCGGCACTGGTGCCGGTCAAGGCTGACCGGAGGTCATCCTCCGGCGACTCTACTGGCCGGAGGTGACCCCAAGTGTGGCGGTTGTGTGAGTGTTGTGTGGATTGTTTTGTGTGTATATGTGACTGTTTTTGTGTAAGTGTGTGCAACAGTTTTTATGTGTATATGCGACTATTTTTTTAGTGTATGTGTAACGGTTTTGTGTGTGTAATGGTTGTGTGTGTGGTTTGTCTCACTGATGAGATGATAGGTTGTAGTGTGTATGGTGCATGCGTTATGTGTCACAGTTTGGGGTGTTAATGGTCATTTCATGTGTGTTTTGATTCTCCTCGCCGGAATTCGTTGTCGTGGGTAGAGCCACCGCTGTGCCACCATGACCAGGGGTGTCAGGGACCAAGCTAAGTCCATGCTTGCGTCTCATAACTCTCGGATTGGCCTAAAACAATGGTATTATTGGCTATATTACATTGATATATGTTGTATGCTTGTTGTACCTTCCTCGCCAAAGACCACCCGTCACAGTGGCACCATCGTCGACGCGATGACTTGGGGGATTGCCGGAGACATTACCATGTCCATCATGGACTCTCATAGCCCCCGGAGTGTCTCTATTAGTGGTGGTAAGTTTTGTGAGTGTCATTTCATGTGATATCGTTGTTACACATCTCGTCGCAAATCATCGTGAATGGTCGGCATTGCCGTCGGACGCCATGACCAAGGGAGTGTCGAGGATCACAACAAAACTCTCGTGTGTGTGTCCCATAACTCCCAGAACGTCCATATCGATAGTGATGAGTCATTGCAATGGCGAATTCATGTATGAGTACTTTTATCACGTCAAGTGATTGTTGGCATGACGTAGCGCACGCCTATGCCTTTTCCATGTCGTGTTGGCACTCTACGGGCGTTGGACCACACCCGATGTGGTTCCCTACTCGCCGGTGTATGGTCATGTTGAGTTTTGTGTGGAGTCGTGATTGTTGAGCAACCTCGAAGTTGTGTTTCACATTGGTTGAAAGGTAGTGACGTCGTGGTCACACCGCCGGTCCTCGAGACTATGGTGTGACCTACATACGACTGAGCCGAGCCTATAATTCATGAGTAGGCTTACATGTTTTATGATTTTCGATGTTGTGATATTGCAGTCGTGATTATTTTTGTGGTTTTTCAAACCCGAGAGAGTATTCATTTTCCTATTAAATTGTCGAGTTGTTGAGTCCTTAAAATACTTGGAAAAAACACTGGGGTTTTAGCCTAGGTTTAGTTAATGACTCGACCCATTAATTAGAGTTTTCGACCTTGTCAGGTAGCGAAAAACTCGAGAATACGCGTTAGGAACGTGAGAGTGTCTACAGGTTGCGATTAGTCAGGTAAGTACACTTGCCTTAAAAGCTTGTGTATGATTTGTAAGCCGGTAAGAAAATGTCATGTGACTCATTATCATTTATTCAGTCTTGTTATGCTCTATTATTGGTATTCCATTCCATTCCTTTTTGTGTATTTCCCGGCGTAAGTGTTTCGTCTCAAAAGTACTAGAACCTGCACTAGAGGGATAAAACGCGGGCACTCATGTACAGGAGTGTGTGACCACCCTTAGTGACCGTGAGACACCGAGTACTAGGTGGGTGAGTTAGAGTCCCTCCCGTCATAGCTGTGCCTTTGCTTGTGTCGATGCCCAGCGGGAAGACCTCGCGAGGTCTTCGCCGTTATGCTATGATTTAGACCACTTATGAGCCTCTTTTGATTCCTTGGAACACACTTGACTTTTGATTGATATCTATTAGTCTGTTTATCATGCATCTTGTCTATTTAAATTTCTGTCTTTTTATTACCGCATGATATTTAGATTGTTTTACTTGTTATATCATGAATTACTGTTATCTTCTTCTGGCATTACATTCGATTTCTTCAGTTACTCACCGTCTAGTTTGTGACGGTGGGTGCAGATAGAGCAGAGTGCAGTAAAGGCAAGGAGCCCTGCTTAGGCGACTTTTGGTGAGGATTAGCGGCTAGACTTGGAGACTATTTTGTAGGTTTCCTTATGTTTTGCTTTTATGTATATCGTTTCATATATATGCTTTGGGATTACTGAACTTGGAAATTTTTGATGAGATTGGTATCATGTACCTTTGCATTTCGAATTGTACATGAATACTCGGGGTTTTCCACACTTATAGAATTCCTATATTTCCCTTGATTGAGTTATTTCCCCTTTGTTATCATTGTTTAGTCTTCCGCTGTGTATTATTGCAATAACTCTTTCATAAATTACTTAATTGATTAAATAGGAGGCTGACTAGGCTCGTCAGGTTGCCGAGTGATGACTCGGGGCCTGCACGGGTCTAGGCCGGGCGTACCCAATTGCACGGAAAAATTGGGGCTGTCACAAAGGTCTTGAATATCAAGAAGATTTTCAAGGAAACAAAGCTTAAAAGGTATAATTTAAATAAATTTGATTTTCGTTGTGTTTGGAAACTCCATTTCCATTAATTTAAGTTCTATTTTAAAGGAGGTTCATAATCTAAGAAAAAAAAAATGGGGTCTTCCTTAATTGCATATTTGATGGGTTTGTGCTCCATTTTTGTTTTACAAAGCTTTTACATGTGCTTCTTTAGTTTGTGAGATTGAAGCTCTCTATGGGTGCTTTGCTTTTTTAATATATATATTTTTTTTTGTGTTTCATCGTTGTCTAGTTGTTATAATTAATGGGGATTCAATCTTGGCTTAATGCATAAGAGGGAGGTCGCTACCATTTATACTTCATTATTAGATTCGACCTTCTCTAGTTTAAACTAATATTTTGTCAATTTCCCTCTTGCTTCTAATTATTCTCAACATCACTTTATGTTTAAAGAAAGGTTAAATAGCTTTGTTACTAGTTCTCTTGGAAACATCAGTTCAATTGAAATAACTTTGATTATCTTAGTTAAGTTGAAGAAACAAAAATCTCTTATCATTTTCAAACTTTGAGTTTGGTGTGTCAATTCGGGATGCATGCATGTTTACTTTTTGGATTTAATCCTTCACCAATAAAATTGTGTGGAAGTTGGGCTCCCAAATGCTAATGTTGCTATTATGTCATTAATTATTACATTCATAATGAAATGAGCAATTAACCTAGAAAGTAATTTATTATGAATTAGTATTCTTGGGTTGTATTTATCATACACAAATAATTGAATGGGACCAAAGGAATGATATTATTCTTTATTAAATGATCATCATATTTTCTATTGAAACTCCTTATATAAATTAAGGAACCCAATTACTTTAATATGATGAGAAGATATTCTACGTGCATGATCTCTATTCCCTCCTTCCTTTTTATTAGGATTTGGTTTAGAATTTTATATATGTCATAATTAACACTTTAATATATGCAACATTTATATGTGCATACATTAGTTTAAATAAAAAAAATATATCAACAATATATAGAATGACAACCAAAAGATGTGTGGCTATTGTAACGGCCCCAAAATCCACAACCTTAGAATTGGGCACCGCCTGACCTAGACTTACGTAGACCCCCGAGCCAGCCTCGTAAAGTCGACGCAAACCTAGTCAGCCTTTCGTAACATTTACCATTTATTAATCCACTTTAAATGTATTTAAGTGAGTTATTTCAGTTTGTGAGTTATCAAATCATAGCGAAAGTATCAAAATCTCAAACTAACCCAAACAACTCTAAGACACAAGTTATAACAACCTAGAGTGTGGAAACCCCGTATATGTATACCTCCATAAGTATACCTGGTTAGAGGAGAATCAAATACGTCATACATGTCCCAAAATTACTCACATAACCCATATCTCAATGTATCAAAACATAAACATAAAATACAAAGAAACCTACACTGTAGGCAAGAGGAGTCGCCTAGCAGCCCTCAACTTCAATCGCCTATTTCCGGTCTTGTTCTCATATCGACCCTGCAGTATGACGGGGTTGTACCCACCGTCATATTACAGGAATATCACGAAGATAGTATAGATCGCATGATAGTTAATCACTGAAAATCCTCGATAATTGAGTGTACAAGAAAACAACGAAAAACGCAAGTAGTCTCAACTAAAAGGTCGTTGAGTCGCGGCAAAAACCCAGTAGACTTGGGTTCAGGACGAGAACACAGCCTACTAGCCCTAACCCTTGCGACTATGAGATATTCACAGACCTGGATAAGAGTTCCCGACGTACACCTTATCAGGAGATATCAACAACGTCCAGATAAGAGCTCATATCATAGATAAATAATAACCATAACTCACTTGCTTTTGGACCATTCATTCGGAAACCTACGAAAACAGTGCCAATAATCCACCACATAATAGAGCTCATATATGGAATTCAAGGAAACATATTTCACCAAGAAATACTGCTCAATAAAGATAACAACCCAATTTAAATGCACAAATGAAATAATACAAATACTCCTACTAGTTTTACTCACAGTACAACGCAACCTCCACACAACGCTCCGTGCTCGCGACTTTCACACGCCACCAAAATGACCCCGCACGCTCATCACCCGCTCACTAAGCACTTGGTGATCATTATCGGTCCAATTTGATCGTGTTAGAGTTTTATTTCCCTTTAATTGCAATTCCCTATTAATTTCACCATTTTACCCAATTTTTTCATAATTTTATTCGTTTACCCATTTAGGTAGATTACCTGGGTATTGAGTCGTATTTGAACCCATTTGGATACCCGAGAGGTCTCCAAAAAATTTTCAAAAATTTTATAAAATTTTGATCCCTGTGAACAGTGACACACTGTCGGGACGTTATGGCGTCCAATAACTTGGACGACGTCTCCACGGCGTGGAGATAATGCTCACTGCCCAACTCGTATGTGAGTGACGCCGTGACCTCATTGGTCGTGACGGCGTCCTCACGGCGTGTTCCCCTGAGGTCCTGCCCAAGATGTACGTGGATGACGCCGTGAGCTAGAATGCTCACGACGTCTGACCCAGAACGCCCATGTACCGAGGTTTTCGACACCCCAGCACGCGTCGCCGCACTTCAAACCTATCCCAACTTCGACTAAACATCCAACACAATGCTAAACCACCCTCGGCTCGCGTCAAAACCCGATCAAACCATTGATTTACAGAAATCATCCAAAATTTATCAAAAATTCTGAAAATTCGGAAATTCCCAAACACCAAAAACTACTTCTCAAATCATCATTTACTCACCCTATTCAATCCTAATCCATCAAAATAACTCATAAAAATTGATTTTCTAAAATCGTTGTCCGAATTCATCGCGACGAAAACACCCAAAATAGTTGTCAAAACGTAGAGTAACGCATAGGGAGTCAGAATCTCACCTTAGATCGCGTTGTTGGTTGATCCTCGTCGTCGATCCGGGCTCGGAACCATCGAAATTCACTCCTTTTTCATTCTTCACGTTGAGGAGAGAGAGAAAAAAAGAAATGAGAGAAAGTGAGATTTGACTCACTATATATAGTGATCCATCATCTTGGTGTGTCAGCACATCTCGAGGCACATCTTGTGGCCCACAATCACACCAGCCTCAACCCCCTCTTGTGATACATTTGTGTGACTCATTCCTTGTCCCTATCCAATTTAACTAAAAATTAAACAATCCTCGGGCGTTTCTGCACGTGGCATGCACTACGACTCGTACCGTCACGCGCGAATATAAGTCCTAACAACCCAAACATATTCTCGAATTAATTTATTATTATATTTTATTTTTCAGTTGTTCACGAAAATAGTTTTCCGAACTCGTATACCTGTATTTTGTTCGTCGATACGCGTTCGTCACGTTCTTCGAGGCGAACCTTCCTCGCAACTCGACGTCACCATCCTGTTATACAGACACGAGTATACATCGATAATACACGCCATCACACAAAAATAATACGAATTTTTGGGTTGTTACAGCTATTGATTATAAATTGTCCTTAGACAAGGTCAATTGGTCTAGCAACGCCATGTATTGTTGCATATGTTATAATATATAACATCACACTGACTAAGAATGTATGTTATGTAGTTGCATCTCGTACGATCTTCTACATAAGAAATCAAAAGTTAGTATAGTTTTTCCCATAAAATTAGAAAAGTTTAGTTATGTTCTATTCTTGATTTTTTTATAATACAAAATTATGCTATAATTTTGAGTTGATAGTGGGTAATCTTTGTCCTCCGTAAAGCTATACATTGAAAGAGAGACGAGTTATCTCGTTCGAGGAGGCATGATTGTTAAGTAAAATTTGTCTCGCCACCCAACCTAGTGGTTGTCCCCACCAACTATACAAGTAGTACATTTTGTTATTGAATAATCAAGTTGTGAACATATATCATATATTGTAACGGCCCAAATTTTATTAAGGTTGTTATTCGCGTATTTTCAGACGTGGACGCCAGCTTAGGTCCACGGAGACGCCATGGACCGACGATGATACACCTGGTCGGGCGAAAAGTATTATTTTTTACTGATTGTTTGATTAACTGTGAGGATAATGACTACGCTATGACTCATTACATTGCAGGTGTGGTTTAATATTGACTAGATCGCGTGTCGGTTATTCCCTAAAAATGCATTTATTTCGATAAAAATAAAATAAATTTGACAAAATAGTAAATTGGTAGGGCGCCTAGTGACACACGGGGTCGTGTTTAATTAATTCAGCCTGAGTTAATCAGTAATTAACATTTTAGTACTTGCAATCAGCGGAAGCTTTAAAATATGTAAATTCCTCAAGTCAGATAACATCAATCCTATGTGGAAAACCTGGTAAAGTACACTATATACAACATAACAAAATGTGATACATTCATGTACTGGTATCTCAAACAGTCCCCATACAACAAAATAAGTCAATACAACAAAATGAAAACATACAAATCGAACTCCATCGGCGACAAGGTCACAGGTAGTCTGCGAGAGTCTCCTTGCCCTTGCTCGTAGTAGATCCTGCACTCAATCATCACAAGAGGTAGATGACGAGTCCAGTGAGTAAAACCCAAAAGTACACAAACCAGCATTTATAATAATGGAAGCCAATAAACTGTTAAATAAACATGCGCAGTAAAACAGGTAACTGTAATTAAGACGCATGCATACATAACATCGATAAACACCAATAATGGATGTGTGCAGTGTAACAGGACTGAACCCTAATCCAACATTGGCATTCCCCCGGTGGCTTCTCCAACCCCCTCACTGGTTCGAACCCTTATTTTGTCCCTATTGTCCAGCCTACCCAAGTCTGCCCACACATCACAGAGTAAACCAGAAGATCCGGCGGTGAATGACGAAACCAACCGTGCAACATGAGTATGAATATGGAAATAGAGTAAACAACGATAAACAATAATAGCTGGAATCAAATGAAATCAAATAAATAAACACTCGAGTGTGTTTCTTAAGGGTTTTACTTACTAGACTCGTCATCTACCTCTTGTGATGATTGAGTGCATGATCTACTACGAGCAAGGGCAAGGAGACTCTCGCAGACTACCTATGATATTGTCACCGACGGAGTTCGATTTGTATGTTTTTATTTCGCTGTATTGACTTATTTTTGGGTTTATAGGGACTGTTTGAGATACCAATACATGAATGTATCATATTTTGTTATGTTGTATACAGTGTACTTTACTGGGTTTTCCACATAGGATTGATGCTATCTGACTTGAGGAATTTACATATTTTAAAGCTTCCGCGGATTACAAGTATTAAAATGTTAATTACTGATTAACTCAGGCTGAATTAATTAATTATGATGATTAGTTGGGCGTGGGACACTGCTGCCAGCTACGTGACCAGTTGTGGGCCCGCGTAGCCTCCCGTGGCGGACCAATGTAGATTTTTGGCCGCTACATTTTGGTATCAAAGCGAGGTCAAACCTCGGGAATTGGAGTTAAACAAGAGCATAACTTTTAATAAATTTAGATGTGGAAACCCGAAGTGATGCTTAGAACTCTAGTTGGGAAGTGATGTTAGGCTGGTAGATTTAGGAATCTATATATATTTATGATTTGATTATGTAATACATACAATATACGTATATACTGAGTCTGGCCTGACACACGTTTTACGGTGCAAATTATGATGGACAGACAGACTCCGACTACTACTCTGTCGACTACTCAGCAGGAGGTTGGGGAGACCAGTGACCCCACCACTAGGAGGTAGCTGATTTGCGAGCCATGATGCAAAGAGTTACTGACCAACAGTTATTACAGCAGGTGCAGATGGCAGAACTTATGGAGTACATACGAGGCTCGAGAGTACCTGTAGTGACACCGGTTATGACTGAGCAGCCGGCAGTAGCATTGAAATCTAGGAGTAGGATGTCAGAGGCGACGAAGATGGTGAAAGACTTTATGCAGTTTAAACCCACTTATTTTTATGGGGTGAGCGACCCAGAGTTAGCTGGGTGTTGGTTGATGACTCATCGGCGGTTACATCATATATTAGAGGTGCCAGAGGTTGAACAGGCACAGATTTTGAGGTATTTCCTGAGAGGACAAGAGGCAGTCTGGTGGATGACTTATACTGAAACACATCCGGAGCCGACAACTTGGGCTGAGTTTCGTCAACTGTTCTTAGATGAATATATTCCGATAGAGGTACAGCTGAGGCTTAGAGAAGAGTTTCTCGCATTGAGGCAGGGTACCATGTCTGTGCTTGCATACATGGAGAGATTTAGGTATTTGATGCAGTACGCCATGGATGTTATTGTCGTGAGTGGAGCCCAGACCTTACAAGACATTTATGATAGGGCATTGGCTCGTGAGACATACTTGTTGCAGAGCGAGGAGCGATCAAATCAAGTTAGACAAAGTTTTCAGTCTGAGCACAAGCTGAAGAGACAGAGGGATGCGTCTAGCAGTCAGGAGCAGGATCATCAAGCACGTAGAGTTCACTGGCAACAAGATCATGATTTCAGTAACAACCGTGATCAGAGAGATGATCAGTACGGGTATTACGATTAGCAAACAGATCGGGGTCGCAGGGATGACCAGGATCAGACTGATGATCAGATCAGTGATGACAATTGCCAGGCGGTACATGAAATTGCACCTATACCGGCACAGCAGCTGAGACAGTCGTACAGAAAGGATCAGGATCAGAGGGACCAGAGTTGGGGTCAGAGATCCAGGGATAGACATGTTGGGAGACCAGAGACACGTCGTTTTCATCGTTGCAATCAGATTGGACACTTCCGAGCGGATTGCAGGAGAGCATCATTACCACCAGAGCCAGTGCAGGCTAGAAATAGGGCCCACGTTGTTGCACAGTCGATCCGGGAGGAGACTGGACAGGCAGTCGAGGGTACGTATAAGTTTATTTACTTATTTTGTTAATTATTTTGTAGGTGTAGCTATTGTTTATTTACCTACGCGATTGTGGACGGTTGATGTGTTCACCGGAGGATGTTGATAAAGATTTGATTGATCACGCGATACACTAGGCCATAACGAGGGCTATCGGGTAATTGACTAGGATTGGGCGTTATCACTGGTGGGATCCTACAGGGATGGGTTCTAGGTGATTTTCCAGGTGATGCATACACTAGTGGGATCCCGAAGTACCAGAGTATGGTCTAAGACTGGGTCACGGATGAGATGGCGATGTCAGCTTATTTCTGTTAGTGTTGTAGTTTCATGTTTCGATGTGGAGGTCTACACAAATTTCGGGACAAAATTTCCCCTAGTTGGGAAGAAACTGCAAGGGCCCAAATTTTATTAAGGTCGTTATTCGCGTATTTTCAGACGCGGACGCCAGCTCAGGTCCACGGAGACGCCATGGACCGGCGATGATACACCTGGTCGGGCAGAAAGTATTATTTTTGATTGATTGTTTGATTAACTGTGATGATAATGACTACGCTATGACTCATCACATCGCAGGTGTGGTTTAATATTGACTAGATCGAGTGAGATTGCGTGTCGGTTATTTGCCTAAAAAATGTGTTTATTTCGATAAAAATAAAATAAATTTGACAAAATAATAAATTGGTAGGGCGCCTAGTAACACGCAGGGTCGTGGTCGACACGCGTGGGTGGTAGTGTAGTATGCACGCTCGAGTACGCTCGTTGGCGCGCACGACGAAATTTTAGACGCGAAAGTATAGGCGAATATATATATATGTATATTGGTAATTTAATATATATATATATATAAATATTAAAATCAGAAAATAAAAAAAATTGTTAAATGACTAAAAATGATATTTGAGTGTGAAAGAGGAGGATAAGAACATAGGGGCAAAATGGTCATTTCACCCCAAAATGTGGATAATCACATCGACACCCCCACATTTCTCCCTGTTTCGATCAATCGAAAGACCGAGGAAGGAGAAGAAGGAAGGAAAGAGAGACAGATCGCTGAGAGGTCACGAGCTTGTGTTGGATAGGTCGTTGCGAGGAGGCGAGGTGAGTGTTGTGGTTGTTGTACGTTGTTGTTGTTGTATGTTGGTGGGGTGTTCGGTAGGGGTGCTCGGGCTCAGACGAACTGCCATGGCAGTTCGTCCGAGGATGTATATGGCATGGGAGATGTCTCCCATGCCAATAGAAGAGGAGGGTTGGGGTTGAGAGCCAACCCTATTCGATTGAAAAAAAAAATTCCATCAAACCAGGGAGCTCCCTGATTGGATGGAGAAGACAGGGTGCACACGTGCGACCCGCACATGTGCACTCCCTCTTCATGGGCCGGCCCAGACCCAGATGGCCGGTTGGGCCGAACCGGGTCTAATTCGGACCCGGTTCAACCCAACCAGATGAAAAAAAAAAAGTTTTAAATTAAATAAAATTTTGAAAAATATAAAAAATAGCTAGAAAATTATGAAAAAAATTCTGAAAAATCAAATAAAATGTGGGAAATTAGAAAAAGGGTTAAAAAGTGAATTTTGAGACTTTTCGAGCGGTTGGCACCCCGATGTAACTCGAAAAACGTGCTACAACTAAAAATTGGAATAAAATTCTAATTTTTATTGTCACGATATAAAATCAATTAGTTTGATACTAAATCACATAAAATGACTTATTCGGACACTAGGGACTTAGGAGATCATAGTCAAGTGTCGGGTGCGCATCCTGAGGTGAGAGTGGGATCAGATTGGGACAAATATCGAGTAATTGGAGTACGGTTGAGGTAAGTAAAACCCTTAAGAAACACACTCGAGCGTTTATTTATTTGATTTCATTTAATTCCAGCTATTATATCGTTGTTTACTCTATTTCCATGTTCATACTCATGTTACACGGTTGGTTTTGTCATTCACCGCCAGATCTTTTGGTTTACTCTGTGATGTGTAGGCGAACTTGGGTAGGCTGGATAATAGGGACAGTATAAGGGTTCAGACCGGTGAGGGGGTTGGAGAAACCACCGGGGGAATGCCGATGTCTGGATTAGATTTCAGTCCTGCTACACGGCACACACCTATTATTGGTGTTTATCGGTGTTATGTATGCATGCGTCTTAATTACAGTTGACTTTTTTATTGCGCATGTTTATTTAACAGTTTATTGGCTTCCATTATTATAAATGATGGTTTTTGTACTTTTGGGTTTTACTCACTGGACTCGTCATCTACCTCTTGTGATGATTGAGTGTAGGATCTACTACGAGCAAGGGCAAGGAGTCTCTCGCAGACTACCTGTGACATTGTCACCGACGGAGTTCGATTTGTATGTTTTCATTTTGCTGTATTGACTTATTTTTGGGTTTATGGGGACTGTTTGAGATACCAGTACATGAATGTATCACATTTTGTTATGTTGTATACAATGTACTTTACCGGGTTTTCCACATAGGATTGATGCTATCTGACTTGAGGAATTTACATATTTTAAAGCTTCTGCTGATTACAAGTATTAAAATGTTAATTACTAATTAACTCAGGCTAAATTAATTAATAATGATGATTAGTTGGGCGTGGGATACAGCTGGCAGCTACGTGACCAGTTGTAGACCCGCGTGGCCTCCCGTGGCGGACCAATGTGGATTTTTGGCGGCTACATATATTATGTATTTTTGTATTAGAAAAAATGTGAACTATTTTATATTACCTATATTTTCAAAATATCATTCAACTATTATCAACTTTATTGTCTAGTTATATTACTTGTTAAGGCAATTAGATGGTACAACTAATTTTATAAACATCTATGCAAGGTTGTGTGTCAAACACAATCATTTACCAATATTTCTTTAAAGATTTGAAAAGTGAATATTTCACTTTATATATCATTTCACCTTATGGAGTTTTGTATATCAAAAATTGAATTTGGTGATACTCCAAAAGGCTGAAAATGAGCGACTGTGTCTCAAGCTACAAAATTTATATCAGTCAAATATTGTTTATTATTATGCAATAATTCTAATTACCTCTAAGTTGAGGCTACGCAGAAATGGCTGATGAGATAATAAAAAGTCACATGGCTCACCTCGATTTACTACTACAAAAAATTATCGATCGCGCACGTTAATCCGATAAATATTAATCATGGATTGAATTCTTGTCTCATGGTAGTTGAGTAAAATAATGAGATATTATAAATATAATATCGCTCCCATCCAATTAGTCCAGCTTCAAATGAAGAAGCATATGTTGCATATAATGATCATGGTTGCAATAACAAATTTACGGACGTGGAAAAGGTGAAAAGATTTGGTAAAAATCGTATAGACAATTCCATTGAAAGTTGGAATAAAAGTGGTGCACCACTAGAAAGGGCAAATTAGTATTGACAATGAGCGTTCATAATTGTAACATTTTTGTCACGTACGAAAGGCTATGTTGCCTAAATATTGTCACATACATACCCAAATATTTTTGATCTTTTACCAAGTCTTGAAAATCAAGGCAAAATTATGAATTTTACTATTGAAAATAGCTCAATAAAATAGACACATTAAGATGTGTTCAAATCATGAGCTAAATAAAGGTGAATAATGCATGTCTTGTTTATTGTACTGTGTACACAATATAATATAAAATAGAGAGTATTTCTCGAATCTGAACTAAGCAGAAACTAGTGTTCATGCAATATCTGGTACAACTATAATGTTGTCAATGCCTTATCCAGAAGTTTCTCATTATGATTTTGTTTCATATGAGAATTTAAATTCTCAGCTTTATCTTCTAAATTTTACTTGAATAAGGCATATTGAGATAAATGTTGTCCTATGATCTAATGGCATTCATAAGATGAAATGATCGATTTGATCATCCATGATCATCAACTACATGAATAATATTGAAAATTTATGTGGCCATCAATTGCGGAACCAAAATATTTTATAAACTAGTAATTACAGTTGTGTTGTAAGTCTTAAGGCAAATTGTTGGTTAAGCCATCCCAATGTAAAATTATTGTGAAAACCTTCGTTTTCTGCTTATAATTTTTTTTTTTGTAGAATTCTGCTTATAATTTATTTATGAAAACGTATGGGCTTATTCATTCTTATAATAAATATTTTTAGCTTATACATCAGCTAAGTAGTTGCATATGTATTTTTAACTTACATTGGCTATGACAATTCATTCAATTGATTTAAAAAAGAATTAAGCTACTAATTTTAATTTTGAGATTTGAATTCATTGACACAACATATTTAGTTCATTTAAAGTTCTATCCAACTAATTTTAGACAAACAACGAAATATCTCATATTTTAGTTTTTCGATTATAAAGTTTATGTTTTATTTCATATGCTTAAATAAAACTAAAATGAGTTTGAAAAGAAGACTTTTGATTTATGTTGGTTTCAAACAATTGTATAATGTCTTGAGCCCCTAGTAAGGGATTTGTTTACAATAAGTTTTATTGTTGTCACTTCGATGAAGTAATTTTTCCACCATTATGGGGAGATATATAAAGTCGATTCAAAAAGAATGGTATGAAATTGCTTGAAACACATCAAAATTGTTGTATTATGATTATGATATGAAGTTGAAATTCAAGTGATCATTCATTAACAACAAATGATGAATAAATTACTTGATGCAATTACTAATATGAAAAGGTGACAACTCCGTATGTTCTACCATTAAAGGTTCATATATAAAATGATGTCCCTATGCATCAAAATGCATTAGAACCAACAAAACACTTAAGGCGTAAAAGGTTTGTTGTTCAAATGATACAAATCCCTCGAAAAAGAGGAGGGAGTAAATACTCATAAAATAAAATAATCCTTTGGCAAGGATTCAAAGTATCCTTTTAAAAAATGATGATCCAATACCACAAATAGTATGTGGATAAATATCAAAAGAGGTTATCCAAATTGAGCTAAACTCGTTAAAGAAACGAGAAGTTGTTGGACTAATAATCTAATAGAATTGTGGCGCTATAAATCCGGTTGGGCTTAAACAATTTGGTCAAATGAACGTACCAAAACATCAACGATTATTTACTTTGAAAATAATATGTAAGTAATCTATATTATCCATATGTCTTCATTGTAATATCATCACATGTCAATGACTCAAATATTATAAGAAATCACGACGACATCATTATATCATTTGAATACCCGAAAAAGGAATTCAAGATGGAAGATTCTTGAAAAATAAAATTTAACTTTGATTTGGAAATCAAGTAGGCTTCAAGCAAAATAGTTCTCTATTTATTAATATATCTTACTCAAAAGACTAAAATTTGGTTTGCAAAGATTTGTTGCAAAACAATAAGATATTTCACTCATGCCAACATGAGGGGGAGAATCAAAAGGAGTTATTGATTAGTGCATTGTACTCTTTTTTCCTTAGCTGTGGTTTTATCGCACTGAGTTTTCCTATTAAGGTTTTTGATGAGACAATCCTAACAATATTATACTCCTTATCAAAATTGATTAGTATATTGTACTCTTTTTTCCTTAGCTATAGTTTCATCCCACCGAATTTTTCTGGCAAGGTTTTTAATGAGGCAAGCCTAACATTATTATACTCATAAAAATTTATGAGAGAAATGTACTATTTTTCGAATACTAGATTTTTTCCACAGGTTTTCTAGTAGTGGTTTTAATGAGGCATATATATTCTCTCAAAGTGTATCAATGTGTTGCACTCCTTTTCTTAGCTATGGTTTTGTCCCACTGAATTTTCCTAGCAAGGTTTTTAATGAGGCAATTCTAACAATACTTTACTCATATCAAAATAGATGAGAACGGTGCACTCTTTTTCTTTTACTGGATTCTTTCTACAAGATTTTTTCTAGTAGAAATTTTAACGAGGCATATTCTCAGCAAATGTCATCCAAGGGGAAATGTTATGAAGTATGGATGACCATGCATGTACACCAACATATTGTGTAGTCATGTAACTTGTATTTCTCGCTAATAGTATCCTCACTTGTCCATCTCTTCTATATATTGTCAATGTTGCTTGTAATATACTGTATGACATGTGATGTATGTGTTATTTATAAACATTATCTAGATATATTTATCATCATTACTAATGGGCCTATATAAAAGTTGTCAACGTCATTGTAAGAACACTTCAGTTATATACAACTCTCTCATTTTTTTTTCTTTTTTTTTATAGTAATAATTTGTAACAGCAGAAGTCAGCAGTTGAAATGTCTCGAGGACACTTATTATGATCAGCCGGCATTGCGCAGTAAGTTTGTAGTTGAAGTGACACGAGGACGATCATTAAATCTCACGTGCCGACGTATTTCAACAAGTGGGTTTAATATTTCTCCAAATCCAAATCCTAAAATGCCGTGCCGTAATATGGCTCTGATCATGTCGGCCAGCTGAGACTGCCATTACATTTTTATAAACGCCATTGCTAGTTTGCCTAAACACACAAAAATTAATCTCCTTAATTTTATTTGTTTTTGATAGAAACTCCAATTCACTTATTCCAAATCTGATAACGAAAGAGTAGTAAACAAAGATAGTATATCATACCATTCTTTCTGATCAGACATAAAATAAAATTCTCTTGCAATGCAATGGGCCAATATATTCACTGATCTTTGCATAAAAAATACAGAGTAAGACATTATGTCATTTAACAACTCAATGCAGTCTCCTATCACCAGTCCAAAATATAAATTATCAACCAATCTCTCCTTAATTAATTATCAAATGTGAAATAGGCCTTGGTTTAAGATTTCTCCTTATAATTTTAAGAATACGATTTTATTTTTTTTATTTTTTTTATTTTATTTTATAAGTTAAAGCCTCTTAAGTGAGATGATAAAGATATTACTTGCCAAAAGACAAAAACTTGAGAGATCGTGGTTTGATTTCTATTGAAGTAAAAAAAAAAGAGCACAATGTTCTTAGAGTTTGTTGAAAAATAGTATGATGTTAAGAGAGTTTGTTGAAAAAATTCACTCTTAGGTCATCTTCATTGCATAGTAAAATGGTGCAAAAGTTACATCATTTTAGTGTAAAAAGTATATAAAACACTATTCTCATCTCCAACCCTTCACACCAAATCTCACACTAAAATGGGTCTATCACAAATCCCAGATCCAAAGCACACCCAAATTTTAAAAAAGTTGACATAAAAAAAAGAGAAGTGGGCCCCACACATCTACTCTCACATTTTGCTTTGCACCATTTTGGTGCAAATTAAGCTACAAGATGTCTTGTAGCTTGGCACCAAGTTTGGCGATAGATTGGAGAGAAATCCACCGCCAAACTACTAATAGAGTGCGCGCTCCATTTGAGTTGCTCTTAGGTCTCGTTTGGTTCATAAGTAGAAGTTAAACATTAGTGAGGTAAATACACATTCCAATTAAATATCAACAACGACTGTTCCATTTAGCCTGAATGCTAGATGATAATAAGGCATGCATATCCATGAAAGCGGATGTTAGTCTCTTAACAATACAAATCTAAATGACCAAATAAATGGGTGGTTCATGTGTAAGGGGCACCTCCATATATATTTGTTCGGTATTTTTGAGATCAATATATGATTAATTCCTCCTATTCATAAAAATGAAAATTCATTGGTTTGCTATGAGATTACTTGGTAAGAGGTGATCAGGAGTTCAAGCCTCATAGTGGATAAATTGTTGTTCATTTTTTTTTATAAAAAATAATACAAATCTAAATTCTAATTAATTTATAAAAGAAAGTATTTTTTGACTTGATTTATAAAAGAAAGTTATTTAAGAAAGAAAGAAAGGAGATGTCAACGTCTCTTGGGTGAGATAGTAAAGACATCACTTGTCAAAAATGCAAAATCTCGTGAAATCATGGTTTGATTCCCACTAAAGTAAAAATAAAAAATAAAAAAATAAAAAAATAAAGAAAGAAAGAAAGAGAGGAGATTAAAAAGGGCACGAATAACACGTTTTATATATTTTTGTAGCTAGAGGACTCCACTATCCCCCTATATATCTAGTTTAGTCGACCCCACTCTTGTCCTATAACCACCCTCTCTGACTTCTATATATATATGCTCATAAACTATTAATTGCATATTGTCTAACCTTTCTCTACATATCAACTAGAACTCTACTGAGTTTGTATGCTTACACACTCACTAGAATTTATATTTACATTAGATCATCATCTTGTAAGTTATATTATATATAACACATCATGAGCAATCTCCTACAATTACAAAATCAAGATTGGCCCGAACCAATTATTCGAGTCCAATCACTCTCTCAAAGTGGCTCCTTTGTTCTCCCTTCGACCTACATCAAACCACCCTCCGAGAGGCCATGCCACAATTCTCCTCAAACCAATGAGGTCGGTGACATCCCCCTCATCGACCTTAGTGGTTTGGACGATGAGGCTCTTCGTGGGGGCGTGTTTGATGCCGTTGGGAAAGCTTGTAAGGAGTGGGGGTTCTTCCAAGTTGTGAACCATGGCGTGAGCCCAGGATTGATGCGAGCAGTAAAGGAAGCTTGGAGGGAGTTCTTTTATTCACCACAGGAGCTGAAAGAAGAGTATGCTAATTCACCAAAGACCTATGAAGGGTATGGGAGTCGACTAGGAGTCAAAAAAGGTGCAGTGCTTGATTGGAGTGACTACTTCTTCCTTCACTACCTTCCTCACTCTCTCAAAGATCACAAAAAATGGCCTGCCTACCCTTTTTCATGCAGGTATATATAATCATATAGAGTATAATGTATATTTATATCTGGGTAGTACTATCATCAGAACTATAAAAATACTTATAAATGGAAACCTCATTTACAACTATTAGATTTGAATCCAACTCATAAATTGATGAGTCGTAAATGCACAAGTCATTTAATCCACAACACATTTTGAGGGATTCCACGATATGGATATATATTTGAACTTCATTGTAGAATTTTTATTTATATGTATATATAGTGTAGAATTTCCTTTTATATATATATATGAGTTCTTCTACAATGGAGCCCAAATATATACTCATGCTATGGGAACCCCTTAAAATGTATTCTGTATTTATAACACCTTGATTAATGTGTTGAATTAGAATCCAATGGTTGTAAATAGTGTACCTATTTGACTATATGAAGTTTATATAATTTGCAAGTAATTAATTGTATTAATGACTATACTGCTAGGGGTGCTGGTATGATTACTTCACCATTATTACTTTATTTAATTAGCAACGAAAAAAGGTTAATTGGTAGTTTGAATTGCTTGTAGAACCGTTGCCTCTATGAAAGAGATTTGTTAATGTTTGGAGTGTAATGTTGGTAATGTCTACCAATAATAAAGTAGCACAAATACAAAAGAGTAAAAGTAGGACAAAAGTGTAAAAACACATCATACATTATACACGTGACACTTTGCTATTGATGAATATTATCATCATCACACTACTCAACATTAGCAAATCTTATTTCAGTTAACGTGTACTCATTTTTCAAAAATTGTATGCCTTATAAATTAATGTACTTAATCAAAAAATTATATGATAGTATATATTATCTTATTGTTACTATTAACATAATCATTATTTTACTTTACTTTTCGTTACTCTAATAAAGTTAGCATTGACTTTAAAAAATAAATTAACATTATTTTTGAAATAGATCCCTATATATTGTGACCAATTTATGAGTAGTGTTAACTAAATAATTTGAATGCACTTATTTGTATTTTCATCAAGATGACAAAGGTTAAAATATTTTTTTTTTTTTTTTTTTTGAGAAAGAACATTAATTTTTCTCCCATGAATCATACCCCCAACCACTTACAACCAGAGTGTGCCATAGTTAGAATAGCTTCTTGTATACAATTCATATTATATCAATTATAGATTAGACGGTGGTAGCTAGAAAGTGAATGAGTTTAGAATATATAGATTTTGCCCAAAGTCAAAAATAAGTTTTTAATTATACAAATAAACATATTTGACAACATTCAACATTGTTGATAAACGCATTCAAAACTTATTAAACACATAGTTAATATATAAATAAATATTAAAATTTAAATGAATTTAACTAAAATTTTATGATATATTAATTAATTGATCATATTGTATTATGAATATTATATTATTTGATAGATCATTTTATATGAATATTCAAGATTAATGGTATGTGTATACCGAATATACATTAATTAATTAAGTTTTAACAATGCGGCTTTAAACAATATTTAAAGTGCCATATTATATATGGGGTACTTTTACAATAGAACTCTAATATATAGAATCATTTTTAATGCATGAGTTATAAATGCACAAAACAATAAATGTGAAACATATTTTTAAAGGTTCCTATAGCATGAATATATATTTGAAATTTGGGCTCTATTGTAGAAGCACCTAGTGAGCCTCATCACTTAATTAATTGCAATTCAATTATTGCCTCTCTTTTTTTAATGAGAGGTAATTGGGGTGGTATACGAGTTAAAATACCTTAATTAATACAGCAATTTTCTAATCAATGTGTTTTACATATTTTTGTAGGGAAGAGACAGAGGAGTACAACAGAGAATTAGTGAATCTATGCGGAAAAATAATGAAAATACTATCCGCGACACTAGGTCTAGGAGAGAAGTACCTAGAAGAGTGCTTTGGAGGGGAAGACATTGGGGCATGTTTGCGAGTGAATTACTACCCAAAGTGTCCTCAGCCAGACCTCGCTCTTGGCCTGTCCCCACACTCTGACCCCGGTGGCATCACAGTCCTCCTACCTGACCACCAAGTCTCCGGTCTCCAAGTCCGCAAGGGGGATTCTTGGGTCACAATTAAACCGGTTCCTGATGCATTCATTGTCAACATTGGCGACCAAATTCAGGTTTTCCTTTTACTCTCACTATCAATTTGCCAAATTAAGCTAATATCAGTTACAACCAGATGCTATGCGGGATACATTTCCCTTAAATTGGAGATAATATCAGAAAGATCTAACAGCTTATTCAAGCTCAAACATATTATTTTTTACATTGGGTCCACCCACACATGCGAGTGAAAGCTTGTGGACCTTTGCCAATATTACTAATGTCCCCACTTCCCACTACCTTCAACTCATAGAAGGGTTCTTAACTCGAAAGGCCTCAGTACTAGTTGGAGAGAAATCCACACTTATGTACTTCCTTATGAAGTTACACTTAATTCATATATAAGGGGTTGATTGTATTTTAGTCCACACATCTCCAACAAATCACTTTGAACCGAAATCCATTCGAGGGATTTTTTTCTAGTTGAATCTTCGACTTTGATACTATGTTATTTTTATTTTGGCCCATCCGCATAAGTGGAAACATGCAAGCCCCTGAATCTCTACCAGTACCGATATTATATATCCCCGACTTAATTAATTAATACTTTCAACTCATAGGTGTGGGGTTTTTAACTCAAAGACCTTTAGTCGATACTAATTGTGGAGACATCCACACTTACGTACTTCTTTATGATATTACACTTAATCGACGTGGGACTGTATTTTGGCCACATATCTCACTGCAAGGATCACGATCTTTAGTCGCGCAAGTATTTGTAGCTAGAACTCAACTTTTTGTAGATAAAGAGTTTTAGCAGCAAAAAAGTTATAGCAAGCTCGCAGCCTAAACCTCGCTGAAAGTATAATGCAATGAATTTGGTCTTTCACAGCTAATTTTTAGCTACAATTTTTTTATATCGCGGCTAAAAATGGTATTACTCACAAGTTAAATTGAGCAATAATGATTTGGCAAATTAAATTTGCAGATATTGAGCAATGGAATCTACAGAAGCGTGGAGCACAGAGTGATAGTGAATTCAGGCAAAGAGAGGTTCTCACTTGCGTTTTTTTACAATCCAAGAAGTGATTTACTGATAAAACCATCACAACTGTTGGTGACACCAGAGAGACCAGCAATGTTCCAGCCCATGACATTTGATGAGTACAGGCTTTACATGAGGACCAGAGGCCCACAAGGCAAAGCCCAGATATTGGATTCCCTGAAATCCACTAGTACTCCTCCATGTAACAACATGAACTAACTAGAAATAAGCAGTTTTTTTTTTCAATGAAATAAGCAGTTGTTTTAGGTAAAGATGCACATGACACATCTCGATGCATACACGGCGGTTTCCACCACGTGTTTCTAGATTATGTTACGTATCAGATGTTCTCCAACTTAATAGTTAAATAAAATCTATTTATCTCAACTAGGGCCGTCTTAAGTATTTAGTGGTCCAGGGCGAAATTATGATTTGGGGGCCCTTAATTTTATATACGTGAAAGAAAAAAACAAATTTTAATCCATCATTTAAAAAAAAAAATTGTCAAAGAATTTAATAATTAATTCATGCAATGGCATAATCAAAACTTCAAATCGTCTTCAAAATATTTCATTGATCATATTATTTTAAAAATTAAAGTGTTGCGAGGGAGAGAATGTGTCACTTGGATGGAGAGATTGAAAATTTATATAATATGAAAAGTAAAAAAAAATTGGCTAAGCAACATTTTATCAATTAATCAACAGTAATTTTTAATTATAAAAAATTATATGTATACCCAAATCTCAAAATCATATTTTACTATTTTTATAATACCTAATGATGTGAAATCACCAAGAAAATGATTGTGATGAAGCGTTTTTGGCTAAATATTCCTATCGAGAACTAAACTAATTTCATTGATTATTTATAATCTCAAAAACTCAAAAGAATATAGAAATTGTGCATAATTAGGAGTTCATAGCTGATTTTTGTGCGTGCATGATCAATTGCCAACAGCTCAGCTTAATTAATCAGATGGTTTATTTTAACTTCTTCATCACGAGTCATTTTCTAATTGGTCAACATTATGATATGAATTGGGCCAAAAGTAAAGTGACAAAAAGAAAATTGGAACAAAACTACAAAAAAGAATTGCATAGTAGGCTTGCGAATCATTTTTTACTTTTTTATTTAAGCCACATGATATCCAAAGCTCAATAAGCCCTGACTAATTCGGCTCAAGCTGGGTAGGAGACTTGTCAACCATTTTAACAATCATTTAAACACGTGTTTTCCCTCAGAAGAAATTTTGTAATTTTTTTTTCCCACATGGTATCCGACCTAACCATGCTGCCTAATTCAAACTTTGGCATCAGCCCAACCACACCAACTTATTCACACTCCAGTGCTATCAAGGCCCATACAAAAGGGCCACAGTTCTGCTTTTCTTGTAAAAAAAAAACTTATAGACTGTTTTAGCGACGAGTTTATGCAAATATATAGGGTACTACTACCATGAGAACCAAATATATACCCATGTCATGAGTGCACTATTTACAACTATTGAATTCTAATCCAATACATTAATCGAGATGTTATAAATACATAAAGTATTTAATGTATAACACATTTGAAGAATTCCCATGACATGAGTATATATTCGAGCTCTATTGCGCAAAAATGCTTAAAAAGTTAGTCTGTTGATCCGTTTATACTTCCATTTGTTAACGTAATCAGCTTCATCTTAGTACATTAACGAAGAAATGGTCAATTTTTTTGGGTGGAAGAAATGGTTATATAAACTTATAATAATGTCACTATTTTTTTGTTTTTTTTTTTAAAGCTATAATGTCACTTACAACGCTATCTTTTTAGTTGAAAAAGTCCAAAGAAAAAATCCAGTATTCAAACAATAATCACTAATTAGTCATTTCAGATCTAAAACCTTATAAAAAAAGATATAAAAATTTCATATAATACTATCGGAGGCAACCACCCATCTGAAGGAGTGCTAACATTCGGTGCCCCACCTAGAGATCATCAATCCAGTAATTCAAATATACAAGAAAGAAATACGACAGATAAATAAACTAAGAAGCAAAAGTTGAGAAGGGCTTTTAGCTACCCCTAGAACACATCTATGGTAATCAAACATTGCTAAATTACAAATCCCCGGTTACCAAACATTGCCACCACAATGTCGGAAACTAGAAGAAGAGCGTGGACGTCGTACGTTAATCGCCTCTGGTGGTTACTGCCTGCCTCTCTTCAAGTTACTGCAAGAAGGGCATTTGTACTGCCTTATACTCTCAGCCTTTGCAGGAGTTATCTTCACACATTTGCCGTGGAACCACCTCTCGCAGACATCACAGCATATCCAGAACTCATTAGCATTGTAGTTTCCGCCACAAGTACCACAGAGAGTTTCACTGTGTTCATCTTCATCCTCCCCGTAACCCTCATCAGCTATTCGTGGAGTACTTTTGGCCTGCCCATCGCCAGATCTCTGCCAACACCAAAGGAATTGTGTAACTTATAAAAATCATAACAAAGACCATGCAGCAAACACATTCTTATCAAAGCTGAGCGTATCTTACTTTTGTGCCCAGTCGCGACTTGCTTCCACTATCCGCACTAGGCTTCTCCTTAACCAACTTCCTTTCTGTCACTACTTCAAAGACTGCTGGCAGGTCATTGATCAGGCTAAAGAGACGCTTCCTGTCAAGTAAAAAGTCACTGATAATGATTAAACGTCCATTTTACACATTTTATGCCACAAGCAAGAAGAAAAAAAAATGAAGTTCCACAATCTTTGCCTAAAACTTTCTTGTTTCACATAGTTTATGTACAGAAAACTATGAGCAAAAGGTGGAACACTCCCTCATTTTTCAAGCTTGGTAGTTGGTACATATTCCATCGGCCCTTTCAGTATCTACATGATCAAGAAAACAGTATCTTTTCGGATGGACAAGATAACATCACTTTTCCATTTCAAGACTCTAAATTGTCAGTATAAGGGGTCAAAAAACCGTCATGGATAGTATGTGCATGTTGAACAAGTACAAAGAGATTACAATGTCTGCAGCTTTCCAAACAATAGAGGAGCATAGAAATAATTTCCGTACGGTAGGGAATTTTTTTTTTTTTTTCCCAGGAGGAGGAGGCTACACGCCTAGTTTTATTCAAGCTTAACAAAAACGAGGAAAATAAACTCCTCTTCCATCTTCCTCCAAAATGGGGGGTTAATACCTATGGGGTCTAGATGGAATAAAATGACAACCAGAGGGGAAAATCCTCGCATAACTAGCCATCCAATCTGCAGCTCTATTACCTTCAGTACATGATGAATATGAACCTCCCATTTTTGATCCAACAGCTGAAAGAGAGTCGCTAAAAGACTCCAATACTTGTTCCTCGTACATTTCCGATTAGCAAGACATGATAAATGATGCATGGACCTGTTCTTCTAAGACAGAAGCTTCATTGGGGTGCTTATCATTTCATATGCATGCATGAATGATGCATAAACTGAGAGTAGCATTTTTAGAAAAGGAGCAAGGTGACATACTATTTTCATAAAAGAAAATACATTCAACAGAAGAGGTGGATTCATAATGAAGTGTATAAATGAGATTAGCATTTTTAGATATGGATGTTATTAGTGGTGCGCATCAGTTTCTACAAAACCGCCCAAACCACTTGGTTTGGTCTGATTTTTTGGATTTGCGGTTTGGGAATGATTTAGAAAACTTGAAAACCGCAATTTCGCGGTTTGGTGGCGGTTTTTATATCTAAAAAACCGCGGTTCACCAAACTGAATAGTATTTAAGAAATTTTAATAAATATACACCCTAAAACCCTAATCAAGTAAACATATCACAACTAGTCGAATACCCCAATTTGCCTTTTCGACTTTCCGCCTCCCTCCTCTCTCGTCTAACGTCTCATCTGCCTCCCTCATCTTCTTACTTGCTTAAACAACCTCGCCGCCATCGCCTCCCCTCTTACTCACCTCCCAACATGAGTCCGTGGAATCTATGGCTTTTTTTTTATGTCCACGGACAGTTTGGTTGCAGTTTTGGGGTTCGCAGTTTTGGTTGCAATTTGCAAAACGTCCAAACCGCGAACCCTCGGTTTGGTGGATTTCACCACTAAACCGCGGTTTTCCCACCCCTAGATGTTATACAGGTAGTTATTGTGTTACATGTAATTATTAGTTGGAGGTGATGACTGAAATCATAGTTCCACATCAATTAAATGAAATTTCATAATAAAGTATATAAGTGGTAAACTTGGAGACAATATCAATGCTATCGGAGATCCACGGGCTCGCACAAGTGTGTGAGGGTGAAAAAATTAACATGGTATCAGAGCCGACAGTTCGGCTTCGGCTAGAACCTGATAAAATCCACCTTGGATAGATTTCAGTCCAAGGTGAAGTTTTGGAGATGTGTGGACCAAAATTATACTCCCACATCGATTAAGTGAAATTTCAAAATGAAGTATATAGGTGATAATCTCCTCTTAATTAGTACCGAGGTCTTTTGAGATAAAACCACACACCTATTAGTTGAAGGTGGTTAAGTTGGGGGTAGCATCGGTACTGGTGGACATCCACGGGCTCGCGCGGGTGAAAAAATTAACTATCAAAGCCCTATTTTGAAGGGACTTGTGGTTAATATAAACATATTTTAGTATCCTAGGTTTCTTCAATGGATTCAAATTCTATTCTTGAGAAGGTGGTGAAGGTTATCACGTTTGGGCAACCAAGATGGAGGCTCATCAAGAAGCGAATGATCTTTGGGAAGCGAATGAGGAAGACTACAAAGTCCTTCCATTATAGGCAAATCCAACCACGGTGTAGATCAAATATTACAAAGAGAGGAAGTCAAGAAAATCAAAGGCCAGAGCGATGATATTTACTGCAGTTTTTCCCGAAGTCTTTGTCAGTATAAGGTCATTGAAGTCAACTTTTGATGTCTAGAACTACCTAAAGAAGGAAATATAAAAGAGAAGAGATATATGAATTGGAACTAAAAAGAAAGAACAATAAAAATGACTGAAATTGGTCTAGTCACAATTTTTTATTTTTGCATTTATTATTAATTTCTGATTTTGCATGTTTAAATAAACCCAAAATAACAATCGTCACCAATAACTAGAGAAATGATAAAATACTAATCCTAAAAGATATCTATGTCTATCAACAACATAGCCTCAATCCCAAATTAATTGGGGTCGGCTACATGGATCAAACTCTTCTATTGTGCTCGATTTTGTGCAATTGATGGTGAGCATTCAAAACCATTCAAGTCCCTCATAATTAATGCATTCCCAAGTTAACTTCGGTCTACCCCTACCTCGTTGAATTTCATCAGTTTCTATTGAGTCAAGTTTTCTATTGAGTCGAGATATCTACGTCTATCATAATCTTTTAAAGTAATCAACTACTAAAAAAAAAAACTAAGAAAACAAAATAAATAACAACAAAAAAATAAAATTTGATCCCCTAAATGTGTTACAGTATTTAAACAACGTTTACAATGTTCCTATTTGTTTTAATTGTTGCAAGCTCCAAACTTATCTCTAAGAAATTGAAACTTGTTGTACTTCAAGCAACCAAACCTTCCTTTTGCACTTCTCTAAAATAGAATAATTTGATGTTGAAGTGTTTATTGATAATCAAGTTGTCATTGCTATCTCTAATAATCCTATTTTTCATAGGAAAATCAAACATTTCAACATCAAATCATTCTATTTTAGAGAAGTGCAAAAGGAATGTTCAGTTGGTCCGAAGTAAAAAGTTCTAATTTCTTAGTGATAAGTTTGGAGGTTGCAACAACTAAGACAAAGAGGATTGAAAACATTGTTTAAGTACTGCAACACATTTGGAGGATCAAATTTTATCTTTTTATTGTTATTTATTTTGTTTTCTTAATTATCTTTTTTGTAGTTGATTACTTCAAAAGAATATCATACATGTAGACATAGTTTTAGGATTAGTATTTTATCCTTTTTCTAGTTATTGGTAACGATTGTTAGCTTGGGCGTATTTAAACATGACAAATCAGAAATTAATAATCAACGCAAAAATAAAAAATTGTGAGTACACCAATTTCAATCCTTTTTATTGTTCTTTCTTTTTACTTCCGATTCATATATCTATTCTCATCTTTTATATTTCTTTTCTCTTTGATTTTCCATATCATTATTTTTAGTTATAGTTATAGGTAGTTAAGGTTTATAACAAAGATGTATAAATACATGTAATTGAAATCTTAAGCTTAATCTTGAATGATTATAGAGGACGAAAAGAAATATTTCAAATCATCCTCTCGTTCTCTCCAGTCTCTCTAATTCTTCTCACTTCTTTACTCATTCTTTGTCAACATCCAATTATATGTAATTATAAATCTTTGTTACAAACCTTAACTAACTCTAACTACCTATAACTACTTCTATAACTAACTAACTAGCAATAACTACATATAACACAATAACTACTTGCGTAACATCCCACATCTAATCTAATTATATATGCAACATTCTAGATGATATCACTCTCTTTCAAGACACCTTTTCTTTTGATTCACATTTTATTCGTATTAATATTTCTCCATTCCATACTGGAGCAAGTAGCCTTTGCCGAAATAACACTTTGAAGCTTATCTTAAAATCCCTCATTGTCCAACTCAAAAAGTCATTAGGAGGGTTCAGGATCTTCCATCTTACAAGAGTTCAAGATGAAGACTTCGAGTAATTGGTTTGGGCATTATTACCATCCCCGCAATGCAACTTTCAAATGAGACTATGGTGTATGTCATCCCTTTCTCTATGATTTTCACCATTAATTCCAAATTAAATTCAGTATTTTGTTAGCATCAAGTTTTTTGACTCAAAGTTGCTTTGTTAAGAAGGTTAGTAGTGGTTTTCTCAAAAAATAAATAAATAAAGAGGTTTGCCTCACCTAATCCTTTTAATGTAGTTCAAACTTACCACATGCATACAAAATCTAACTAGGACAAAACAGTAGATTAGATTCAATCTTCAATATTTTACTTAAGAAACATGTTTATTCTTCTATAAGGTTTCTAAAGATCTTTCTAACAATATCCATTGAATTCAGTGTAGTTTTAGGCCAAGTTTTGGATCCTAAATCCTGATTCCATGTCTAAAGGCAATCATCGAGCTTCATCTAGTTACATTGTGCTGACACCAACTCTTTTAGTGTCAACATATCTTATTCATGATAGAGATAGATATTGACAGACATCACAATGATTTGAATACAATGAAGATTTTGCTAGAAAACATAATACAGGTGGTATATTTATTTGTTACAAAACAATTCAAACTCCACCGTCAATCCTGCATCCACTATTTATGGTGTGTGCAATAAGTACATAACTTCATGTCGATGATACCTTTTAAAAAATCTCAAGCATATACAAAAGATAATGAATACAAGACTCATCTGCAATCGAATAAATGAAGTCATAAAATCTATGCATCATGTAACTCAAGAATCAGCCGTGGCATTCCAATTCAACTAAAAAAACACAATTTCACAGGGAAAATGACGAGAACAAGTAGAAAGGCCAAACCTTTCATTCCGATTAAACGGCGCTGCCAGGTAAAACGCCACAGAGAGCAACCAAGAATCACTATGCATAGCGACCAGAGACAACCAATCCCGACGCGCCATCCCATCTCTTGCAAAATTAATCCCTAACGCCGGCTCCGGAAGCTCCGGCGGAACCTCCTCCGCTGGAAGATTAACTTCCCAGCTCTCGTTTGGATGCCCATACAAACACAAATTCTCCTTCTCTACTCAAATCAAAATCGAAAAATCACCACAAACCCTTACTCAAATTAAACCTAAACCAGCAAAATCAGTCAAAAATAACAACAAAAAAATCGATTTTTTTGTTTCAAAATAACAGATTCGATCTACGATACCTGGATCGCAGAGCGCGTAGAACTCATCGACATCTGAGAACGCGAGATCAACATCAACAACAACAATTGAGAAGAAGAACTAATTAGGGTTTCGAAGATTCGAAAACCTAGAGAGAGAGAGAGAGAGAGAGAGAGAGAGAGAGAGAGAGAGAGAGAGGAATGAAAATCGATCGGTGAAAGAGAGTACCGTAAGTCAAAGCCCTAACAATCCCAGCTCTTCTAGCGCTGTAATCCTTGAAGATCTCTTCTACCGTACGCGGGGATGACGAAATTGACGCCATTTCCATGGCAAGACAAGCCCCAGCTTTTAACAACCAACAACAACGTATAAACAATTCGTTTGTACTCACCGAGCACCTATTTTTGCCGTTCGATTGTGGAACGAGAGATCGGGACCGTTGATTGGGTTGACTTGTAGGTGACGTTGCTGATCTCGGCTAGTGTTGATGCCACGTGTGAGTGATTCGAGATCAAGATACCTTTGAGACCGTACGTTGGACAGTGGTTTTCTAAATCCGGTTGGCGAGGCGATGTCTGAATTTAAGTTTGGACCGGGTTCAGAATAGAACCTCCAAGTCTGAAGTTGGCCCTAATTTTAAATGATACTTATTTTTATTTTCAAAATATGTAGTACATATAAAAGGTAAATGATAATTTAACACACTTTGGTCGCACACTTTAGATGCACATTTTATTTTTTAGCTTATTTATGACTTTGGTCACACTCTTTGGACGCATATTTTATTTTTTAACTTATTTATAATGTTTTGTTAGATGTGGGGCCTACGCTTAGGGAGACAAAAAAGAGTTATAAATAAGTTAAAAGATAAAGTATGCATCCAAAGTGTGCGACCATAGTATGTTAAATTATCATTTTCCTATATAAAAATGTACTATTTTAATTTCTACCCTAAATTTTGTCAAAAAAATTCAACCCTAAATTATTTGTGATTATATTTAAAATGATTTTATTACTTAACAAAACTTTAAAACATTAAAAAAAATTACAAATCCGAACAAATGGACAACTCGATTTTAAAATAAATTTGTTTTGATAAGGAGCATTTGTTCGAATTTTAAATCGAGTCGAGTTTAGACAATGAATATGCTCTCGTTTATACCAAGGGCGGCCCAGACCCGTTCAAACTTAAAAAACTGACATCGCCTATTTAGTTCACATTAGCCATTTTGGATTGAATAATTTGGTCTGTTGTGTTGTTAGTCTGGATTCTGGATGTGTGTTGTGTTTTCGACAGCTTTACCCCTCACTTAACACAATCGCCCAACCACAAAATCAATTGATCATTTGAAGAAACCCTAACTAGCGAAAGCCATTGAAGTCGCTCTCGAGTTGGTGTCATTTCAAGTGTTAAAGTGTTTTGTTTACCACGTAATTTTTTTTCATAATAAAGAAATTTGCTTCTAGTGGGAATCGAACCCCAACTTCTTACATTCATAACTAAACACCTAACTATTGAACCACCCCTACATGGTATGTTTACCAGGTAATGAGACAGGACCCTGTTTTTTATGAATTTCGCATACGGGTCACTAGCACTGCTATGTTCATCCAGGTAGCGCCTTTGATTTATGGAAAATTTAACAAAATAGCCCAAAATGAAAGTTGATAATGAAAACTAACCCAACTTTTTTACATAAATTTTTTTAGCCTAAAATGAATGATAAAATGTCTAAGTTGCCCTTGACTTCTATTTGCCCCAACTTCTCTCAAATTTTGGGCACCTCTTCTCGTGCTCTCCTCTTCAAACAACATTTCATAAACCATTCTCATCATCTCCTCTCCAAACTACAGTCTCGTCCATCAGCTCTTCTCATTCTCCTATCTAAGTTGCAGTCGAACAACCATATCCTTATGTTTAACACTCTCTTCAAAAGACAATTGATCCCATTTTTCTTTATATCAAACCACTTTTTCTAATATCTTTTTTTCAAGCCCTTACTACGATACGTTTGTTTCTAAGGAATGCCACAATACCACTTCTAAAAGCTTAATCTTATTAATGTATATGCATTGAAGCTTGCTTACAAGTTGTTTGATGAAATGCCTAAAGTTGTAGAAAGTTTGTTTGAATACATGCCTGTGGAAGATTCCACATGTATGGACTGAGATTGTCTTTTTTTTTGCCAAGTGAACGTATGGACTGAGCTTGAACTCTTGATGCTATTGTTTTTATAAATAATTGTATATGCTATCTATATTGTTAATATTGTCAATATTAACAATATTGTGGACATTGATAACATTACATGTATATTATTTTATGTTATATATGTTATCAAGATCAGTGTGTCATTATATATTGCATCAGTGACATGTAAATTTTTTGTCTTTGTGATTGTAATTTCTAATAAGTTGTTAATGAAGTCCTATTCATATGGAAATCAAATTCTATTCAAATAGTCATATTATGATAATCAAATTCCTTCAAACAAGGCATGTCCACCTCCTTAGGCATCGTTGGATAAAATATAGATTGACCATAGTTCATATAACACTCTTAAAGAGAATATTTAATCCATTCTTATAATAATATCTATTGACAATGTTGGCAATATAGACAATATAGATGATATTGACTATACTATACAATATAGACAATATGGTTATATTTTCACTATGTACTTCTATTTCATAGCAAATTGAATTATATAAACACATATCTCCATTCCTTATATATGGATCAATTAACCTCAAAGATCAGTGATCCTAACATTTACATATTTAATTTGATTTTGTTTATCCTTTCTTTTTTCCAACAAGTTTTTTTTTTTTACTTATAAAAAAATAACGACGAGATTCTTTTACCGCAACCCTAGAATTTTTTGATTGGAGAGCATGGAGATACTATCATCAGTGTGCAATATACTATTGTCAATATTAATGTTTATTCATCTATATTGTCAATAATCATATATCAACTTTCCGTGAATAATGAGGAAAGATGAGTTACTCTTTGAAACAATATCCAACAAATAAAATTGATAATACCATGAATATTATTAATATGTCGAACAATATTGAACATACAATCAATACAATACTACATACACTATATTGACAATATTGATAATATATGAAGATCTATCATTCACTTTGATAAGTAACGTCATGTTTGCTCGACAAAACAACTTGAACCAAATATCTTTGTTTGTATTTGAAGGAGCCAAATAATTGGTTCTTTAATACACCAAAAAATGAAAGATGAAACAACCATAGTCATCGAAGCAATTGATTTTGAATGCATTAGACTGCTCTTTTGCCTTTTTTCTGCACACAGTCATGGAAGCAACTGACTAGCTAACTACCACTGCAGTTGGTCACATTTAAATTTGTTGGATTGCTCATCTCTCTTTTTCCAATTTGTCTAACTTAACAACCATCTCACTCGAAGCTCCAATAACCATCAAGTGCGGTCGACTTTGGAGACTATCAAACAATCATGGTACATATAATTGCCAAGAATCATCACTGCTAACTTCATTCAACTGCAAGCTAGGTGAATCATTAAAGAAAGGAAAAGGCAATTCACATAATAACATTGGATCTTATATATTACTCTTATTCTCCAAACTTTTTTCATTCAATAATCTTTTTAATAATTTGTAGCAAGTCTATTTAACTTCTCCATAATAAGTCCACTTGTGTATTGTGTAACATTACAAAGATAGATAACTTCATCAAATATCCAATATTATCTATGAGTGTGTTGCTTAAATGGAGCAAGGATTATGAGTGTCGCAATACATACAATTAACTTTAAGGGTAGTCAAGGAAGTTTGGATGTACCTACTGAAAAGTATTATAAATAATTAAAAGCAAGATATAGTAGATATTTAGAAAAGTGTTTTTGTAAGGTCTCCATTGGAGAAGGTTAGAAGTGATCAGCCACTCGAAGTGTTGTGTTATTGTTTGATCTTTGGGGTTTTAGTTATGTAATTTCAGTCTCTTCCACCTTGGAAGCACTACTCCATTGGTCTTTCTTGTTGCTTATTTGTGTTGGTGTATCACAAGAGACACTCCTTAGGACTTTGAAAGGCAAAGCTTACCTTGCAAGAGAGATTTCAGCAACCTTTCTCATATCTCCTCTCTTTAAGATTTGAAGAAACAAAAATTGAATTAGATTTTGGAGGTTGCTTGGTTGTCCCACTTTGGGTACTGAGTTGGGCACAACTATTGGGCGGAGACCACACGATAAGAATGTTGAGACAACATAATTAGATTATCAGTGTATTGACTGTTTAGGTTAGGTTTTTATAGAAAGAACATAGATTTCAACAAAAAAATAGAGAGATTGAAGAAGTGATAGTAGCCATACCAGAGTTTGGAGAATGCATAAACAAGGTGAAACTAGCGGGATGAACAAATCCTCCTTCGCTCGCTCGATCAAGATCGCTAATCCATTCAATCTTTAGTCGTTCCTCCATGTCATTCTCCATCTCCTTGTGCCTCTATCTTGCAATCTTCACTTCAACTTTAGAGATGGTACTTTAGACATTTTGTAGTGAATTAGGGCTAGAAAAACTTATCCCAAAAAATTGAGCTATTTTTCATTATAAGCTTTCATTTTGGGCTATTTTGTCAAATTTCCCTTGATTTTATTGTGAAATCAAAAAGGGTACTTCATTAGATTCACTTATACTTTGCAACACATCTGAATCAAAAACAAAAACTAAGTATAGTTCATCAACTCTTTGATGAAATGCCTCAATGAGTTCAATGAGTCCAGAATCAACTCTAGCTTGAATAAACAAATCACACATCTCACTCACAACAAATCAAAACCCAAACTCACATATCCATTCAATCCAAGGTCCCAATTGACCCAGTGAAGAAGAAACAAAGAGATTAAACAAAAACATGAACAGTACTGTAATGTAACAAACACATACATAGATACATACATACATACATACATACATACCTGCTTGGAAAAGGATTTTGTTGCCTTTTTTTTAATTAGCATTTTGTTGCCTTTTTTGCCACTGAGGAATTTCCTAATATTTTGTGATTAGGTTCAATGATTCACTAATTCTTTCCTTAAACTCTCAATTAAGTCTTAATTTCACTTAAGGCTGCTTAAATTATAATATCATCTCCAAAAAATCCCTAATTTCTATTGTTTACTGACTTCAAAAAACATTCCTAATTTCTATCTTTTTTTGTTCATATAAAAAACATTCTTATTGTAAACTAAGTTGGGACTTCAACTATAAACTTGCAGGACTAAGGCAAGAAAAACATAAACTAGAAACTACAAGAACAAGTAGAGAAGAGGAGGCAAGAGAGAAGAGAGCTAGAGTTGAGAATGTGGAATTGTATACAACTTGGTATGGTTTTACAATGAGGTTGACACCCTTTATATATGCCCTTTGATGATGATGATAAATGTACTTAAACAATGTTTACAAGTAACACATACATCACTTGTCATACAACTCTTCACAAACAACATTAACAATACATGGAATAATGAGTACATTGGATATGGATGCAAGTAAGAGCTATGCTTGATATTACCATTTAATATGAGAGGCATGCTTAATAATGCTTGGTCATACAAAATCTTGGTCAATTGTTCATCCATATCATAACACTCCCCCTTTGATGACAATTGTTGAGAGAATATGCCTCGTTAAAACTTTAAATTAGAAAAAACCTTATGGAAAAGAATCCAGTAAAAGAAAAGGAGTGAACTGTTCTCATCTATTTTGATATGAGTAAAGTATTGCTAGAATTACCACATTAAAAATTTTGATAGGAAAACCCAGTGGGAGAAAACCTTAGCTAAGAAAATAGTGCAACACATTGATTTACTTTGAGATAATATATGTGCTTCATTAAAACCACTACTAGAAAAACCCTGTGAAAAAATTTTAGTATAGGAAAAAAAGTACATTTCTCTCATAAATTTTTATGAGTATAATAATATTAGAATTGCCTTATTAAAAACCTTGCTAAAAAACCTGATGGGATAAAACCATACCTAATAGAAAAATAGTACATTACACTAATCAATTTTGATAAGGAGTATAATATTGTTAGGATTGTTTCATTAAAAACCTTACTAGGATAAGGGAAAAAGAGTGCAATGTACTAATCAATAACTCCTTTTGATTCTCCCCCTCATGTTGACATTGGTGAAATATTTTATTGTTTTGCAACAAATCTTTTCAAACCAAATTTTACTTTTTTTATTAAGATAAATTAATAAATGGAGAACTATTTTGCTTGAAAAATACTTAAGTTCCAAATCAAAGTTAAATTTTATTTTTCAAGAATCTCCTATCTTGAATTCCTTTTTAAGGTTTTCAAATGATATAATGATTTCGTCATGATTTCTTACAATATTTGAACCATAGACATGTGATGATATTACAACGAAGACATATAGATAATATAAATTACTTACACATTGTTTTCAAAGTAAATAATAGTTGAGGTTTTGGTACGTTCATTTGACCAAATTGTTTAAGTCCAACTAGTTTTATAGTGCCACAATTTTATTAGACTATTAGTCCAACAACTTCTCGTCTCCTTAATGAGTTTAGCTCAGTTTGGATAACCTCTTTTGATATTTATCCACACACTATTTGTGGTATTGGATCATCATTTTTTAAAATGATACTTTGAATCCTTACCAAAGGATTATTTTATTTTATAAGGAATATTTACTCCCTACCTCTTTTTTGAGGGATATGTATCCTTTGAACCAACAAACCTTTTATGTCTTAAGCGTTTTGTTGGTTCTAATGCATTTTGATGCATATGGACATCATTTTATATATGAACCTTTAATGGTGGAACATACGGGGTTGTCACCATTTCACATTAGTAATTGCATCAAGTAATTTATTCATAATTTGTTGTTAATGAATGATCACTTGAACTTCAAGTTTATATTATAATTATAATACAACAATTTTGATACGTTTCAAGCAATTTCACGCCATTCTTTTTGAATCAGCTTTATATATCTCCCCCTAATGTTGGAAAAATTGCTTCATCGAAGTGACAATTAATAAAACTTGTTATAAATAAATCCCTTACTAGGGGCTCAAGGCATTATACAATTGTTGGAAACCGACATAAATCAAAAGTTTTTTTTTCAACTCATTTTAGTTTTATTTAAGCATAGGAAATAAAACATAAACTTTATAATCGAAAAACTAAAATATGAGATATTTCATTTTTTGTCTAAAATGAGTTGTATAGAACTTTAAATAAACTAAATATGTTGTCAATGACTTCATAGCACAAAATTAAAATTAGAAACTTAATTTTTTTTAAATCAATTGAATGAATTGTCACAGCCAATATAAGTTAAAAATACGTATGCAGCTACTTAGCTGATGTATAAGTTAAAAAAATTTATTATAAGAATGAATAAGCCCATATGTTTTCATAAATAAATTATAAGCAGAAAATGAAGGTTTTCACAATAATTTTACTTTGGGATGACTTAACCAACAATTTGCCTTGAGACTTACAACACAACTGTAATTACCAAGTGCTAAAATATTTTGGTTCTGTAATTGATGCCCACACAAATTTTCAATATTATTCGTGTAGTTGATGATCATGGATGATCAAATCGATCATTTCACCTTATGAATGTCATTAGATCATAGGACGACATTGATCTAAATATACCTTATTCAAGTAAAATTCAGAAGATAAAGCTGGGAATTTAAATTCTCATATGAAAAAAATCATACTTAGTAACTACTGAATAAGGCATTAACAACATTTTAGTTGTACCAAATATTACATGAACACTAGTCTCTGCTAAGTTTAGATTCGAGAAATACTCTCTATTTTATATTATATTGTGTGCATAGTACAATAAACAAGACCTGTTGGTATTTTAATAAATTCGCAAAACCCATTCCAACAATTAGATTCATGTCAAATCATCAAGAATAAAATTAAACCAAATAGCGGAAGCGTACTTGAATCATCCGTGGTGGAAGAACATTGGGTTAGTCTTCCAAATCAATATACGGTCTCCTTTTAGTTTTCTCTCCAACGATAGGATATCAGAAAAAGTATGACGACACTTCTGATTTGGGGATCATAACCCTATATTTATAATTACGTCAACTAGGATTAACCTAATATTATTTTCAATTCTGTTCATCATAATATTAGAAATAACAATCTGGTATCTACACATATATAAGCTCACACTTTAATTAGATGATTAAAGCCCAATACCGTATTTGACCACTTTAATTGGGTTTTACTTTATATAATAGTTCTTAGCACAATTATTAACACATGAGCCCATATGTTTAATTATTAAACCCAACAATCTCCCATTTAGGTTATGTGTGTAACTTTATAATTGTATGAAAACCTTATGAGTACTCAAAATTTTGCTATCATTATCGAATGCATCTCCAAACAATTCGGTCCATCAATTATATCAATGTAGGACCAAAGCAACTTTTGTTACATTTATCATAACTAAATCCATCAATGATCACAAACACTAATATAACCAAATGACATAGATCAAGTATGGATGTGTAGCATGGAAATTACATGTAATGTGATCAAACATGTCTATTTCCAACTGGTCCAAACTTAAACTTTAGTGAGATCGATTTACCAATATATTATTAAGTTTAGAGATATGAAAATTAAAATTTACTTTAACCTTAACTGTAAACTGTAACCATAAACTTTAACCATAACTGAAATTTGTATTCAAAACCTTAACACAAAATATTTAAATGGAAAAGCATAAAACAAAATACAAACTTCTACTAAAACTATATATCCTAAAGGAAAATAACACTCATATGAGCAATGTGCTCATGATAGACCTTGGGTGGTAATCCTTTATTAAGCGGACCCGCAACCATGGAGTTTGTCCCAATATGCTCTATAGACATTTGTCCACTCTGAACTCTTTCTTTCATAATTAGGAACTTGATGTCTATATATTTAACCTTCTTCTATTGTTATTGGAATATAGCACTACTGATTTATTGTCACAGAATAACTTTAGTGGTTTATCTATGTTATCCACAATACGCAACCCAGTGACAAAATTCCTTAGCCACATTCCATGATTGGATGCATCATAACATGCTATAAACTCCATTGCCATGGTGGAAGAAGCTTTGAGTGTCTTCTTAGCACTCTTCCAATAAATAGCTCCTCTAGTAAGCAGGTAGATATAGCCCAAAGTGGATCTTCGACTGTCTTGACATCCAGCAAAATCAGAACAAGAATAACCAATGATCTCTAATTGATCTGATTTCCTATATATGAGCATGTAATCCTTTGTTCTCTGTTAATACCTCATAACCCGTTTGACTGCTTTCCAATGATCCATTCCTGGGTTACTTAAATATCTCCCTAGCATACCAACAATGTACGCAATATCCGGATACGTACAAAACTGAACATACATAAGACTCCCTACAGCCAAAACATAAGGGATATTTTGCATTTCTTTAGCCTCAATATCGTTCTTGGGACATTGATCGAGACTGAACTTATCTCCTTTAGAAATAAGGGTATCCCCTAGTTTACAACCATGCATACCAAACCTCTTAAGTACCTTTGCGATATAGCTCTTTTGTGATAATCCAAGAACACCTTGAGGGCGATCTCGATGTATTTGGATGCCTAATACAAAAGAGGCGTCACCAAGATCTTTCATCTCAACATTCTTTGATAGAAATTTCTTGGTTTCATACAATAAGCCTATATTATTGGTGGCAAGCAGTATGTCATCGACATATAAAACCAAAAAAATATACTTACTCCCATTAAACTTATGATATACACAGTCCTCAACAATATTTATCTCAAAACCGAACGAGATAATTACTTAATGAAACTTGTGATAACATTATCAAGACGCCTGTTTGAGTCCATAGATAGATTTATTTAATTTGCATACCATATTCTTTGAATCTCCCGAAACAAAATTTTTTGATTGCACCATATAAATCGTTTCATCAATGTCACCATTAAGAAACACAGTCTTTATATCCATCTGATGTAACTCAAGATTAAAATGAGCTACCAATGCCATTATAGTCCTGAAAGAGTATTTCAATGAAACTGGAGAGAAAGTTTCTTTATAGTCAATGCATTCTTTCTGTGTAAAGCCTTTTGCGATAAGACAAGCCTTGTACCTCTCAATGTTGCCTTCTGAATCCCTCTTGGTTTTTATTATCCATTTATAACCAATGGTTTTCGCACTTTCAGGTAAGGGAACAAGGTCTCAGACGTCATTGTCACTCATGGACTTAATCTCTTCATTCATGACATCTATCCACTTTTGAGAGTTAGAACTTTCCATGGCTTAACGGAAGTTGATTGGATCATCTTCCATCAGTCTAATGTCAACTTCATGTTCTTAAATATATACGACGTATTCATCTGAAATCGTACTTCTTCTTTCTCTTGTAGATCTTCTTAATGGCGCAGGTTCTTGAAGTTGTAGAGTTTGTTCCTTTGTGGAATGGTTTCTTGAACAGGAGGTTCAATGGTCTAAATCTGAATTTGCTTCTTGAATAATGTCAGGTATGATAGTCTGATTCTGATCATTATCAATAACAATTGGAGGAATGTGAACATATTCCTCTTCAAAGACAAAATCCTTAACACTTTCTCCTCCCTCAAACTCAACATCCTCAAGGAACCGAGCATTTATCATCTCAAAAATTGCCTTAGTCATGGGATCATAGAACTTGTAACCTCTAGATCTTTCAAAATATCCAATAAAATAGCAACTAATGGTCTTTGAGTCCAGTTTCTTTTCATTTGGCTTGCAAGGCCTTGCCTCAGCTGGGCATCCCCAAATGTACAAGTGTTTTAAGCTTGGCTTATTGCTTGTATAAAGCTCATAATGCTTCTCCTCAGAGTGATTCTGGTAAGGTACAATGATTAATCATACTCCTCACCATGTCTTTAAGCGTTCTATTTCGTCTTTTAGCAACACCATTTATGCTAGGTGATCCTGGCATGGTGTACTGTGGAACGATACCACATTCATCTAGGAATTTAGCAAATGGTCCTGGACGTTGTCACCTGATCCATCATATCTGTCATAGTATTCACCACCATGGTCAGATCGAATGGTCTTTATCCTTTTGCCAAGTTGATTTTCAACTTCAACCTTGTAACTATTGAACATGTCAATTGACTGAGATTTTTCATGAATGAGATATAGGTAACCATATCATGAATAGTCGTCTATGAATGTTATAAAGGATTGTTGACTATTCCAAGAAGGTGTAGGAAATGGTCCACAAATGTCCGCGTGTATAAGTTCTAAGACTTCCAAAGCCCTATTGGCACCAAATCTCTTCACATTTGTTTGTTTCCCCTTTATATAATCAATACATAGATCATAATCTGAAAAATCAAGGGAATTGAGAATACCCTCAGACATAAGTCTCTCAATTATCTTTTTAGAGATATGACCAAATCTTTTGTGCCATAGAGATGTTGAATTCTCATTGGTTAATTTGCATTTTAAATTTTTTGTATTAACATGCAAGGTTTCATTATAAGAGGCAATATTGTCAAGCAAATATAGATTATCATAACCTAACAAAGAACCAGTACCAACTAATTTTAAATCATTAAAAAGACTAAACTTATTACCTCCAAATGAACAAGAATATCCATTTTTGTCCAAAGCAGAAATAGAAACGAAATTCCATATGAATGACAGTACAACAAAAGTCTCATTTAAATCCAAATAAAATCCAGTTCTTAACAATAATCTAAATTTTCCTATTGCCTCCACCTCAATTGATTTGTCATCACCAACTTAGATGTATCTTTCACCATCACTGGGTTTTCAGCAACTCAGGCAATCCTGTATAAACATACTAATGTGAGTTGTTGCACCAGAATCTATCCACCATGTGTATCTAGTAACCGAAGTCAAATTAACCTCAGAACAAATAAAATTAAGAAGCATACCCTTCTTTACACGCGAAGCGTAATAATTAGTACAATTTTTCTTCTTTTGGCCTTTAGCTCCACAAAAGTAACAACCATCGTCATTTTGTTCTTTTTCCGCATGTTGTTTCTTTTGTGGTGTTTTTCCCGCAGTTTCCTGATTTTTCTTTCTTTTATTAATCCTTTTGTCCTTTGAAGTACTAGTTACATGAACACTTTCTATCTTATCTTGCTTCAACCTTTCCTCATTTTAATCACAGTATGATATGAGCTCATTAAGGGACCAAGATTCCTTTTGACAATTATAGCTCACATTGAAATGATGAAACTATAATGAAAGAGATAGGTAACACCAGTTTGAGTGCCTTAAGTTTTGAAGCAAGATGAGACATTTCCAAAATATACTCCCTTATGTTTCCTTTCCCTTGGTATTTCATTGAGATAAGTTTTGCCAAGAGTGTACTAGTTTCAAACTTTTCATTCTTGGAAAACCTTTTCTCAATATGCTTAAGGAAACCCTTAGCTGTACCAATCTCATCAGACATAGTATCCCGGAATGCCTCTGGATTAGCACATTTCATGACCATAAAACTAATGAGATTTAATCGCTCCCACTTTTTCATCTCCCTCTTTTCATCAGAGGTACTCTTGTTAGTAACAGCAGGAGGTTGATCGGTCCTTATTTCAAGGTTTAAGTCCATGACTTCAAGAACGATTAAAACATTCTCTTTACATGACTTAAAGTTTGTACCATTAAGCGTGGGAATGGAATTAACACTAGTAGAGATATTTGCAGAACCTTTACCTGTATGGGCTGAAGTTTGATCTTTTCACTGATCATAAGAGCTTGAAGTATTTATTTTCTCAGAAGGAGTTGAATCTAAAACAGATATGCTGGTTAGAATTCCTGAAGGATTATGATTTTTCACTTGAGTATCATCCTGGGAAGGCCAACGTAGTTGTTGATGCTTTCAGTAGGAAAAGATCTGATAATGAGGTAGTTGTGTGCCACATGACACACGAGTATGTGTTACTCGAGGCAACTGAGATGATGACTTCAATTGATGTGCCAGCTACTACCAGGACACAGATTTGTGGTCAGTTGAGGATGCAAACTATTTCACTTCAAGTAGTTCATGAGGAACAATAGACTGATGAGTTGTACCAGAGATTCAGTGAGATGGCTGATAGTTCAGATTATCCAGACTGAAGTCGGTCAATAGACGCGTGTCTGAGGTATCGAGAGCAACTGTGGATTCTATTAATGGCTGATTTGCGCACTGAGATACTTCAGGAGGCTCACCATTCTTTTTTTTTTCTATTCATCTGGGTATGACCAAGATGTATGCTGATATGCGATGTTTTTTCTGGTGGCCAGGGATGAAAGTAGATGCGTCGGAGTTCATACAAGCGTGTGAGATATGCCAGCGTGTGAAAGCTGAGCATAGGCGACCTGGAGGATTGCTGCAACCTCTTCCCATTCTGCAGTGGAAGTGGGAGCATAATACTATGAATTTTGTCGGTAGCTTACCTCAATCATCTCGCGGACATGACATTATTTGGGTAATTGTAGATAAACTGACAAAATCTGTACATTTCATTCCAATATCCACTACACACAGGATTGATAGATTGAGTATTGTCTACGAGAATGAGATAGTTAGACTGTACGGAATTCCATTGTCTATTGTGTCAGATGGAGGACTGCAGTTTACGTTATTGCTATGGCAGAGTATGCAAGCTCAGTTTGGCACGAGGATTGATTTGAGTACAACGTACCATCCACAGATAGACGGATAGTCCGAGAGACTGATTTAGGTGTTAAAGGATATGCTTAGGATGTGTTACAAGAGTACAGATGATCTTGGGAAGAGTACCTTCATTTGTGCGAATTTGCGTACAACAATAATTTTCAGGCTAGTATTGGTATTGGTGCCATTTGAGGCACTGTATGGTAGACCCTGTAGATCACCATCTTGTTGGGCAGAGCCAGAGGATGCAGTGACAGTTGGACCTGAGATTGTTGTTGATCATACTGACAAGGTACGAAAGATTCGTCAGAAACTGAAGGGTGCTCAGGAGAGACGAAAAAAGTACTATGACAAGTATCACGATGAGTTGCAGTACGATGAGGGAGCCTATGTGTATTTGAAGGTTTCGTTTCTGGAGGGTCACAAGAGGTTCGGAATCAAAGGGGAAACTTGCACCAAGGTTTATTAGTCCTTTCAGGATTGTGAAGAGAGTCGGCAAGGTTGCTTATGAGTTGGATTTACCGCCTCAGCTCGCCAGAGTTCATACACTATTTCATATTTCGATGCTTCAACTAGACAAGTCAAGCGAGGGCCAGCGAACTATGGTAGATCTGAGTCAGTTTGATTTACGTGATGATGTTACTTATGAAGAGCAACCAATTCAGATTGTGGACAAGAAGGCCAAGATACTGAGGAATAAGGAGATACCTTCAGTACTCGTTCAGTGGCAGTACCACGGAGACGAGGAGTTGACCTAGGAGTTAGAGTCCTATATGCGCGAGTATTTTCCTCATTTGTTTGATTCCGGTAAGTCGTTTTGAGTAATTATTAGATTAATTTTAAGGACGAAATTCTAATAAGTTGGGAAGACTGTAACGACCCTCAAATTTAATTGGTGACACGTGTTGTGTTTTACAAGACCGTTACCTACCATCGTGATTTGTCATATTACTCAAGCCTCGGGAGTTGTTACTGAGGTATATTTTATTTTTATGTGATATTAGTATTATTATTTATACCTAAATGAGAACTCTATGTGTCCTAGTGCGTGGTTTTTATTTATTAATCGCCACGAATTTCTGTGTGAGATTTGGCTAGGAAAAACATAAATTTAGGGTATAATATGGATAATTAAACACCGAAAAAGGATAATTAGTGAATTATCAAAAATAATAAATAATTAAATTAAATGTGGAAGCGAGGTTATGTCCGAGAACGTAGGCGATGCGAGTCAAGAGTTGAAACGGGTCCAAGAACGTGTATTTTGAGCGAGAAACAGAGTGGTTTTAAGGTTAAAGTCACACATTAGAGTTATGCAGTTGTGTTAGAGTTATTGGATAAATGAAAAGGGAAACACAAGACGTGCCTCGAGATCCGTGCGTGATATGAGATGAAGGATTGGTATATAAACCAACTTTTCTCTTTCCTCGTCCAATTTTTCCATTTCACATGTGAGAGAAAGAGAGAACGAACGAGAAGGAGGGGGTTTCGATGCTTTGCAGACACGTTGCGACGTCATGGAGTTACTGAATACGCGTAAAAAGGTAGGATCGTCACTCCTTGTGACGACCCTTCCCCGACCTAGGGTCAGGTCGCCCGGCCCAGACTGCCACTTGGACCCGATACTTGAATCAGACCCAAATAACGGTCTGGCACGCCTAAACAAATAAACCTGCGGAATAAACATTGGCTAATCAAAGGATAATAATTGCGGAATGAATATAAAAAGATATCCTAAGCCAATAGATTTAAGTTCATATAACATTAATAAAAGTTATACATCAGTTCATGCTCATTTAAACTAAACAAGTTTATTTTAATCTCCGAAATTGATCAACTAAAGGTAACTAAGATTCAAGCTACCCAAAGATCTATTTTAATTTTAACCCCAAGTTGATAGTTTCAAAATCAAATATACATAAATATATATACAAAGGCTCACATCAAGAGGAGACTTCAAGCTCATCACTCCCTTGCCTCAATAGCGCTGTCGTGGATACCTGAGATGTAAGTGGGGTAAGCTAAAAGAACCAACGGAGCTCAGTAATGCGGAAAACCCGCTCAACCATCAAATATGCAAGTAATACCTAATAAACATGCAAAGTCTAGCATGTGTTTGAAAAACAAACAAGGATTCATTGAATAGTAGCATAGTAACAGGATTTCATAAGAGATAAACTTATAATGAATTATCAAGTACTATCATGGACATAAGATTAGTAAGTTACAATTAAATAGGAATTCATCATTTTATAACAAATACCACGTATTTATAAGCCATCAAATTGTAACAACAATAATCATGAATAACATTAAAAAGATTGACAAATCATTTCATAAATTCAAGCTTTTATGCAATCGAGGGGGTTTCGCGAGATTATGTACTATAAAATATAATAATACGATAAGTCGATGTTCCATTCAATGCATACTAGATATTGGCAAGAATCCGGTGACCGATTCTCCTACTCTCAAAGTGATGGAAACAACCAGCTAGCACACAGGCCTTATGTGCCCTCTCGTTTGTCCCATCAAATCAATAGTAGGTTCGTCCAAGCCATCACCGATGCACATCCCTATGTCTCAAGAGTACAAGAGAAGGTAACTCCAACTCATGTCCCTACGTGACATACTTATGAATTCAATTAGTCAAGTAAAGCCCTCGGTGGTAAACTCCACACATCCTGGGGTGTTAACGACCCTCGGTGGTACCACAACATTCTGAGGTATTCTTATAGATTTACTTGCTAATAAGACCATCGGTGGAACTCCACACATTCTGGGGCCATGAATAACAGTGCATTCACATTTCATAGATACGTAGGTTCGAGTCAATACCACGACGCAACCCATAAATCCCAAGTCTTTAATTCAAATTATGAATCCTAAACATAATTAATAATCATGCCATATTTGATAATTGAGCAAGCTCCCCACTTACCTGCACTCGCCGCAAATCCTAATCTCGATCCTCTCGTGTTTGGGCTCGATGTGAACCATCGCGCGTCGCTATATAATTCATACATTATCACATCAATGCATATTCTAATACAAATTATAATCTAAGTCATTAGTTTCAATTTAATTGTGTTTTGGGTTCACTAGTGTGGACCCCGCGGGTCTTTGTGTCGTCCGACCATTCCTTCGGGGTATGCAGTACAACACCCCATTTGAAAGTTTGGTACATTTCCTTCATTTACTTATTTTTATTCTATTTAATTCATTTATGTACATATACATATATGTACACATTAATTTTTATTTATTTGTTTATTTATTTGTTTTTATTTTTATTTTTTATTTTTTTTTTAAATTAAGGTCCAGGGTCAGTTGACCCTGGTCAACTGGACCAGTTGACAGATCAGAGGGGGGAGTTCGTACTCCCCCCTTGTTGGGGTCGTGGAGGGGAGGACTCCCCTCCACGCCATCGCCCTCCTTACCTCCCTCCAGCGTAGACCCCGCTGGAGGGATTCCAGCGGCTGGTCGGAGGGTCGCCGCCCTCCGGCCAGCCGTCGGGGAGGCGGTAGTGGAGGAGGAGAGGTGGTGGAAACCACCCCTTTTCCCTCCTCCTCCTCACAACCCATAGTGGTGGGACTCCCTAGTGGGGCCCCACCTGCCGTCTCAGGCGGCGGCGACTGGAACGCCGCCCCACCACATGCGGTTGTGCCGCCGCGGCTACACCACCTTCCTTGGGTCATTTTCCTTGTCCAAACTCCATTTTTTTTCAATAAAATAAACAAATAAAACCCTCCTCCACTTCTCTCCCATCACAAGTTTGGAGTTCCAACACAAAAGAGGCTACAAACTTTATAAAAGGTTTATATAGGTAGGGTTTTAGAGTAGGGTTGTGTACAACCTTGTTATTTTACCAAAATACCCTTATGGACCTCCATATCATTTACATCCTCTTAACTCTTGTTAGGCCCAATATTTATTTATCCTAAATTATACTTTTCACACTTAAACAATTCACAAAGCACACTTGCACACATTCAGTATTGAAAATCACTAAATTACCCTCGAGTCGGGTCAAGTAGAATTCTGGTCGTTACACTCCTCTTGTATTTGTGCACGTTTTGATGCTAATTTTTTGGGTTTTCATCGCGACGATTTCAAATGAATTTTTGAAAAAATGTTGGAAATTGATTTTGATTGATGATTTTGGTATCAATGGAGTGTGTTATTGAGGAATTTGTGGTTGGTTTGTGGATTCGAAGTGAATTGAAATTTTTGGGAGTTTTTGAAGAAATTCGGGTTATTTTCGAATGGGGGTGCTTTGTCGGGGTTTTGACGCAAAACGAGTTAGGTTTTAAGTTGTCATGGATGTCCCTAAGGGTTTGGGATAGACTCGGAATGCGGCGACACGAGCCGGGGTTTTAAAAAACCCCGAAATAGGTGTTCACGCTGCGAGGGACGCCGCGAGAGGTTATTCCGACAACGTCACTCACAAACGTCTCGAGCAGTGGGAAACCAACGTAAATCAAGAAAGACGCCGTGGGGATGCCATCTAGAACAACAGGGTCATGACGTCACCCATATACGAGTTGGGTAGATTGTCTCATCTCCACACCGTGGAGATGCCGCCCAAGCTAAAGACGTCACGACGTCTTGGCGGCGTGACACTGTTCACAGAGACCAAATTTTAAAAAAAATTTAAGAAATTTTAGGGATATCTCGAGTATCCAATTAGGTCCAAATACGATCCAATACCCCAGAAATCAATCCAATTACACTAATTAAATTATTATGAAAAATTGGATAAATTAGAAAGATATTAATAGGATTTGTAAAATTGGTAAATTGACAGATTTTGATAATTCGAGAGAATAGCTTAGAGGTATGCGACGATCGGAGATTTGTAGTTATTCGAGGTATGTTATCGTATGATTGTAAGCCAGATAGTAAGTATGCATTAATTCATTATCCATTTATTGTCAATTATATTGAATTGAGCCTTTGTTGGAATTTCGTTCTTATTTTGTTGGTTGAGTATCTTGGCGTAAGTGAGGTGCGAAGGTACTTATGGGTCTATATGAGTGGGTAAGCGTGAACACTTCTGCGGTTGTGTTGTTCCACCCCACTGATAGCAGGTTATACCCTGAGCACTAGATTGTTTGGATGTTGCGGTGTCTTTGGTTGGTTGGTCACTATAGTGACTATAAATGTGGTGTTGCGGTACTGTATTGATTTTGACCACTATAGGCCTTCTTTGATTCTATAGACACTCAAACTTCGTTGCTCAGTTTGTCAGTCTATTTATCATACTATTTGTTATATTTCTCTGTTTTTCAATACTGCATGATATTTGGACTGATTATTTGTGAAGTCTTGAATTACTATTTAGTTTCTTCTGGTATTACATTCTCTTTTTTAAGCACTCACCGTCTAGTTTGTGATGGTGGTGCAAATAGAGATAGAGTAGATACGAGCAAGGGGAAGGAACTGATGCTAGGTGATATCCTTTAAGGACGCTTGGAGCGATCTTTTCCTTTACTCAGTGTAGGTTTTTGTTCTTTTAGTTGTGATTATGTATTATATGTTTTGATAAACACTGGGACATGTATTGGGATTTGAGAGATTAGAGATATCATGTACGATCGCTTTGTATAGCTTTAATCGCCGGACATGCATGTATTTATCCATTTCTCTGTGTTTCTAAATTATAGGTTGTCTATTATTTCTGAATTCCATTACTTAGTTTTGGTTGATTACAGTAATTTCTGCTGCGAATTTTCCTGATAACTTTATAATTATATATCTCACGCATTTAAATGATTAACTAATGATATATTTGAGGACTTGAGGCTGACTAGGATGCGTAGACTTCACGAGTAAGGACTCGATGGTTCATGTAGGTCTAGGCCGGGCGAGACCCAGTTTTATGGGAAACTAGGGCCGTCACAAGACCCCCATGCAAGTGCAGAGTCCCCAGCAATCTGGTGGAGAACTCTCACCCCGTATATATAACCTAAACAAATCGCATATCCCCAGCCGTAAACCTCTAGTATATAAACTCAAAAGGCCCAGAATTCTCGCAAGGATTACGCTTAACTCACTTGCCCTCGGACAACTCAAGATAATTGAATTTCCAAGATAGGTATTGAACAATAGAAATAATGAATTTAAAGCTCAAGAAATAAATGTAATATTCCTGACTAGTTTACTTACCTCCAATCCAAGCTAATTGCACTCTAATGGACTCCGACTCATCCCTACGAAGTTCCATGTCCAAATAACCCTGATAATTCAATTTATTGTGATTTTCCATCAATTTTACCCAATTTTTTATTTATTTTCATTGTATATTCGAGTCGATTTTTCGATTATTGGGTTATATTTGGACCCATTTAGGTGCCCATGAAGTCCCCAAATTTGTCCCGAGAAATCTCAAAAATTTCAGCATAACCTTAGCCCCATGACGCTAGTCGCGGCACCGCCGTCTGAAGGGTTGTCGGGGGGTTTTTCCCACCCCCGACTCACGCCATCGTGAGCTGCTCTTATCCCAACATGTTCGGGAACTCAACGTCGGTCCATGGTTGGACTCGGATCATTCCAAAAATGCTCGAAATCGTCGAAAACCAATCAACAACTCGAAAATCTTTGAAAACTCGCCAAAACCCAAAAAACTCGACCAAATTGAAAACCCATTTACAAAACTCGTGTTGATCATTGCGAGGATCACCAAAACGTCGAGAGTTTCGATCGAATCTGAAATCTCGACGTAGTGTCCAAATTTCGTCACGACGAACACAAACAAAACATACACCAACATGTAGGAAATGACAAGGAGGTTTCGAATCTCACCTCGGATCTCCTCTTCGTCAACTCACCGATGCCGCTCTGGTGACCACCTCCACCAGCCACTTGGTTTTCTTCGAGAGCAAGAGAAGAAAAGAGATAAAATGAGAGGAAGAGATAGAAAAAGTGAAGGGGTTTGGGTTTATATACCCCCTCTCCTCACCCACTTATTCGCACGCATCTCAAAGTAAATCCAAATATCCTCTTATAAGTTGTCCCACCAACTCTAACACTCCACATGTGACTTTGTTAGGTGACTTGAGCTCCACACTTGGTCATCTCCAAATCAACCCTAGTGTTGCCGAACTCGAACCACGCCACGACTCGCCCGTCGCGAGCACCTGGTCGCAACCACGTACTAACACGCATATTATTTTTATAAATTGGTGTTTTGTCAGTGTTTTTAGTTTTGTTTGTCCCCCTGACTACTAAACCTTACCTCGTAATACTAACGCTCACATGCAAACGTCGTCACACGTTTGGAACATTGAAATTTATTATGGAAATACAATATAATACAAACACCACACAAAACTAACGTAACCTCAGTGTCAATGACTGAAAATTTTGATGACTGTGTCAAAATGGAGGGCCTACATACAACCTAGATTGACACGTGACACATGTTATAATTTTAGAGTCGTTACACATACCTTCGCAGTTTGTGACGTTATATAAAATGCATAATGCAAGGATATTGAATACTCGACGTTTTATAAAATATTTAATAATACGTGGCGTTGTTCCACCTGATGAACTTGTCTATAGACAATTTAGAGCCAATAGCCTGCGTCTTTTGGTTTCCACTCTATATATTGTTGATTTCTTTTTTATTCAAAATAATGTATGCATATATGTTTAATGCATAAAAGATATAAAGCATATTAAAAATTTAATGGTTATTTCCATCAAATGCACAACAAATTAGAATATAAACGAAATTATAAAATCTAAAGATAAAAAAAAAAACATTAATTTTTTCCAAATGAATGTATATATGGACCATCACCACGTCTCCATTTTATCTATGGAAAATACTATACATGTAAGATAAATTAGGCCATGTATACTATACGTGTAAAGAGAAATATTCATGAAGTAACTTGTCCCCATCTTATTTTAACAAATTAACGCAAGTATATATAACATACCTGTAAGATAAATTAGGTCATGTATTATATAGCATTTAACAATGGGCAGAACCCATTGCTATTGTCACATTTTTATTTTTATATTTTTTAGTTGAGAGATAAGGATCATCATATGTGTACATTAACGGCAAGGATAGTATCTCTTTGCAAACATATAATTAAATAAAAAAATGCTCAGCTCTAAATATTTTGGTGAGACTTTCATGGACTCATGGCCTAGGCAACTATTTGTTCCCAAATGACGGTATTCTTGAAAAGATTTTAACAATATTATTTAATTATATAAATGGTTTCTAAAGTAAGCATTAATAAGGTAGTAAGCAACCCGAAAAGGTATCAACAATTAATTTGGGTCGGGTGAACATATATGACCACTCACTTCACCATAAAACCATGAAATAGCCACTAAAACAGTAGACTAGATTATTATTTTTATAATAGTCTAGTTAACTAAATAAGTATATGTATTAACTATAATGAATTGAACTAACAAAAATTATACCTCCCAAGCTTTGTCTTCGTAAAAAGCTTCTTGATCTCTAAGAGCTTCCGATCGAGCTCTCTCCGCAAGACTATGATTTCCTTCATGTAGAGCTCGTGCTCATAACGTGTTGTAAACTAAGTTGAAACTTCAACTATGAACTTGTAGAACTAAAGCAAGAAAAATATAAACTAGAAACTAAAAGAACAAGTAGAGAAGAAGAGATAAGAGAGAAGAGAGATAGAGTTGAAAATGTGAAGTTGTATACAACTTGGTGTGGTTTTACAATGAGGTTGACACCCTTTATATAGACCATTTAGTGACGATGATAAATGTACTAAAACAATGTTTACAAGTAGCATATACATCACATGTTATACAACTCTTCACAAGCAACATTGACAATATATGGAATAGTGAGTACATTGGATATGGATGCAAATAAGAGCCATAATTAATATTACCATTCAATATGAGAGCTATACTTGATAATGCTTGGTTATACAAAATCTCGTGAATTGTACATCCATATCGTAACATTCCTAATTTATTTCATGTTTGCTTATGTTCATTGAAGACTTGGGCTAGGCCTATTACATAGAGTAGACTTGGCTCGTTTAGCCCAGTCTAAGTCTGTCGAGCCCAATACAAACATAAACCCAATTTTGTCGACTCTTGAGCCCTAACGTTCTGCTGTTGGTCTCTCTCTCTCTTCGTTTTTTGTAAGAATCGCCATGGTTTCATAGAGACTCAATCAGTTTTCAGTGATATTTGTGGATGGAACGATAGAAATTGGGGTTGTGATCACTTGTTTGATTACTTCATCATCGATTGGTTGTGGGGTTGGGCGGATTTGTTGGATTAGGTTGATAATACTGTTTTTGCTTTTTGATTATTGTATGCTTAATTGATAAAGTTGCCTCTTTTATTACATAAGAAGGTTGAATTTTTTGTACTGTGTTGTTTCATTGCAGGTAATATATTAGGTTTGTAGTGAAGGATGATATCTGCTATTTCATGGGTGCCGAAAGGGGCATCAATAGCTGTTCCCGCTGAAGTGGAGCCGCCATCAAAAGAGGAAATTGAAGAGATGTTGAAGAATGAAAGCTTAGATAGAAGGTACATTTTATTTTTATTTTTTCATGTACATTGCAACATTGTTTCTGGGCGAGCTGTAATATTATTTAAACATAATAAAATATGGATCACATAGCCATAATCTAGTTGAAATTGCTTAAGTCTAGAGACCTATCACCCTTATAAACCTTAAAATTTCAGCACCTTGTTTGATAGTACAAGTGCTCTTATATAGGCAAAACCCTTCAATTTCCACAATAAATATTAATTTCCATCAAATTTGTAACCCAAGAGAAGTTTAATGGACATGTAAATTAAAAACACGAGTTACATATTCGGGTTATTATGTAATTTAAAATGATGACACATGAGATACATAATGGTCTAATATGTGCCTTAGTGAAACTCTATTGTAGCATGTCGTTAAGGGTGATTGAATTCATTTTAGTGTTTTGAGGATTTAGGGCTACGTTATATATAGGGTTTAGGGTTTAGTTCTGGGTGTGCCGGTGTGGTGATCACATGACGAATAAGAATGTTGCCCCATTTGAGTTTTTAACTTAAGTAAAATTTGTATTTCGGATTTTTTTTGTCTAACCGTTGTTTCTATTGTAGTGGGGATATTGAGGATGAAGAAGAGGAAGATATGGATGTTGATACTTCCAAAAGGACTGATGAGGTTGCCCAGGCACTTGCTGCAGCAGATGCAGTTGGGAAGGCTTCTGAAACTGGCAATGGGACGAAGGACATAGAAGATGCCCTAAAGGAACTTGACATGGATCATTACGATGATGAAGATGGCGGTAACATTTATGACATGCATATGTTCCTCGTGTACTATTTTTTATTTTCTCTTTTTTTGTTTTCTTGGCAAGTTCATTGGTGTCTCTGACAGAGGTATTAACTCATAATCAATTATGTCAACTAATCAATGGGGCAGGGTGAAGTACATTTTTTTGACATTTCTCTTATGATTAGACGATTTTTTCGGTTGGGTTTCTCACATCAAAGTTTTTTACTGTGGACTCAGGCTTTGAGCTGTTCAGTAACGGACCTGGAGATACTTATTATCCAAGTAATGAGTTGGATCCCTATTTGAAAGATAAGGATGTATGTGGAGTAACTTCTGTGAAATTTTTTGCCTGTCAACTCCAGCGATTGATGTGTATATTTGTAATCGTAATTGTAATTTTATCAGGATGATGATGAAGAAGTTGAGGATACAACTATAAAACCGTCAGATGCAGTTATTATTTGTGCGAGCAACGAGGATGACGTCAGTCAACTGCAGGCATGTAATAAAAAATATGATCGATCCATGTGTGTGTGTGGTCCCTTTGAATGAATCATTTGGATATGACTATAATTATAGGTAGTTGGGATGAAAGAACTCTAGATCGAAATGAAATGAAACCTTAGTTGTTTATTTCCTATGTGTCAGGTCTGTATATTAGAAGAATGTGAAGAGGGAGAACACAACTTATTTTCACATCATGATATAATCCTTCCAGCCTTTCCACTTTGCACTGCATGGCTTGACTGTGGCCTTAAAGGTGGAGATAAAGGTTAGTTGTCATTCAGTTGTTTCATTCAATTTCCAAGGTGTTTGTTGTTCTGGAAATTTGGCTTCTCCTGTGTTTCTAATCAGTACAAGCTATACAAATGACTTTGCTTCTGTGAAAGGGGTATCTTGGTCTATTGGCTTGTTCATTCAGAGGGGAGGTGATTGTACACGAAAACAAAATTTATGGTGAATATGACTATCGTGACTGACCTTTTAAAATTCGTGAATTTATAGGCCTCGTTTGATTCATTTTACTAACTTCCAGGGAAGTTTTCTTCCAAGGAAGTTTAACTTCCTGAGAAGTTAACCACTAAGGAAGTTGCACTTTTCACGTTTTGTTCAACTTAAACTTTCCTTGAAAGTTCCACATTTTAAAAACAGTAAAATAATGTAATTGACATAAATGCCCTTTACACTGTTTTTGAGAGAGAGAAAATGGAGGGGAGAGAGCATTAAATGAGGGTAAAAGTATCTATTCCCTCTCATGTAGATAACCCCACCCACCCCACCCCACCCAAACGAGTTATCTTCCCCTATGTGGGGGAAGTTTGTGAAAATGTCCAACCAAACAAGGTGAGTTGGAACTTCCCTGGAACCAAACGAGGCCATGAATTCACCTACTACTTTTTATTCCTGTCAAGACCAAGTTACCGACCATTTTATTGTACTGACTGGTTGTCCTGCCTGTGCACATGTTGTTTTGTATCTTTCTTTTCCTTAATCTAACCTATTTTTTGTCTCTTACTCAGGCTAACTCCTATTTTGTTCATCTTAAATATAAACTATTGATTATCATGCTATTATTGTGGAATTAGCTTTTCTGAAACATTTGCAAGGTTAAGACTCATAGCTTGAGAAAATCATGGCCATTTAGATTGTCGATGTGTTGCGTCAGAATCATTTACACTTCATTTCTTTGTTGCTATTTTTTTTTTGTCAAGAATTACTTTTAGTTCTTTTTTAAGAACAAATATTATATTAGTAATCATTTTCAAATAATATATGGATGTAATTTTGTTTCTTTTTTTATCCATTATTTGAGTTTTTGTCAACCCCAGTCACCCTACTACTTAGGTAGTTGAGTATTGGGCTATATCCATTCCATTAATGTGATTGAGTATATCATATGCTGATTATAAGAAGGATTAACTCTCGATTCAAGTTGCGAATAACAATTTCTTTCATTTTTTCCCTCACTCGTACAATTATCTCTTTTTCCTAACTGGCAGGGAACTTCGTAGCTGTTGGTTCTATGGATCCAGCTATTGAAATTTGGGATTTGGACATTGTATGTTGATTTATCAATTCAACCTTATTGTTAATATCTTATTTTCACTGATGTTCCTCTTTTATTTCTTATATTTTTCTTGTAAGGGTTTGGATGGGATTTGTTATTTTTAATCATTTTTATGTAATTTTTTTTCCTCCAGATTGATGAAGTCCAACCTATTATGGTACTAGGGGGGATTGCTAAAAAGAAAAAGAAAGGAAAAAAGGTTTGTATTTATTCTTGTATACATATCTTCGAGTTTTTTCTTTTCAGTTTAAGTTTTTCGCATTATTTATACGTTGCAAATATTTTCCCATCCGATGCTGTTGTATTTGTTTATAGAAAAACAAACACTTGTACTTGGTTTTCGTATGTTCTTGCGCAACAGTTTTGTGTATCTTGTTGAAGCTTGAGCAACTGAAAGACTCTTGTCACTTTTGAGAATTTTAGTTTTGAAAACATGATATAAGTTGTTTCACTTTGTTTTTTCTGTGTCAATCATTCAAATCAGATGTAAATTCACTATTTCAAAATTTAAGTTTGTGTGCAGTTGGAAATTGCAAAAATTATTTGGTGTTTCCACTGCTTTCAAAGATGACACTAGAAGACACTGAAAGTCTATAAAGCATTCGATTGAATATTTTCTGCATTTGCACCATTTGTATTTTTTTTGTTTGCTCGCCAAGTCTGGATGTTGTGTTGGAATTGCTATGAACCAACAACTGTGTTGCTGATTCATAAGTTTTTCTTTATTTAAAAAAAATGGACTATGAACGGAGTTTTGCATCAAAGTTTTGTTATGGCTTTCACCATGTCTTTGATGGATGAAGCATAATAATCAAATGTACAGTAACTTCTAAATGCTTTTCAGAAGAACATATTTGCTCCTATTGATTAAAAGAAAGGGGCCACAGTTTGCTGCCATTGATTAAAAGAACTATTGCTTGTTCTGTAGGACTAACATTTTTAGTTGCCTTTCTTGTTACTCTTTCTATGTTAACTTGGGTAATAAATTTATTTTCCTTAATAAACTTTTTGGGTTCGTATTTGACTGATATGATCTCCCATGCAAAAACACTCACACCATTTCAATGTTCTCGGTGCGTCATAGTCATCAATCAAATACAAGCCGGAGAGTCATACTGATTCAGTGCTTGGTCTTGCATGGAACAAAACAGTTAGGTAAGGCTGTGAAATGTAATTGATACTGACATAAATTTCCTCTTTTGGGTTCTTACATCAATCTGTAATTTGCATTTATAAACAAATGCAGGAAATACCTTGCTAGCGCAAGTGCGGATACATCTGTAAAGATTTGGGATCTAGTTACGGGCCAATGTTTTTCGACTAAGAAGCACCATACGGACAAGGCAATAAATATTCTTTGGTGTTATTTTAGTTTCTAGTTTGAATAAATTTATAAATACATATATGCAATAGATATTCTTTAGATAACAATTATTTCTTATGAAAATCCAAATTAATTGCCAAATACAATAGTTTCTATTGTTAGTCTCTCTATATCCTGCATTTCCATCTTTTGCTATGTATTGCCACTTCCACATGTATTAAGCATTGATTAGTTTAATGTTACTGAACACTTTGCTTCAAACTCGTCAAACCACCTATTGATATTGAATACTATTATTTGATCTGATGTTTTGAATCCTTACTGCTTTTTTAGAATCTTCCGTAATTTTCACTTTTAATTGTCAGTTTTGGGCATCTTGTGAGTTGTGCCCACCGTGATAACTGGTGTTACTGGTATATTTTCAAATTTAACTTTTTAGCTTTTTTGTTAGGTAAGAAACTCATCATTCAGATTTAGTAGAATACCAAGTCATATTCATCATATGCATTAGATAGAATTGAATGAAAATGTAAGATCGTAGGATCAGAAATAGTTTTTTTCACAAATCAGAAGTCGCTGTCTTGCTTGAACAGCAATTTCTTGTTTAAAGATTCAATTAAAACATATTACTGAATAAGTTTAAACTCAGACAACTTTTAATTGTTTCTCTAAGTTTCCAATTTTGTGGCATGATTGAGAGAATAGTGGAAACTGTTTTCGAGTCCTGACCAAATGCTTAGTTTTAATTTTTATCTATATCTGAACATTGTGAGAAGTCACTAGGAGGTATATCTATGCCGACATTGTTGTTTTATGATCCCAACATGTTTTCCTTTTTGTGTCATGTCAGGTTCAAGCAGTTGATTGGAATAAGCATGTGCCAGATGTTCTTCTTAGTGGCTCTTTTGATCATTCAGTGGTCTTGGTAATATTAGCATCTGTGTATTTTATCAAATTCTTTTAGAACATATTTATTTAGAATCCAAGGATGTTTATCGGTTAGAATGTTTATTCTTCATTGTGCTCTTTGGTTAATTTTCAAGTTTGTTGCTTTTTGAAACTGCATGATTTATTTTGAGGCACTGCTGCTACATGTGTTTCGGATTTCTGAGTGATATATTAACTCAATGCAGTATGTAAAGCAGCTTTGCTGGGTTGGTCCATCACTTCACCATATTCTTAATCTCTGCAGATATCTTGACCTAATTAATCCACGCAGGTTGACATGAGGTATCCCTCACATACAGGCATTAAATCTGAAGTCGCAAGTGATGTTGAAAGTTTGGCATGGGACCCGCACGATCAGCATTCATTTGTGGTGTGTTTTCTAGGCTACTGTTGGGCCTTTTTTTTTTGGCTATATTGTTACTGAGGATCATTTCTATCATTAATCTAAACCCTAAACTCCAAGTTGAACTACAAGCCACATAGCCAATTTTGCAGTAAGGTCCTAAGTCAGATGTATAACGATATTTATGCCGGCTCCCTTACCCTTTTGAAAAGATGTTTTTAATGCTCGCTGATAAAGTAGTTCTACATACTCCATATAACTTTTTTTGGGGGGATAAGAAACCTACTTATACGTTATACCCCTCAAACTTGCACAGAGGCACATGAGTACTTAAACCCTTGACCTCATGTATAGGTGACCACATAAAAAACTATTGAAGCTCCACTTGGTTGGTATTCCATATAACTGTTTTACCATAAGGGTTTTGTAGGAGGTGTCACCCTTGTGCTATTGCATGTGTTTGAAACTGTTGTATTGTCTTTTGATGAACTTTGATGGTTTGATCAACTTCAACTGTTTTTTATTTTTTATTTTTTTTATTTCAATTCTCAGGTCAGTCTTGAGGATGGTACAGTGCAGTGCTTTGATGTACGGGCTGCCGCGTCAAATCCAGCTTCGGGTTGCAAGCCATGCTTTACTCTACATGCTCATGACAAAGCTGTCAGTACAGTCTCCTATAATCCTGCTGCACCTAAGGTATGAGATTTTGTTGCAGCATGTTAATCATTTTCAAGAATTGAGTTCCTGTGCTAAAAGCTGATTGTTTTTTAATGTAGATGCTTGCTACTGGATCTACAGATAAAACGGTAGAATCTTAAACTTTGTCCTCTTTCTTGCATCATTGTGATAGATTCCAATTTTCCGTTGTCATTTTCAATTATAATTTGCCATCTGAATTCAGGTAAAGCTATGGGATTTAGCAAACCATCAACCTTCTTGCATTGCCTCAAGGAACCCTAAGGCTGTAAGTTGCACCTTCTTTTATTTTGTTTCAGCAATTATTTGCAATTTGGTTTTTCTTTGAATGCAAAGCACTCCTCAAGTCTTATTCACTTGTGCCCACGGCAAGACTTGGTTCACGCATTTGAAACATTTCATGCCATGGAAGTTCATTTTCATCCTTTAGAGATATTAAGGACTTTCCTCTTGTTGCAACAGTAGTTGAGTAACATTTGAAACATTTCACATTTGCATGGAACCAATCAACCAAGGAACCTTGACAAAGTGATCTAAAGGAAGGTCAGCTGACTCCACGTTGTTGGGGTTGGCAAAGTCTTGGTTGAATTGAGTTTGTAAAGAAATTGTTGGCCATTTTTGAGTCTAAAAAATTGAGTATTGTAGTACGGCAAGGGATTTTTTGTTTCTAGAAAGTGCTAGGCTTTATCTGATAATAGTTATTCAACCCTGTGGAACTCATTTTTAATACGTAGTGAATAATGAAGGTATACATTCATTCTTATGATATCAACCAACAGATTATTCTCTTTTAGTTTGTAAATTTTATGGGAGCTCAGTGGCAGTTGGCATTTTTGCATGTGACTTTATACTGCTTTTGGATAAAACCGGTTTGAGTTATCTATAAGAAGTTTACAATTGAGCAAGTTGGCGCACATGTGAATTCATTCTGTTCATCTGTTTTTTGTTTTTGTGAATTTTCTAATTTTTATTTAGCTGTGAGAAGTTTCTGTGGATTGAGCTGAATTAATGAATGTCTCCCTTAATTTCAATGCTTTCATTTTAAATCACTAAGAACCCTTTGTAGAACTTGATTTGTGCTACCCTGGGGTTTATAATGTACAAAGGTTGATTCTTGTTCTAATGTTATCGCTAAACATGCTGTCAGGGCGCTGTATTTTCAATATCTTTCTCAGAAGACAGTCATTTCTTACTTGCCATAGGAGGCTCCAAAGGAAGCTTGCAAGTGAGTGAACAAAAAATTATTTCATTTCGGTTCTTGTTTCTGTTTCTTTGATATGAAAGTGTTGTGGTTCGAACTCAATGCCAATCTTCCATTTCAGAGTTGTTTACAAAGCATTTGAATATTTGCAGATATGGGACACATTAACTGAAACAGGGGTAGCTCAAAGATTTGGGAAAAACAGCAAGGGAAAGGCAGACTCCAAAACAGAAGGTTGATAATGAAGTGGCAGATACTCTTTATAGAACTTTTTTTTTTTTTTTGGCTTGCGATGACAATGCAAATTGGATGCTGGCCTTTAAGTTTGCAGATTTTCGTTATTGATGCTTATTTTTTTGTTAATGGTTCAGTGAAATTATAAGGTCTTTGGCAAGAAATTTTGACTTGAGAGTATGGTAGGAAAGCAATTCTGCGGTTTGTACGAGTAATGTATGTGTTTGAGGTGAATCTTTCAGTCTTCAATGTATATCTTAAAAGATTTTGTGTAATAGAGGTAGAGCATTATGAGCAGTGTCAATGTTTATGTGAACTATTTATCTGATATTGTAAAATGCTTTGCTAATATTGAGTGCCACACCATTGTTTAGTTGTAGATTGAAGTAGTATTCAAGATAACTCGGAAAATGTTGGATAGTTGATTGGAAAAGAAAAGTAAATTAGTTCATTCAATTCAAATTAACAACGTCACTTGACAAGGTAAGAAAGTGGAAAATAGAATTTTGTTTCTACAAGTGATATCAATACAGGATAACAACCCATATAACATTCTAAACATACATCACTTTGTCATCTATAACGCAACAATTTGAAGAATTTCGTTTCTTTATGTAATTAAATCTCTTCTTCTCTTGTTCCAATTTTGATTCTGTTGTGTTGTGTTATCGTTTCAACATTCCTGCTGATAAATATGGCTACTTCTGTTGGTCTTCATGGACTTAGTTGATTTTTGTAGCTCGTCACTTTGAAGTCTGGAATCCATCGTCTCTCCTTCAATTCTCTCTCCCATACACCATTGAGTTAATTTGTTTTTTTTTTCTTTTTTTGGTGAAATGAGTTATAAGTATTGACTAACGTTCACTAGGCAATACTCATGTATGAGTTTGTGTACGAGTCTGTGTTAATTGTTGGTTTGATATTTTCACTAAGTTTTCTTTTTCAATAAGTTGTTGTCTTCCTTGTTGGAAGTTTGTGTTTGTCTTCCCTCGTTGGAAGTCTTTGTTCGTCTTCCCTTGTTGAAAATTTTATTTTTCGTTATGGTTATATTGTTGTAGATGCAAAAGATAAGCGTATAAGTTACACATAAGTTTATAAACTTTCGCAATGTTGATTTGATCTTATCAAAGAGTGGGAAAAGGCTGCTATTTCAAACGTGGTTTCAAAAAAAAAAACATATAAAACGTATGCGTTGAACATGAATGAATGAAGAGAACACATAGCATTTACTTAACATTTGTCAACTCTGTTATATAGAATTGAGTGCCTTCATATCCTTAAATAACATGCAATATCAATACTAGTTAAGTTAGTACTTGGTCGTTAAGTTTGTATCACAAGCACCTCTTAGGGCCATGTTGGGCAAAGGCCCTATCGTACCAACCATATATTTTCTTCTCTTTTCTTTTGATATAAAGATTTAATTTAAAACTAACCAATAAATTAATATGAAAAACATTAAATATCCGAGCTTCATTTTATTTGCAATAAATATAGTGTTGTTTTTTTGATAAGAAATAAATATAGTATTATTAAATTTGAAGTGAGAATTAATGTGATCAATCCACAAAATCTCGTATCATATATTAGTGGTTGTGTAATTGAATGGTAGTATAGTACATTTTTTAATGTAAGAGAGAAGATTATTATAACTTATTACATTAATACAAGAAATCATCAAGTAGAGCGACCTTCCTGATTAGAACTTGGTTTGAACTAAAATTTTAAAAAGAAAGTATCTTCAACATCAACTATTACTTAAGTAATCCAACAACATCACGACAAAATTGGCTTATTTAAAACAATCCTTTGGCTGTTGACAAAGCCAACAAAATCCTCCAAATGATTAAAGGATGATTTGAACCGCAATATCTAAATGTAGGCTATGGTACAATTCACATATTAACTTGTTAATTGGTTAACTGTTAACTTCACTCCCTACATTTGAGCATTGCTTTTGATATTGGATTGAAATTTTAAATTGGCGAAACCGGCTGAGATCTATGTCAACATCAAAATTAACAAATAAAAAAAGTGGGCACCACATCTGGCCCATGTTCTTTGTGCTCTATTTTTCTCAAATCATTCTCTTTCTTTTTACAGCGTATACATAAAATGGGGAAGCGAAAACAACTAACTTCTAAGGCGCAGACTGGTTTCAAAATTTGAAATCCTAACACACACAGTTTAAATTCTATGAGCTCTAAAGTCTTTAATTAATCAAACATTTCAAAGTGCACCCAAAAACCAAAAGCGCTCACTATATATTCAGTACTCCATTCACCAATTGCATGCACATGGAAAAGGGCCCCTCAAAAAAGTGAAGAAAAACAATGTCGCAGTGAATCTTTTTCCATCTAATAAACAAAATCATGGTGCTTGGTGGGTCGATGGCCAATTCTTATCGCTCTCACAAGGAAAAGTAAGTCAGACCATAAAGTTAAATGAACTGGACCCTACTCGTCAAACCCAGCACCAACTTTGGACCACCAACACATGTATAAAAAAATTATGAGCACCAGAAAAAAAAAAAAAAAAAAAAAAAAAAAAGAGAAAACCTCCTAACTTAATTTTGAATTCTAAAAAAAGCATTTTTTGTAGCTAAGAATGATGATTAATGGTTTTCAAAAAAAAAAAAAAATGATGATAAATGTAATTTAACTTGCCTCAATAGTGTATCAATTTACATGCATTTTGGGGTGCCCTGAGAGGGTACTGGGGTGCACATAGCGTGACTCTTCTTTTAATGCTGAATTTAATTAAGTATTGTGATTAATGGCAAGTTTAATTGGATTGGGCTCAATGATTTCATATATACGTGATGAGCAAGTCGTAGCCCTTCTTATGAAATTAATAATTGAATTAATTGTTTGTAGAATTATTTGGAGTTTGAGAAAGAAGATCCAGATCCAACTTGTCTATGTATTATTGCCTCACATGGATCGTGTTGCCTGATTTCGCTTTTTGATAATTAAGGTGCGCTGGGATTCTTAATAGCTACTCAATCGAAAACGCGCAAAATCAGTGGTTAAACAATGTATGATTCCCACAGTTGGGAAGATGCAGTTTCCTCCAAAGGTTAAAAATTTCCTATGGAGGCGGTCCAAAATGCTCTCCCAAGCGAAATCTCTACACCAGACGGGTTCCTGTAGATGTGTTATGTTTAGTTTGCAAGGAGGACGCAGAGGGCACACTACACGCTATGATAGGGTGTCAGTTTGCAACAAGATGTTGGGAAGAGCTAGGGTTGTTTCCAAACCCGCGAGATCGAGTCTTGTTTGATCAATGCTTGGCGGACTTGTTTGAACTAAATGAAATAATGGTAATGGAGGTTGTTGTGGTCCTACTGTGGAGTATATGGAACAATCGAAACGATGTTGTGTAGAAGAATGGTGGACAATCCTCACGCCAACTAGTCATATATGCTAAATCTCACTTGGCAGCGTAGAAGCAAGCTCGATTGGGGGACTCCAACCCGTGCACAAGGAGGGTGATGAGAAATGGCAGCGAGTGACAAGGGGAGAGTTAAATGTAACATTGATGCCGTAGTGTTCGAGGCAAAAGAGGTAAGTTCGTACGGGGCAGTAGTTAGAAATGAGAAGGGATGCTTTTGTGGCAGCTATAGGGAATATGAGGGAGAGTGTTGTCGAGCCCAAAATAGCGGAGGTGATAGAGGTCTGCGAAGCGTTGAGTTGGTTGAAACGAAAAGGAGTAGTAGATGTGATCGGGATACAATGGTGGTAGTTCAAGCTCTTACTAATAAGGCTAGAGATAACTCCTACTTCGGGTCTATATTATTGGTGATTGTAAGCAATTATTAATAATCATGAAGTCCTATTGTATTACTTTTGTGCTTAGATTAGCGAATTTAGCAGATCACACTTTGGCAGGAAGGCTAATTCTTTATTTGGTCAAAATGAGTGCATGGTGTCATGTACCACCAATTCTCACTGATGTATTGACTAATGATTTGAAATAAAATTAACTGAGTGGTTCTCAAAAAAAGGAAAAAAAAATGTATAATTCATTATTTTAGAGTCTCGCTAAGTACACCCCGTTTTTAGGAAGTGTACTCCATTTTGCGTGGCATCCAAAATTCAAATTTTTAATTACTAAGTGCACCCCACATTTTTACCAAAATACCCTTTCATCCGAATCGAAGCACCCAACTTCAAAACCTTGGTCTAGATATCTATTTTAGGTTCGGCAGCATGTAGCCGAGACTTATCAACTAGGCTCGGCGTTGTCCAACCAAATCTCTTTGGTGAGATTTAGTTGACAATTGCCGACCTAAAGGTTCGGTGAGTTCCGACCGAATCTCCAATTAAAGGTTCGACAAGTTATGACTGACACTCCAACTAGAAATTCGATGGGCCTCGATCGACTCTCCAACAAGAAATTCGAATCTCAAGGCTGAACTCCTTGATGATGTCTACAAATCATAAAGAAGAGAATATGTGGGGTGCACTTAGTAATTGTAGTGAGGTGCACTAAACACAGTGAGGGCATAAAGGTCATTTTATAGTATGATTAATTATTTTTTTTTAAGTTTGACTTTTTTCAGAGTGCACTTCTTAAAAGTCGGGAGCACTTAGCCGAATTTTTTTTTTTTTTTTTCAGCTTAGCCGGACTCTTATTTTATGCTTTCGCTGCTCACTTAATTCATATTTCATGCTCTTTCTGTTTTGCCAGGGTTATATTTTTTTTGAGGTCCAAACAAACAATTAATATTTCCACAACGAGATTAGAGGGTTATATATAGGGAGAGATGGCTATAGGAATATTATCTCTCATTCTCTCCAACAACTAGATACATTATTTACCATAGCTAATTTAGCTAAGGAGTAAGAAAATCTTCGCTCCTACATTCAATAATAATTTTTACAAGTATCTTTTTTTTTTTAAAATGATTACAAACATATATATTTCTCTCATTTGTTGTCTCATCAATTATATCATCAGTGACCGATTTAAAACGTTATTCCTATATAATAATTATTACTTAACAAAAAATACTTTAATCATAGATTACAAACTCAAAGTTATCTACCTCAGATTAAAAAATTTTGCTCTTTAGAATTCTTTGAAGGAATATATGAATTAATCAGGTGGGGTCAAATGATCTCACATTTAATGGGTCGGGTCTACCGGTCACGGGCCACGGCAACCACTCCTCCTGGGTCCTCCATCTCTTAACGGACGTCACAACAACTTAACGGCAACTTCTTCGCGGGTCCCACAGACACGGAGGTTAGGCGTTAAATGCATCAACGTACAAATAACGGTCAAACCTGTAGACTCATCCCAAGCGTTAACGCGCCATGAAAACCCACCTCTTCCCGCCACGTGTCCTCTTCTCGTCGTGTTGCGCTCACTGGTACGTGTTTGGACCCCACACAGCATAAACCTCTAAAACCCTACTTTTCAAAGTTGGTGAGATTTCTCACAATTTCGCTTCAGAATTACAGTAAGACCAGTGAGAGGAGAGAGAGAGAGAGATTCTTGATCAAGCATGCAAACCCTAATTTCCCATTTTGACCCTCGCAGAGTCTCTTCAACTTTTCATGGCAGTGTTATTTGTTCTGAGCGTTTGAATGACTGTCGCGGCCATGGCGGTCTCGGACATCGAATCCGTGCTAGGGTTTCTGAGGAAGAACGGATTGGCGGAGGCCGAATCGGCTCTCAGAGACGATATTTGCGAGAGAGGGGAATCGATTTGTGGGTTCGATTTTGAGAAGTTTGAGTTCCCGATGTCGCCGCGGCCGCCGAGATTGAGAATCGTGGTGGGTGAGCGGGAGCGATCATCGGACGGTCGGGACGAGTTGGGTGGTTCGGATGATGATGATGATGAGGATTTTGTGAGCTTGGGCTCTGATTCGGATAGGTCTTCGTCTGGTATAATTTTGAATTGGATTTTGTGGTTCAAATGCGTTTGAAAGTTTTGATTTTGGGGGATTTTTTGTTGTGTGATTGTTTGGAATTTGTTATTGGGCCGCATTGATTAGGAGGGATTTAAAGGATTTGGAAAGAACGTTGTGGATTGTAGTAAATCGAGCACAATGGAAGAGTTTGATCCATATAGCAAATCCCAACTAATTTGGGATTGAGTCTTTGTCACATATAGCAAATCCCAACTAAGTTGGATCTAGGGCTTAATCGGTCATCGGCTTAGCAATTCTTGTTCTTTTCAGTTGATGTTTCTTCTGGGACTCTCTAGAGCTTTTTGATTGCAATTGACTTGTTGTAGCAGTTGTAAAGAAATTTGATTCATTTGCACCACTTACTGTAGTTTGTGAAGTTAAATATATGATGAGGCTAATGAGATCTGTTTGTGTGCGTTATCGACAGCTTTTTCTAATCCCTTTGGTCTCCGATCCATAACCTGTGCAAAATCCGAAGGGTCGTCTGATGGGCATTCTGAATTCGGTACTGCTCGTGATTACCATGATTCTGATATCTTTGGTGACATGTACTGGTATGATGATAAAGACCGGGATCGGGTACAGTCTGGATCTTTGGGGGGAACTGACTTCTTTACTTGTCCGAGCGAGGACAAGTTTGTGACAACTTTGGAGGCTGATGGGCAATATAAGGAAACATCCGGATTGGATTTTGCATCAGAAGGGTTTTGTACTATTGCAAGTACCAGTGCTTTGGATTTACCCTTTGTTCCCGACAAAATTGCCATTGATGATGTAGATGATGTCCCCGTGAAATATTTTTATCACTTGGATGGTCTTCGACCGGAAGAAGGAATTGAAGGGAAGGTGGGGCATGGAAAAAATTCTTACCGTCCTGGCACTTTTTCTGACTTTCACGTTGAATCAGAGGAGAATCGTGTTCGGGAATCAGAGGACTCTAGCCAAATGAAAACCTTCAAAGATCCCAATCACGTCCCTAGTCAATTGAAGGATGCTAGGAGCATTCCTCGTGGTTGTGATTTTTCTTCTAATCATTACAAAGAATCTGAACCTCCACCTGTTTCTGAGAATTCTTTTCAACCTAATGAAGTCAATGGTTACGGAGATGATGGAGAAGCAGTTGAAGAGCCCCATGATCCCAAAGCTGCTTTGGAAGACGATGACCACAGTAGTGCAAATGAATTTCCAATATGTGATGGTTATGAAGATGAATACGAAGTATTTAATCTGAGAATCATTCATCGGAAAAATAGGTAATTGCACCTACTTTATTCATAGTTTCTGACTGTCTTCTGTCCTATGTCCATCTTGATTCACAAATTTTCTTCTTACCTTCAAGTCAGTTTGTATGCCTCCTAAATATCGAGAGTGTGCTTTCAGTTCAATGTTGGCTGATCAATTGAATGCTTCAGTTGGACGGTCCATTTGTGACAATGTACCATTCATCCTTGATAAGTTTCACTTAGTAGCTTATTTTATCACATTGGTTTATGATTATTTGGAAATAAACAGTAAAAGAATTTGGGTAGATAACTTCTGGCATTGAACTTTCTCAAAGCTATCTGCAGTGTGTTGTTTTAGGTTATATTTGACACTTTACAATTAAGATTTAGTGATATTTTCTTTTTTGATAAGCCATTGCAATGAAACTTACTCCATATTTCTACCTTTCACAGGACAGGTTTTGAGGAGAACAAAGATTTTCCAATTATTCTTAACACAATAATTGGTGGCAGATATTATGTAACGGAATACCTTGGTTCAGCTGCTTTCAGCAAGGTTGTTCAGGCGCATGATCTGCAAACTGGAATAGATGTTTGCTTGAAAATAATAAAAAATGATAAGGATTTTTTTGACCAAAGTCTAGATGAAATTAAGCTTCTAAAGTTCGTGAATAAGTATGACCCTGCCGACGAACACCACATTTTGCGATTATATGATTATTTCTATCATCAGGTACGTGATTGGCATTTTCTTCTTTCAGTCTTTTTATTTTCTTATTTTTTTGTCTAGCTCATAGTCTTTTTATTTGATATTACAAAATGCCGCACATTGGTGTGTCCATCACTGCATGTTGGTGTGTCCATCTCTAAGTGTTCTTTTATTTAATGTTCAAGTAATAGGCTGATTGTTGTGACGAATCACCATGGAAGTCCCAAGATCACAAGCACACGAATATACCCAAATACAAACAAACTACAGAGAAAATATGAACGCAAGAATTTACGTGGAAAGCCCGAAAATCAGGTAAAAAACCACGAGCAAGAACAAGACAATCCACTATCAATAGTTTAGTACACAAGAAAAACCTCCTCTATCTAAACCCCAGCAGATAGACAACCCCAAGAAGATTCAATCTCTCAACCTAGTGTGCCACATACATACCAACACAAGATGCATTTATGCACGATCCTAACTATTTCTCTCGGCCTCCTCAAACAAGCGCCTTAACCCTTGACGCCCATCACAACGCACAACCCAAGTCACTTATACATAAGTGTGTGCGCGCTTAGAATTAGTAGGGTTCACAAGCCAATTACAAGTCCACTTTCTAATTCATGCTATACATGTGACCAACACATCATCACTTACATAACAATTAGAAAGAATAAATTGACTCAATATTAGACTCTAACTTAGCAATTAGAAACTTCTAAGTTTGAGACTAATATAAACTCTTGAATTTGAGCCACCGATTCAACAAATCTTCACTTTAGTGAAAACTCACCACCTTGTTCTTGCCACCTTGGCCTGTCGGGCCACCACTCTCAATGCCTTAAGTTCAAAGACAATCTCATTCAAAGCACTCAGATGATCAATAATGCTTGTACCTTAATCTATCTTCAGGTGATGGTGCCGCTCGTTCAAGTATAATCGATTTGACATGCTTTTCGTCATATACACACTTTCCAATTTTTCCCAAAAATCTTTCGCCGAAGAAATATTCCTCATGTTTGAAAGAATATTCTTTTCCAAATTGAGTCTTATGACATTCACGGCCCTCAAATTCAACTCTTCCCAATCCTCATCACTTTCCTTCCCAAGACCCTTCAATGCCCGTCGTAGCCCATATTGACTCAACAAATCTTTGACTTGAATCTATTATAAGCCAAAATTCATCTTCTCGTCGAACTTCTCCACATCGAACTTCATCACACTTGTGTACTTTGACATCTCTGAAACTTCACCTTAATAGTGTAACTCTCTCAAATCTGAATCTTAGCTCTAATACCAGTTTGTTGTGACAAATCACCCCATAAGTCCCAAGATCACAGTCACACGAATACACCCAAAGATAAACAAACTACAAGAAAAAGATGAACACAAGAATTTATGTGGAAAGCCCCAAAATCAGGGAAATAAACCACGGGCAAGAACAAGATAATCCACTATCAATAGTTTAGTACACAAGAAAAACCTCCTCTATCTAAAGACAACCCCAAGAAGATTCAATCTCTCAACCTAGTGTGCCACTTACATACCAACACAAGACGCCTGTATGCACAACCCTCACTATTTCTCTCGGCCTCCTCAAACAAGCACCTTAACCCTTAACGCCCCTAAGCATAACAACGCACAACCCAAGTCACTTGTATATACGTTCGTGTGTGCTTAGAATTAGTATGGTTTACAAGCCAATTACAAGCCCACTTTCTAATTCATGCTGCACATGCATGCATTGACGAACACATCATTACGCACATAACAATTAGAAAGAATAAATTGACTCAATATCAGACTCCAACTTAGCAATTAGAAACTTCTAAGTTTGACACTAATATAAACTCTTGAATTTGAGCCACCAAATTCAAGAGTCTATGTGTGTAGCAGTTGATGAGTCCAAATCTCAAAGAGTATATCTAATTCAATCTCTGATTTTTGTTATTACTTGAAAAATAAGTCCTGTCTGGGAACAAGGTTTTTTAGAATTTTCTATTAGATCTGGGGACATTATGGTAGTTTCTCTCAATTGGTTATTGAATCTTATACAGTTAGGCCAGTCATCTGGGATTCTTCCTTTTTATACTGTCCTTTATCTTATTTTATTTTCTGCATGGTTGATAGTTTGAAAAAGAGTCCATATTCTGACAGAATGAAAGTAACCCAGTGGAAGCTTCATTACGTGCATGATTTCCAATCAGTTGAATTAGAGTCCGGCTAAGTGCACCCCACCTTTTACTAAGTGCACCCCAAAAAAGTCAAACTTAAAAAAATCAATCCTACTACAAAATGACTTATGCCCCTCACTGTGATTAGTGCACCCCACACACTCTTTGTGATTTGTAGACATCATCGAGGGGTTTGGCCTCGAAGGTCCGAATCTCTTGTTGGAGAGTCGGTCGGAGCCCACCGAACCTCTAATTGGAGAGTTGGTCACAACTTGCCGAACGTTTGATTGGAGAGTCGGTCGGAACCCACCAAACCTTTAAGTCGGCAGTTGTCAACTAAATCTCACCAAAGAGGTTCGGTTGGACAACACCGAGCCTAGTGGATAAGTCTCGGCTACATGTCGTTGAATCTAAAATAGATGTCTCGACCAAGGTTTTAGAAGTCGAAATTTGAATTTGGTGCACTTATGGGTGCACTTAGCCAGACTCTTGAATTATGAGCATATATTTCATTAATTATGATTCAGAGTAGAATGGTTTGATCTCAGTTTGTTGTTGCTCTTTGCTAAAAAAAATAAAAAAAACAAAAAATCACATATTTCCTTTATGATGATGACTTGAATATTTTACAGGAGCATCTCTTCATTGTTTGCGAACTTCTACGAGCAAACTTGTATGAATATCAGAAATTCAATCAGGAATCTGGCGGAGAGGTCTATTTTACACTACGCAGGTTGCAGGTTTGTTTGTGTTGCTTGAGTCCTAGCATTTATTCATTCCATCTACACAGGTTGCAGGTTTGTTTGTTAGGCAAAAAATTGCATAAAGCAATTGTTTGAGTAGAATTAGTGATTGAAGACAAGTCCTATTTGCTGCTGTTAAGGATCAGACATTAATATCAGTGTGGTTCATTTGTTTTTCAGATTATAGCTCGTCAATGTTTGGAGGCATTGGAGTACTTGCATCATCTTGGAATCATTCACTGTGATCTAAAGCCTGAGAACATTCTTATGAAAAGTTACAGCAGATGTGAGATTAAAGTCATTGATCTTGGAAGCAGTTGTTTTCAAACAGACAACTTGTGTTTATATGTACAGTCCCGATCTTATAGGGCTCCTGAAGTCATCTTAGGTCTTCCATACGATCAAAAGATCGATCTTTGGTCTTTAGGGTGTATCATGGCTGAGCTTTGTTCCGGAGATGTGAGTTTTTCACTTCGTCTCACTTTTTCGATTTTTAATGCGTTCATATTCATGGGTTGAAAATATCTAGCAGCTGCCTTTTCATTTAGTATTTCCTAATGGCGGATATGCGATTTTGAGAATTTGTTCTCCCTCTCAAGCTCTTTTAACTCTGCAGGTACTTTTTCCTAATGATGGATTGGTAATGCTGATAGCACGCATGATTGGGATGCTTGGTCCTATCGATATGGGGATGCTGGAGAACGGTCAGGAGACGCACAAATACTTCACAAAAGAATATGATTTATATTATCTTAATGAGGTGATTTTGGAATCTCTTAGCTTTCCTTCAGGAATATAGCCTCTTACTTTCATCTCCTTGAAATTCAAACCTGTTGCCCTCCAACAAACAAATAATGGAAGTATTGATTTGGAGGCTGCAGCAGTTCTGGATGTATGCTCTCATCAAAAAAATTGGATGATGGTAGGCATGCCATGGCTTGTGCTCCTTTCGATTACAATTACTTATTTTTGGTTTATTTTAGCCAAAGTTTGTGTGCCCCCTGCCCTCAATTACACGCGTTTGGTGGCCTCTAGACCATATCAACTGAATAGTTCATTGACTACATAGTTGAGGGCAGATGCCATCTAGACCATGTCAACTGAATAGTTCATGGTAAATGGAGTAGTGATTGGGTAACATACTTCGACTACATAGTTGTTGGAGTTCATTCAATGCACATTGATATGTGTGCTCATGCGCTTTGGGGCATATTCCAATTGACTGATGAATGGGCAGAGATATATCAAGTATTTATTTTTCTAGAATTTTGGCTCCATCCCTCTGGATTCGTGTTGTTGTTATTGTTGTTTTGTCTCTCTGGATTCGTGTATGATAGCAGTACGTTTTTAGGTGTAGTAAGTCCTTCAGTGTAATTGTCCCATTTGTTTAACAGTTCCCCTCGTATTCTTGAGTTCATATTTATCTGAAATATTTTGTTGGTTTGGCTTAAATGTTTTTTCATGTGTTCCAGGAAACAGACCAGATAGAGTACATAATCCCAGAAGAATCTTCATTGGAACACCATCTGAACGTTTCCGATGTTGGATTCATTGAGTTTGTCAAATACTTGCTTGAGGTAAATCCGTCAAGGCGGCCAACAGCAAGCGACGCACTTCAGCATCCGTGGCTTTCTCACTTTTACAAGTAAAACTCCTCTGAGACCTTGCTAGTTGACTATATACCAGTTGTTGTGATGCTCTATTTTGTGATTTTACACAAGAATTAATACCTGTGATCTTATTCTTTTTTTTTTTGGGTTTTCCAAATCTCTGTACAAAACAAATTTTTTTGTACTTAAAAAAGCGAAAAAAACAGTTGTCTTTGTATCTGTTGTACGAGGGTTTTATGTGAATAAAAGGCTATATTTTGTGAAGCATCCTTTCATTCCACCTTTAATTTCTTGTTCAATTTATTGAATTCCTTTAGTGAGCTTGGCCAATTTGAGAGATGGACAGAATTGGGCCACTTATAGGTGCCTTATATTCAAAGAGTTTACTTAACTTGAACCTCGAGATGCTCGAAAAGGCGATACAACCCTCAGTTGATGCCTTTTTTGGTGCCCTAACTTGTCAATTTCAACCAGGACAAGGCCAACCAAAGACTTCTAATGCAATGCCCATGTTTGTATCATATTTAGTTTCAAACTTTGGATAACAAGATTCTGATTTTGGATTGAAGAGCAAACTACTTTCCTGTTTTAATCTGAAGTAGTTGGAGCAATTAAAGTATGTTTATTGTTTCCTAAAGGAGGGTACTGCCATTATTAATGCTTTTATAGGTGAAGAAAACAAACAAGTAGTCTCTGTTGACGGAATTCTCTAATCAGAACACTCAACTTAAACGTTTGCATTATTGCAAATCCCCTAATTAGCATCTAATTAACACTAAAAAAAAAACAAACAAAAAATGATTGGCTCACGAAAAATAGACACGCACTTATCGCTACTTTTGGCCCTCCTAAGCTCGTGTGGTAACCCTTGCTACAGAAAATCACAACTTGTGACTGTATCTTTAGAAACGCCAATACCAATACCATTTCCTTCTACTCACATCGAGATACAAACTTTTGTACGAATATGTTAAGCTTATAAATGCTATACTGACAAATTTCAACGCAAAAATGGCAGAGATGGGGACTTCTCCCCTCTCATTGGTGGACTGAGTGAGTGGGTCCCACAGTAAGCATGATTGTCCATTCACTTTTGTCCTTCTCTTTCCCAGCCGAGTCATTTAAAACCGCAACAAATGAGATGAGAGAGCACGAGCTCAAGAGAGACAGAGACGAAAACGAGAGAGAATCGTCTCTGGTTTTCGCGCGAACGCGAAGAACGCGAAGACCGAAGAGGAGGAGAAGATTGGTAGGTTTCGATTTCGGTTTCGGATTTCTGTAGATCGCTCGCTCTCTCTCCCTCTCTCTGTGTGAGCGGCGATGGCGGCGGAGCTAGCGCAGGCGGAGGTCTGCGGCGCGGCGGCGCCGAAGACGATGACGGTGTGGAGAGCAGTGCTGAGTTGGTTGGGGTTCGTTTTCCAGTTTCTGGTTCAGATGGTGAGATTTGCGCCGCCGATCACTCAGGTGCTTTCCTTCGTTGGATTTAGGCTTCCTTTGGTTTCTTCTTCTTCTTCTTCTACTTCGGCAGTACCGGAATCTTCTCCTTCGTTCAAGCCTCTGCCGGTCGTTGAGCTTCCGCATCGAGACTCCACCGCTTCTCGTTCGGAGAATCTCAGCGGAAACGAGGACGATCGGACGACTGACAAGCTCACGGTATGGTTGCTCGCTCTTGTGAAATCTAAGCGTTTCTTGTTCGATGTTCATGCTTCGTTTAGGTTTCGGCGATCTTGTGACTTGATTTGAATCTGTTTCTTGACTTCATTGAACTCAATTTCTTGGAATTGAAACTCGATTGTTTTGGTAGTTGTTCAATTAGATCGTGCGGTGATTGTCTTCGACTTTAGAAATTAGAGTTACTGATTTAGGTCTCACCAGCTGATGGATGGATATCCTGATTTGAATTTGTTTCTTGACTTGATTGGACTCAATTTGAGTTAAATGTCTGCTATAATTAGTTAGTCCTGATACGTATGGCGTATGGCGCGCAGCAGTGGAATGCAGTGATAGGATAGTGAGTGAGAGTGATCACTGGTTTGGTGAGGAAGTTTTAGAGTTCTTCAATGGCCTATCTATCTTATGCAGGCGTGAGATATAATGCTGTAGTATCGGATCAAAGGAAATTACAGAAATGAAGTCAACCTACTTAGATATACCGATATACATGTCATCTATGGTATCTTTATTGGAAACTATGCCCAGGAATGACTAAGGCGAGAGCTAATATTGGTTGCTTCCGCTTTCCAGTTTGAACATGGTGAAAACAACCGTTGATTGATATTATGAAACTCCAAATTGACATTGCGTTTGGTTACTATTAGCAAACCATAGCCATATTGATGATGTTACCTTGAATAATTTATTTTGTGGCTAAGTTTTGATTGGAAGAACTATTTTTAATGCCTAAAGTTCTATTCAAGGGGTTTCATGTATTACCTTGAACTTCAACTTTCTAGTTTAAAAGAGCCCTGCCAAAATATGTGTGGAAGTTAATTCTTACTGAAGACCATGTTTTTTGAGCCTACTTATGCATTGAAGTATAAACTACTTGGCATGCACTATGCAGGTAGTTCTTGACTTGGATGAGACTTTGGTTTGTGCATATGAGACCTGTACCTTACCGCCCATAGTTCATTTTCAAGCTACTGAAGCAGGGTTGAAGTGGTTTGAACTGGAATGCATATCGTCTGAAAAGGTCTACATTAGATGATTTTATTTATGAGGTTAAGTATTATATCTTTGAAAGACACTAAATAAACGCAAATTACCTGTTTGAAGGATTATGATGGGAAACCTAAGGTGAATCACGTCACGGTTTTTGAGCGTCCTGGTCTGCGAGAATTCTTAAACAAGATTAGCCAGTTTGCAGACCTTGTGCTCTTTACTGCTGGCCTTGAAGGTATGCTTAGTAGAATAGCAGCTTAGTGCTCTGACAGTTCACTGACTGAGTTTAGCTCTTTTATTTGTATGATTTGTCATTCCTGGGCTTCTTGCAGGTTATGCTAGACCTCTTGTAGATAGAATAGACATTGAGAATCGATTTGGCCTTCGCCTCTACCGGCCTTCAACAATTAGCACGTGAGTTTTGCTTGTTTTTGTAATTGATTTACTTAACCTCATTACAGCTATGATATTATTTAAATGTTTATTTTTTGTTGCGTTTAGACATTCTACTACAACCTAATTCTGCACTGGCTGTTTATTGCGGATAGCGTAGTATAGTGTAAAGGATAATAGGGAAGCAAGCATAAAAAGGGAAGCACATACCTTGACAGCACCAATGTGGAGGTTGATATTGAAGTTAACAAACACCATGCCTTGTACAGTGCTGATAAAGAAAGTTGTCACAATAAGCTCTTGTGAATCATGGTGTTCCTTATTATCCTTTACATATAGAGCTCTATGTTCATTTCTCATAGACTATCGAACCATTCAAAAGTAAATCTATGAGCCCATGCTCCCATTGATGATGTATCACTTGTATTCAAAATGAAGCTATTTAGTTGTGCTATTATACTGACTTATTGAAATATTTTTGTATGATTTCATGGATCTATTACTGCATAGATCTTGTGGCTTTGCATCTGTTTATAGATCATACTTGCAAGAAACTTTGCTAAATTACTACTTAATTTGGTTGATGAATCTGCTAAAACTGTATTTAAATTGCAGGGAGTATAGAGAACATGTGAAGGATCTATCTTGCCTAGTGACGGATTTAAGCCGGACTGTTATAGTCGATAACAACCCATTCAGTTTTTTGATGCAACCTCTTAATGGAATACCATGCATCCCATTTTCTGCAGGACAACCCTATGATGAACAGGTTCGAAAGATGTTAACTTGTTCATGTTAAAACTTTTATTCTATTTTTCATAACCATCTTTTCCTTCTGTTTAGATTAATTTGCATGACTTTTTCACACTTCCTAATGCTACATAGTTGTTAAGAGTCCTTATATTGTCATAAAGATTGTAACAATTATATAGGAGCATATCTTAGTCAAGTAAACACTCTACAACACTCTGCAACCAATGTGTGCCAAAACGTATGTCAGTCCATTACTTCTATTTAATTATATCTGTGATTACCTCTTGTCAGCTTCTGGAGGTCCTTCTCCCACTTTTAAAGCACCTCTCTCTGCAGAAAGATGTAAGACCTATACTCTATGAAACGTTCCACATGCCCGAATGGTTTCAAAAACATGGAATCCCTGCATCAAAACAGAATTTGTGAAATAAATTATCTGGGCCAGCTCAATGGATATCCATCTTCTTGTCTATGGTCCAACCTGACAATTTCTTGTACATTATCCTAAAAAGTTTCCAGGTGCGGAATCTTGTGAATACTTCCAATTTAATAGTTGGATATAGGTTGATTCACCTATGATCTGTTGTAAAATTTGTCAAAAAGGAGGGAAAAGAAAACCTTTGTTCTGTTATATAAATTGTTTAAAGGTTCCATTCTGCTAATTGTTAATTTTTGTTATCAGGATTAAATATCACTAAATAGCTATAAAGAAATTTATCTTTATTTCTGGTGTCTTTGTTTCTATTTGTAGCACCATTTCTCCTCCTGATTTAGTGAAACATTGAATTAACCAATTCATCAACTATTAACACGATTGATTGTAAAGAAAAGCGGGGCTAGGGATTGGAGCATTGGTTTTTTTTTTGTGATTCTCTAGTTAGAACCACCGCGGTTGTTCCAATAACAATCTTTATTTTTATTTATACAATAAAAGTTGGATCTATTCAAATCTGAGATGTTCAGTTTCATTTAGTCTGCAGCAGTTATCAGATTCATCATTGGCACCACTTGCATCTTCTCCACACATGCATCTGCTATCATTCAATTTCGTTCACACTTCTATATGTTCATGTATGGATCTGCGCTAGTTGTTGGTTTGATATTTTCACTAGGTTTTATTTTTCAATAAGTTGTTGTCTTCCTTTGTTGGAAGTCTGTGTTTTTTTTCTTCGTTGGAAGTTTTTGTTCGTCTTTCCTTGTTGGAAGTTTTATTTTTCGTTATGGTTCTGTTGTTGTAGATGCAAAAGACAAGCGTATAAGTTGCACATAAGTTTGCAAACTTAATTTCGCAATGTTGATTTGATCTCATCAAAGAGTAGGAAAAGGTTGTTATTGATATAATTTCATTGTTAAATCAGATGTAATAACAATTTCTATGAATGGAAATATTTTTTCGTCAAAAAAAAAAACACAATTTACTGTAAAAAGAAAAGCAAAACAGTAATGACTAAAAAAAAGAAAAAGAAAATTCTAAATTGAGTTAAATATATGTTATTACAGACATAAAAGAAGAATGTTGAGATGACTAACATAATATTGAAAAGTATCTAAAAAAAGAGAGCAAGCGTAGTCTTTTCTATGCTTTTACATTTCTAGTATAAAGAAAGGGAAGGGACGAATCATGGTTCCAGTTTTATTTGAAACAATAGAATACTGTCAGCTTAAAAATATCATAAATTTTACCAGTTATATCAATTATATCATAACCTTAGAATTTATCAATTATATCTTAACCTTTTTTATTTAGTTTTAATTCTATCCTCAATTAATTTGGGGCATTTTTGCTTCAAAATCAACTTAATCTTCTAACTTTTTGTTTCATGATCCACTGATCAATTTATTTTAAAATCTTTTATTTCATGATCCACTGGTCAATGTATATTTAAATCTTTTACGCGTATTGCTTAAGTTAAGTTCATAAATCATCAATGGTTCGTAAGTTGAAAATCATGTGTATACACATGAAAATGACATATAAAACTTACTAGGTTACCTATAGTTATTAATTTGACAAAAGAATAATCTACTTGGATTATTAATGTGATTGGGTAGGCATATACACACACAACTATAAGTATTATATACATGTATATATGCATTTATAATGAATATCGAGCTCTAATATAGCATATGTATGAAAAATTCGTGAAGGACATTATGAGAAAGTTGAAGCTTAAGGATGTAAAAACTTTCCAAAATAGTCATCGTGCTAATCATTAAATTGTAGGTTTTTTTTAAGCCAATGAAGTTGTAGCTTATATAAGCCATAAACTGATTGGTATAACAATTTTATGGTTTTGATCCCTAAACTTTTTCATTAGTGTACATTTGGTCCTTGACCTTTCATTGTTATACATTTGGTCACTGAACTTTTGAGTTTTTATGCTTTTGATCTTTAAACTTAGAGTTTTTTTATGTTTTTGGAGGAAATTTACTCTTTTTTGGGCTTTTGTTGGTCGATGTAAATTGTTCGATTCAGTAACATAAATCACTTTACTCTTCTTAGCTAATCACGTGACACTTTTATTGTCCGGTTCAGTAATATAAACCACTTTACTCTTCTTGATTAGTCACGTGACACTTTTTGTTTTCCACGTCGGTGGAATTTAACATTTTAAATAATGAAAGGACTAAATGTAAATTTTGTGAAAGTTTAAAAACCAAATTTATAATAATAAAAGTTCAAGGACTAAATGATGAGTTTTGCCTATTCAAAGGCAATTCGCTCGTTTAGTAAAAGTATATTCATTAGTTAAGATACTTTCTTTCTCAGGTTAAATTAAAAAAACTCTTGAAGAAATGAGCTTGCTGATAAGTGACTCACCAAATTGTATAAACACGAAAATATGCCACTTAGCACAAGAAGAGTGGCTCAGAAATTCCAAAAGCTTTCCGAGACTTGCCCATATAAGACGTTTCATGTAGAATTGGCAAATGCTCCACTCATTTTTGATAAGAAACAAACCACCCTTCTAATAACAAACCAAAACAAAAAGTCCCTTCGTGTAGGCACATGCAACAATAAACCAATGCACGCAACATTTTACTAAACACCAAATAATTATAATGGCCCCGTATAACTCACTTAATGCAAGAATGAGTTGTAGATTCTGAACTCAAAATATTATATTTGTCTTTCATCGTTGAGGGGAAATTTGAGATGCATGTTTCTCTTACTTTTTCCTCAATTTTGGCCCCTTTTTCCAAATTAGTCTGGCATCTGTTCCAATTCTCGACCTAACCAAAAATATGACAAAAATATGATACATTTTCTACAAAGCTATCAGATACGTTTCTTGCAGCTTTCTTGCAGTCATACAAATATTTACGCTTTCAAGCAGCCTTTCCTCCAGCGGCACAGTGGATTATCCTCTGCCATCAAATTTCAAGCTTAATAAAGAAAAAAGAATATTATTTCTCTGGTACAAATTTCTCACTTCAGCTGGCAGCGGATGATTCTTTGGTTTTTTCTGTTGTTCCATCTGCAGCGGAGTTGCTAGCATCTGATGCCTGTGGTGCAAGTGTCGGGGGCTGACTTGAAATTTGAGAATCATTTACAATTCCCAATACCACCAACGTTGACCTACATTTACCAAGAATACTATCATAAGAGTTTGGAGGCTCTACTCGAATATAGCTTATTTTGAATCTGAGAAAGAACCTGGGCAAAGTAGGCCGAATATTTGGTTGGCTCGCATGAGCAATTAAAGGGGCCTTCAGTGCAGGAATTCTGCTCAATGCATTTTCAAGTTGCGCCGCTGGCAGCTGCAACAAAATTAGGAAGTGTCAAAAAGAGAAACTAGCTAATCCAAAGCAAATTGAATATAAAGATTTAAGCTTCAACATGCATTAGAACAGATGTATTCGTATATTTCTTGTACATTATTCCAATTTCTCATCATTGCATTCATTAGATGTTTATGGATTAAAACATTATTTTTAATGGAAGGTTTCAGCAAATTTATGCTATTTTATTGTTCGTTATCGCTAAAAAACCATTTAAAGAGCCATTATCTGATAAGACTCCTGAAATCTCGTTCATTATCAAATGTTGTGGAATCTATTCCTCTTAAAGCTTCTAGCTTCTAGTTCTGCCAATTCATGGCTCTTTCTTGTTTTTGACAGGAAACATATAAAGAAACTTTAACCCAACAAGGCAACAAAATTTTAACCAACACAGCCTTCATTATAGAGACTTGCTTCTTTTTTATGCATGCTACAGATGTATTTATCAAACCATGCACAGCTCTGAAAAACTTCCTTTGAGAGTGTAGAGTTAGGACCTACTGCCTCAATGCAGCTCTAATTATCCACTCTCACAATATGAAAAAAGAAAATGCAAGTCGTGCCCAGAACAGAACGATGACAATGATTAAATTAACACAAACTACGGTGCAATGGGTCAATTTGAACAAACCTGTAGCAATACACCGAATGACTGAGGTTTTGTAAGTTGACTACACTTCAGAAACCCGACCCACAACTTAGGATACTTCCATATCTGCAACAAGGGAAGATTATAATTTACACGTGCGAGAATACAACGAATTGCTATTAAATAAGTAAATGTAAATGAAGGTCAAATTAATTACCTGCTTGGTCACAAGACGAGAGAGAATTTCCATAATAAAGTCTACCTATGACATTTCAGCAAAAATCAAATAAGCGTGGATACTTTTGTCAATCCTACTGCATGACTTCCAACAAATTACGCAAAGAAAAAACTCGGCACAGATTAAATGAGTTCAACCAACATATTCAACCAAGATAAGAACCAGGAATGAATGAATTGCATTATTAAGGCACAATTGGAGAAGGGTAGCAGCAACAAACAAGAAGTATTGAGAACAGCGGTTCTGCTTGAATGCAGAAGATATGATAGCATGGTTGACAAAATGACTAAGAAGATGCATCACAAGAACAAAATTTATGTTGCAAAACTCATCCTCAGCCTAAATCAGGAATGATTTGAGGCATCACAAAAACTTGGAGAGAAGTACAAACGGAAAGAATAGTAAGACTATGAAATTAGTAAAATTGACAGATTATTTGCAAGAGGATGATAAGCTACTCAAGCGACGAAAATTATACACGAAGTTGCTTGCCCGTGCCTAAAAAAAAATAGCAAGACCGCACTATTCGCACCAAATGACATCTATTATTTTTTATTTTTTTTTACCAACATGAAGCACATTAAATTACTTGAATAAAAATAAGGACATAGGACAAAATATTGGCAATATTTTGTTAAAACAAAGGAAGCGATCCTGAAATGCATGCAAGTTTTCAGCTACTTTCAAAAGATTCATATACATCATGAATTACAAAAATTAGATGCATCGATATCTCACCAGAGCAGGAAATGCACCAATAGCCTGTAAGACTGTACGCATGAACAGCAAAGGAAGAGGAGTCTGTTCAACCTGCAGTAGAGACATTATTGCTCAACGATTCATCCAAACAATGAAATACTAAGCACGTAAATGTGGGAACATACCAAATTATTCAAGACCTTTGCTAACACTTGTTGTGTAAAGACATTTCGCTGCTCAAAACAAGCATTGCAGGCATCTGTCACCTGCGAAAGGACATTTAATTTTTTGAGTCATGACACAAACCTTGAATTTATTTTATTTTATTTAAAAAAGAAAAGGAACACAATCTGCAGGCTGAAGAAGAAAGTAACAAAACCTTCTTTAAGGGAATGCCATCTCTATCAGGATCAATCCCATTGACAGCAATTAAAACTTCGGCTGGGGTGAGAACTGGGCCGGTATGAGGTTGCCCCTGCACAACATTATAAATAGGGAAATGATATTTAGTCACGCTGAGGTTATGCACTTGTTGAGAAACTGTTCAGAATATTTCATAAATTCATAATGTGAGTGTGCAGCCTTGGTGAGTGGTTTTCATGTGTTAATGAAGCACTGTCCTTTGGTGTTGATGATTTAACAAACTAAAAGATAATAAATAAATAAAAACTTGAATTATAGTTGTGAAGCACTGCAAAGAGCCTTAACCACAGATCAAAGCCACATAATAATTAACACTAGAAACACTTTATCAGAAATATTAGCGTTTTGAAAGAGTTCATTACATGGATACTAAGCAAAAAAATACCTTAATAACACTACACTTGGAAGAACTTTGAAATAGCTCCAACATTGCAAAACATAATCCAGGTGACAAGTTGCCCATCCTAGCATGAAATCAGGTTTTACTACTTTACAGTCACAATGACTAACGTCAAAGAAATTAAGTTGAGGAACTATGACGAAACAATCATAGAGCACAAGGAATAGAATCATTAGACTACTATTACTATGAATGGGATTCAAAAGAAAACATGGATTTTTATAACATTTGAAGCCATTCTCATGTTGTGATGTGATTAGGTTCGAACTGTAGGCCCTAGGAATGAATTAATAGTAAATAATTGATCGCAAACCAGTTAGCATTCAGCAAATTGATTGCTGGCTATATGGAGAGAACCAACTAAAAAAAAAAGAACGTGTTTACCATATTATCCTGTCGAGGAATGACATTATTGACGAACTTTACCTGTAAGATGTGAGTAAGCGCTACTTGGAACTTATCCAATGGAAGGTTAACAAGTGAAGGAAAAACTGATAGGACCTGAAAAAAAAAATGTCAAAATTACAGAGAAAAAAGGCAATGAAGATATACTAATTGAACAACTACAATTCATTGGAGAAGGGAGCAAGTTAAAGTACTATTGATGAAAAAGGAGTAAAATAAATAAGTAAAATAAGTGGGAACTACTAAATAAAAAAAAAAATAGCATGCATGGCAAGACCTCATCTTTTGGCAAGGACGACAAAATTGGAATGAGAACCTCTACATCCTGCACTCAAACAAAAAACATTCGAGACTGAACAGAGTTGACAAAATTCTTATTTTCTATGATGAATCATAATAGGTTGTACCTTGAGTTTTGAGTCATATAACCTTCTAACTGCAGATACCAACTCTGGTGAAGGGGTAGTCCCCTCCGTCAGGATTTGTAGAACCTATGTCAATGTGGTGAATGACAACAGTCAGCTTCATTTTCACCATCACTTATACCGTATATAAAAGTGTTTCAAAATTTTCAAAAACCTGCATAATAAGGCTTTCACTTCCAGTTGGTGGATCTGAAATAATGACAAGAAGCTCAGGTGAAGCACCTATAGTGCGAACTAGTATTGGAATATGGCGATGAACTGCCTGCATCATAAACTGGTTAGCTGTTGATTTCTAAACTAAATATGAAATAGTACTTCTAAACTATATATACTAGATTTTGGAATATACCTCGGTCACAGCTTTAGGAATGCTCTTGTAGATAACGAAAATTTGATGGAAAAGGGAGTGCTTCTGCAGATAAAGTGAATATGTCAAAAGACACAAAAATGAAGGACACAGTGAAAATAGTTTAAAAGGCAACAGTACCTTGGTGCAGAGAGCAAAATACAGTGACATGAACCTCTGAGCCTCAGATACTAAAAAGGATGATGTGGATGAGGCTGACAATGCATGACAATTATCAGAGGAAACCTCCATCAGGGTAGTGTGGGGCAAATCAGAAGGCCCTTCCAGATCAGAGTTCTGACAGGTTGGAACAAGAGAGGTTTAGCTTATACTTGTAATTTATATAAATTGTTTTCCAAATTGTACAGGTAGCTATTTTAGCAGACCGTGCATCAACAATACATATCAAAATAAAGCAACTCATTAGCAAACAAAAATTTAGTAAAAGAAATAAAACTTCCAAGCTCGAACGTCAAAGCATGACATGCAACAGAACTTCAATCCCAACATAAACTAATTGGATGTGCTTAGGCAGAGGCCAGAATCTTGAGAAAAAATTTCATTTTATTATTGCCTCCAAAAATTAACATCCTTGCCATCTATTAACCATGTTAAGAAAAAATATTAACTAACCACCTATCATCTGCCAACTATTCAACAATAATGTTCGCTCCAACTCCCTGACATTGCTTATTCTAAGCATAAGTCATGTACATACTACATACCCATAAGTTTGATAATTTAAATCTTATCTAGTCTTCAGCTAATTAAGAAGCCAACGCCCATGGCAACAGGTGCACTGGTAGCTCCAAATGAATACCAAAGAAATGGTGCTACTTAAAAGAAAAAGGAAATATAAAAAGGTATATAAATATGCCTCTATGATGCACAAAAGAAATGAAAGTTAAACATAAGATCTAAGAAAACATACATGTTCACACTTTAAAGTGTCCCAAATAAGTGAATCGATGATTATTCTACCATTTCGTTATTATATTTAAGTGAAGGGAGCATAATGATGTGGAAAAAACTGATATCGTGCCCATCAAGTTAAATGACTGAGCATTGTATTATTTCAATAATTAACAGATTTATGCGCTTATTGTTTTTATATTTCAGTGAAAAAACTAAATTTTACAGCTATGATTTCAATTTTCAGTAACACAATCATATGTAGGTTTTTAGAAGTTACAAGGGCAATATTCCTCACAGAAGAGGTATTAACTAGCTTTTATTTTAGAAGTGTTTTAAAAATACCTTTCCTACCTCCAACATTGACCCATTAGCATCCTTTCTCTCCATGGCCTGATTTTTCAATATAGAGTGAAGGGTTTCACTAGCAAAATCTTCTATTTGCTGGGTAATGCATGCAATGGGATAAAGCTTGTTCGCTACCTGAAGAAAAGAAGTCCACAATTACAAAACAAGGTAAAGCATATGATGGACAAGTGTCTTAACTTTGCAAATGTAAGACCGAACTGTGTGGTATACCAGGCGTATAGCCTTCATGCGCACTTCTTCCAACTGATGAACTGCACTCTAATAAGCAATCCAAACAGAACTAAGTCAATAAAAATATAATAACATCTTGAGATCAAACAGAAGCACTAAAACTCCATTCTCATTAAGTGTAGAGAACTTTAACATCTCAAGAAAAAGAAAAATATTGAAGACAGGTCCACATTTTTCATTGATTTACATTAAAACGACATAAAGATCAGAAGTAATTCAAAATGATAAAACACCATGTAACCTCCATAATACAGCAAGTGCCACATCAAGTGCATGTGAGACACTGACCTTACACTGAATTAATATATGAATAATAGCTACACAAGTCATGGTTTAATAGCTACACAAGTCATGGTTTACACTGAATTAATATATGAATAATAGCTACTCAGTAATTCCTTCACTTCAAACTTTAGAAGCAGAAAAGATTTAAGAGAATCATTTGAAAGTGCATGCTTATGATGCCACTGTGACTGTAGAAATAAAGGGCGCACAGTGAATGAGAAATAGAAATTAGTCACAAAATGTCATAAAAACGCCATTACTAAGCAAAATGCAGTTCACATCCAACATGCGCGTTATAATTTCCATTAACTTTCAAGCAAAGAGATTCGCAGCATAAAATTCATTTTTAGATTAATCAATGATTTTCACATAGCGTGCCATGAAAAATGGTTTGAACTTAGAGCCTTTCTCAGCAGACTGCACTGTATATTCACAATTCGGCACCAATTTATCTGTAAATGAACCAGCAGAGTTGTTATCTGGGTGATTCACCCCATTTCACTAGCACCAAAATCGGTCGGGAATCCATAATGATGGCACAACACAAGCTGCCAAACCTCCGGATGCACCACTTTGCCGCAGATTCACAAGTATATGCAAATAGTTCAAAGACATGCGGTCCTAGAAGCTAATGCTAAATATCAATATAGAAAACCCAGATGCTACAGCTATTTCAATGATGCATAAAAGTGATAAGAAATAAAGCATCCAATCAAAATTTACCAAGTAAATGGGGACCTAGAAAAATAGTAGAAATAACCTGCAAAGCAATTTTCAAGCAAGTATCCCGAATTGAAGGCCTCAGCAAAATCAAGCTCCATACAGCACTGAGGCCTTGAGTTACTCGATCACCACTTTGTATCTCTTTGTCAGCTTTTTCAATCTTTCCAGGAGAACACAAGCTCTCTAATAATTTAAAAGCTGACTTTGGAAGATAAGGAACCTCACTGAACAACCTACTTAAGGATTTATCAGAAGGTGGAAAAGAATCTCGAAGCGTTTCCGCCTACAAAAGCATGTTATCTGGTCAGAAGCATTTTACATTCATTCAAGAACCATTACATTGGAAACAAGATGGTTGCACACCACAATCAGAAGGAATGTTTCATATACTGAAGTAGCAGTAGTGGATGAAAAGAAGTCATGTTCCTGTTCTGCCTCACCATACAACCTGTATAGTACACGTAACGTCAACTCGTGTCCCTGAAGAGAGTCAACGATTAATAACTGTCAACCAAAAAGCTCAAGAGAAAATAACCCATTTTAATAAATACAACTGACAACACATCTGATGAAACATAAACACCTTCTATCAAATGCCATGGTAGATTAATGCTTGAGATGATAGCAATTTGAGTAAAAAAGAAAACTGACTAGGAATTCCAAGAACATAACAAGCAGAAAACTGAAAATAAAGAAAACACAGCGAAGGATGAACTAAAAATAGAAAAAGATAGCACAATTAAAAAGAGAAAACTGAAAAGCAAACAGTACTAAAAAAACCCCCAAAATAGTAATCACACGCTAGAAGTGAAGGTAAGTTTTGCTTCTCTTTTCCAACATAAACTAAAGCAGTGCTCTACACACTACAGCTACTGTTTTATCAACAATCATTTTTCGGTTCCAGCCAAGTGCAGTCATGAAAGGGAGAGAATTGAAACCGGCTGTGATACAAAATTATCAGTTAAGAACGATTTATTGAGAAGATACAAAAACAACAACCCCAGTCCCAAATTAGTTGGGGCCCGGCTAATGGATCAAACGCTTCCATTTAGCTCAATCTAATGCAGTTTATGATTTGCTTTCATAATTCTTTGCATCATTCACAATCAATTTTAGCCATACACAAAAAATTTAAATTGAACAATAGGAACATAGTTCTAGTGGTCAACAATGGCACCCGAATATCACGACTTCTCCCTCTCCAAAAGAAAGGCCGAATTTAATTTAATCCATAAAATAATCTGATTATCCTCTTTATACTATGAAAAAGAAGATACCTCACTTAGTCCCAAATTCTATGTTGTTAAGAAAAGGAGAACTGATAATTATCAAAGTTATCTAGAAGCATCACATTACCTCATGATTTAAATAATCTGATAATATATGCTCTTGCAGAAGCTTCCATGGATCTAACTCCAGTGGATACTGAAAACGTAAAATAAAATAAAAAATAAAAAAAAATATCAGTAAAATTTAGCCATCATCATGCAACTGAATAATGTATTCCAATTAATTAAAAAACAATTGAAATGAAAATAAAGTACTCGAAGAAGAAGACTGGATACCAAAATTATTGTTGTTGATGTCAAGTCATTGTAATTATATTGATGAGAAAAAACATTATATGATGGCAAAGTGGTTTTCTCACACAAATAAAGCTAAGGGCATTAAAGCAATTCTAAGAACAATAACCCAAGTATAAAAACACAACATGCACTCAACATTCATTAACAATGGGAAGACCATTTACCTCCAATCAATCAAAGAAAAACTAAACGCTGTATCTGTTACCAAGAGTCATAAAGCTGCACTCACCAGCTTAACATCATAAGCTCTTCTATTTCTTCCCAGCCACTGGTACTGAGGAACTGTTAGGACAAATACAATCCATGCAACTATGAAGACTCAAGATGATAATTGCAAATATTGTAACATACTCCACGATAGCTATGTTGGGAAGTCAAAATCCACCAGCATGGCTTCCAAATAACTTGAGGAAAACAGCAGTGCATATAGAGAAGCTTCACAGAAGCAGCACCAGTAGGGGAAAAGACAAATAAATGCTACCTTCTTAGGGGTAACTCATTGGTAATGACTTTTCTAAGAGCAAGCAACCAGGTAACAAGATAATCTAATGGGAAATGGGAGCCGTTCAGACTTCAAATGAATGACACAAAAGGAAAATATTAGATTCGCGAAGTACAGATAAGATGCAAGAACCAAGAACTTACAAGTGAAGGCCATTTTCATGAAGGCTCCATTATCTTTTGTCCTGGACAAGGGGGAAGGGTCTAACATTATATAATTTTCTTAAACATTAGCTATAGTAACTGTTTCCCTATTTTTGAGGTAGTGAGTAAAGACGTTCCTTTGGATTTATACTTGGCTTAGACGAAAACAGCAACATTCACTCAACTTCATTTTCTACACGTTATCTAGCCATTTGTTAGTTCATTGGATTATGCATCAAGGAGTATGCATGCACACCCCAATGAGCATCCAATGGATTGCAGTAATCGTGTAACAAATGTATGTCAATCTCCATTAAATATGCAAGTTTAGTCTCAAGTTATTTCATATTTGTGAAGTCACTGAACGTGAAATGACAATGCGCAAAGAGTGTGTTGAATGATTCGTAGGGGGTGGCGCAACATGCAATATGTAAGAACAGGCATATGTTTAGTGTCGGATGAGGGGGCACAGAGAGATGATCAGCTTCCATTTCAGAAAACATACAACCAAGATGCACAGTGACATTTATAAAGTCACAAGACCAGATAATTATGATCAGTATTCCATAGTAAGTCATTAATCAGAAGAAAAACGAATCATTAGGGAAGGCAATACTGGTATGAACTTTTTAATGAGAAGCAAGATCATCAAGATTAGCTGATGACAGGCACATCATCTTATATATATAGTGAACAAAAGGAGTAAATGTAAAAGAAAACATATATGCAACCCCATTGCTTCCGGCATAATCTTCCAGAAAATAGCAATTTCATCGTGAGTCCGTGACTAATAATTTAACATTTTGCATAAGCTTTTTCCTTAAACAACCAGATTAAAACGTTATAGCAGGCAAATGGGATTAAAAAAAGAAGTAGAAGCACACATAATTTTCTCAAGGATATTTATAAAAATGGAAGTGATGCAAGAAGAAGAAAATGATCAGAAAATAACCATACAACTCAGCCATTTTCAGCAAAATTGAATCTCTTAAAATAATGTAAAAGAAATAAAGTGCAGACGTCCATTGCTTCCGAATAATTACCTTAACTGCCAAATAAGCAAGCAAAGAGAAGCGCACGCGAGATCCACCAGCAACAGATATCTGCTTATAACCCTCAATGATGCGTATAAAAGCTGTTTTTTGTAAATGATCCTTTTGATCGTCACTAAGATCAATAACAGGTGCTGACATCTTCGGAAGAACATATTGACTAGATAAAACAACTGATGTTATTGGAACAGGGGTGCTGCTAGAATCTGAAACCGCTATGCTGGGACTCAGTTCTTCAGACTTATCAGTTGGAATGGAACTTAAAGAAGGTAGGTCTGCCTTATCCAAGCTTGAAAGAAGGTCCACATTTGCCACTTCTAGAACAGTAGAAGTCATTTGAGTAGCATCAAATGCTTCTGTAATTTTATCAGAACGAATTACAGCGTCCAGACCAGGAATCTCACTCTCTTGAATCCCAACACTTGCTTCAGATAGAACAGATATGCTCCCATTCTCTATAGAATGAACAGGAACACCATCTGCTACTACAGCTTCAGTAACATCATCAATTCTGGTTTGAATAGAACTATTTGAAGCTGGATATTCAACTTCCAAATGCTGTTTCACCAGTATTGGAGGCAAAAAAGAAGAGCAAAAAATGCATGCCAATAATTAGAGCTCAAAAATATGAAAGAAAAGGAAGGAAACAAATATAAGAAGTGCAACCGAAGGTGAAAAATAAAATTTAAACAAAAAAAAAAAAAACTAGCATACAGTGGAATCAGTCATCGTAGGTTGAGCCCTAAAGAGAGACGCTAGCTCTGGAAACATGCCAGAAAGTGCAGACACTTCAGAACCAAGTAATGATGACTGCAAGGCAAGGATTTTGCCACCAAATGCACTTGAAACAGAGCCAATGCCTACAATTGGCTCATCATCTTCCTCAGCATTAGGACGCGTTGATGGAAGATGTCGCATATTAGCTATTACCACTTCAGCTAACAAGTCGGTGGAGATGCTTGAAATAATAATTTCTAAAGATCCCACAGCTTTTTCACCTTGAGCAACTAGGGCTCCAAACATTGCAACTAGTTGTTGCACGTGTCCACCGTCACCTTCCACGGAGGAAGAAGCTGGTCCAATCGTAGAAACTCCACCTTGATCTAAATTAGGGTTGTCTCCATTTGAGTCAATTGAGAAAGTTGGTGTGCTACGGTACCGCTTTCCTGACACACCACCATTTTGTGCCAGATCATCGACCTCCTGAAATACAGATCTCTTCCTTCCTGCATCAACCTCCACAGGATCAAAGGTTTCCGTAGAGAGCTTCTCCTATTATAACAGAGTAACATCAAATTTTACAAAGAAGCATGTACTCATGGATGCTTAATAGAGATTCACCACAAAGTTCGTACATGAGCATACAAGCATGCATATACATGTATCTTTCGATGTTCAGAAGTTTTTTTTTTTTTTTTGTCAAATAGAAGTAACATGACGACGGACAAATAAAGTTATATTAAGTTATTTGCAAAGCAGGATCTCTTTAAGAAAATGAAAATGTTGTGGGACTGGTTGATAGAAAGCACTTAGACATCAAAACTGCAAGATCTAGATTTAATTTTTGCTTTAGAACCTTGACAGGAATGAAAACAATTGAGTAAATACCTTAGCAAAATGATCCTCGCCTGTTCTCTCCTCTATGCTTCCACTAAGCATCACATCTTGCAGATCAGCTTGTTTTGCCAATTCTCCAACTTTCATTTCCTTTAGAGCACCAACTAATCGATCACGCCACTGAACATCAGGAAAAAAAAATCAATATGTTTACGTGTTTTTCCATGGAAGCAAACCATCTATCCCACCATGTTTAATTGAGTTGAAGTGTTGAACACTATTGTTTATTTTGGATTAGAAAAAATAATAATAATAAATAAATAAATAAAAGGTTGATTTATTTTTCATAATGGTGGGTGTCCGAACCTTTTTTGGCCTCACGCTAATGACTTTCAACTAATCCCACAAGCCAATTGGGCGCCCCCAACTCCATGATCCGGGAGAAACAAAAGGTTTTGTTTTAGCTAAATATGTCTCAGATGCTTATAGTTTATGTGCAAAAAGGCAATTACAACTCACATGCCCCAACGACAATAAAATTTTTTAACTACCTTCTTTCAATCCTTCTGTTTATCAGAGGAAGATCTAATAAGCCTACCTCAACTAATTTGGGTTTGAGGCTTTGTTATTGTCATTGTTGTTAGTTTTAGAGAAAACGGAAACTTTAAATTGTAATGAGAACAGCATGCAAAGTAAAAAGGATGGGAGAAGGACAAGAAGTACCCCACATACCAGTACAGATCAAAGCAAAATAAAAGAATCCTTAATCTACAATTTTAGACCACTAGCTCCACCAATCCAGCAGAAAAAATAATCTTTGTTTGCTACTAACTTAAATAGAAGTCATACAATTTGACATTAGAAAAATCCCAAATAGAAATACTATTCGAATTTCAAGAACTTCTCAAATTGAATGCATGTAACTCCTGAAGAGCCATATAGACTAAATAAAAAATTATTAGCCTGACGGTGGTAGAAGTATCAAGTAATAAAAATCTTCATTCCAACAAGGCTTGTCGAATTCCACTAAATGCCAAAATAAAAACTTTCTTCCAATCATTGGATCTATTATACTGATTGACAGTGATAGAAGTAATACAAAAACAACGACAACAACACAGCCTCAGTCCTAAATTAATTGTGATCAGCTACATGGTTCAAACTCTTCCATTGAGCTCGATTTAGTGCAATTGATGGTAGAAGTAATAAAAATATTTATTTCAACAAGGCTTGTAGAATTCCACAGCAACAAGATTCACGATTCCAATATTGCAATTTACAAACGTAAACACAAGGGGAAGGAGAGAGAGACCTTCAAGCCCTACCTTGAGGAATTATCCTTTGGAATCTGGAGAGATGCAAAACAACCAAACAACTACTAAAGATTCAACGTTTAAACTATTTGGAACAAAGTTCACAGATAAATATCCTACCAAGGACACCATGGCTAAAAGGGTCTATTATGGGGGAGTTCCATGCTTTGTACTCAAGGATTAAGATCACAGTAATTCTTTTCTTTAAATTTTACATGTAATACTTTGGCACGTAAAAAAATAATGCTTGATAAAAAATAATTTTATTGTTCCATCAATAATGTGTTAAGTGTGAACAAATTAAAAAACCAAAACTCAAACATGTATTGGTACGGACAACAATTACGGAAGCAAAAGATTTTACACCATCGGGCATGTGGCACCAAATATATAGCGTCCTTGAAGAAGAGGAATTACCGGTACAGCGCCTTGGTGTGTGCATTTCAAGCAGGATAGGAAGGAGATCTTCAACACGTGATGCACGCCAGCAAAACAAACCCCTTTGATGACAGACATTGGTGGATCCAAACCCAGCAAAACAGGCAAGATACGTCCATAAAATGCAGGTCGTTTCTTTGCAATTGCCGAGAGGCTGGTAGCATAATAAAGCATGAGAAAAAATTGATTGTAAATTAATCTCCCTCATAAACAAATATATCCTAGACCACATCATCAAAAAAGCAATTAATAGGCTTCACATTCAAAAAAGAAAGGAATTAACTGCAACTCGTCTCAGAGAATCAAAGGCACATGCTCCAGAAAGTATATGCTTAGACTCTCAGGTATGTTCACAAAATTCTTTGCAACTGCTGAAAGGTTGGTGCCAAAAATAGAACACAAGAAGAAATTGATCGGAGATATATATATATATATATATAAGAAATGCTAATCAACTGGATTACCGGATAAGCAAATGCAACCAGGTAAACATCAGTATCAAAAAGGCAACTAACAAGATTCTCATTGAGAAAAAGAAAAAATAGAATCAGAACAGTCTAGAGAACCCAATTGGATGCTCCAAAGGGAAAACACTATAGCCTTTAGAAAAATAAGGACCTATGAGAAAAATAAAATCAAGAAAAAAAATTCACCACATGAAAGATTCTTTTGTCCATCGTTAATATTTGATAATACTGTACAGTGTGAGAGAAGTTATTTTCACCAGGATCATTGTGACCTGCATAATACTACAACATTGATACCTGTCCCATTCTTAGCACTCAGCCTTCTGTTGTACACTTGCACTATACAACCAACTCAATCTCAACTAAAATAATGCATTTACCCAATTAAAACAGTAGTTCCCTACATTTTCCGACTTATTCATTGTTCCTCTCGAGGGCTCCAACACAAATGCACAATTGCTTTTTTTTTACATACAGCTATACAAGTATTCTTAAGTTAACCAGCTAACATTCTGTAGGAGGAACAGAGGTTCTCCACTTGCATCCCCTCCTTCTGACACAATCACTATTAAATCAAATCAGCCCAATTCCTAATCCAATCCATTATAGAGCAGCCTAATCAAATTAGCAGTTACCTATCAATACTCTTATTGCCAATTTTGCTTCTTCACATAGATGTAAGCTGTTGTTCTCTTGTTTTCAGAGGATTAAGGTTCCGAAAATTCAAAATCACCCATGCTGTAAGGAGGACATCACACAATCTTACACTCGCCTTGAGTTCAAATTATCTGATGTAGTTACTATGTGGACCTAAGTTGATGTGTAGAATTTATTATATGATAAGGATATTTTAGTCTTCACGTATTAGGGTTAGTCTATAAAAGGTGTTAGTTTTTTATCAAAATGCATCATTATCCTTTTGATTGCTGGAGATTTCTGAAATGTTTTTTAGGCCTTAGATCTTCATCCTAGATAGAGCTTCCCATCTATTTCAGAAATCCCTTGCAACAATATGGAGAAATGTACCATAAATTAAATATCCAAAGTATTTGATCCTTTCACATCAATAACCCTCCCAAATAAGTGCTAATTTTAGTAGGAGAAAAAACAATTTAAAATTTATTTGGTTATGCGAAAGACAAAGATTAGAAAGATCAGTTATGAAAAAAGAATGATTAGCAAGTGTAAAAATCCATGGGCCTAGAGAGTGTTGGGCTATACACGCACATGTGGGTATATAAATGGGGTTGAAGCCCATCTTTGCACAAAACTAATTGGTTTGTGCTAGGATCCAATCTAAGCCACTTGTATACCACACCAACTCTTATTACATTTCCGATGTGGGATAATATACTCCAGTACTCCCCCTCAAGTGCAACTAGGCCTAGACTAGTTGTCACTTGCCAAACACAGACCTATTCTTAGAGGTTCGTACAAACATGTCTAGGCCTACTCTTATAGGCTCTAAGTCCACAAACGGGTATAGACTCCACCGCTAGCCTTACCAGGTCTTTAAATAAGAGCCCAGGATCATTCCGCTCCGATACCATGAGTATATAATCCTAAAACATTCCACAAGAGTCAAGTTTCCAAGTCCACTTTTTGCTCATCTATCTATATCTATATATACAATAAGTGAAGATCTTGGGTTTGCCACGCGGCATTTTTTAGCCTACTCCTTGAAGCACACCACCAAGAATCTATATATCTATCTATTTATATATACAATAAGGGAAGATCTTGGGTTTGACGCATGGCATTTTCGAGCCTTCCCCTTAAGCAATGTCACCAATAAGGGAAGATCTTGGGTGTCCAACCTTGATTGTATCTGCAATTTGGAAGGATTACATTACAACAACAAAGTCTCAGTCTCAAATTAGTTGGGGTCGGCTACATGGATCCAACATCTCTATTTAGCTCTATGTTGAGATGCGATTCAATATTCTTTTTAATCTATTGTATATTGTATTTAATGCACCCCAAATCACCCAAAGTCTGCCCATATGTATTTGAATTACTTTAATTTCTAGTGCAATGACTTTACCAACTATGACATTTACATGTACTCCTTGACTCTTTGGATGTGTCTATACCACCGGAACAACCGTTCTCCTACTTTTCTTATATTAGCATCATTTATACTTACATTTGAAGCTCCATTTTCATATTTTACCCTTACAAGTTTTGTCACATAGGCAGCCACATCCACCTATCCATTCACACCTATGCTAAATTACCAATTACGTGAAGGAAAAGGGACAAGTTTTTCTAATTATTTTTTCCTTTCTAAACTCATTATAAGCATAATAAAAATATATTCATAAAGGAGATGGTATCTTCTTATTATACAAATCACTTCGCTTTTTTTATAACATACAATCACTTCACTTATATATTGGCAGCACTAGTGGAAAGAAAATGTTGCCAAAGAGCTTACAGTTCCTGCAAGTCTTTAGAAAAGGACATGTAGTCACCACAGGTACGACTACGTATAAGATGACATAAGCAACAGTCATAACTAGGCTATCAATGATTAAATAGTTAAAATGAGTTTCTTAGCTAGAAAAATAGTTACCATAATTTTAATAAAGAACAACAAGGACAAGAAAAGACAAGGAAAAAAACCAACCTATTGATTAGAACAATCATCATTGAATTACTGAGTGATTTCACTTTAGGGAACCTGAGCAGATCAAGTAATGAATTTAAGCTTTGACCAGCTTCAATGGACAAATCCCCAAGCTTGAGAACTGGATGAGATCCTTTTACACATGATATATTGAACCCCTCTATTTTCACTGCATAAAGAGGGTCCAAGTAATAAAAACAAGAAACTTCATCAATCATTGATTTTCTATGAAAAGATCAAAGATATAATCAATGCATCTAGTGCTTGTCTCACCGTTACTTGTATGAATACTAGGTATCTCTGAATAAGTATTAGGATCTGGTGTATAAAGAAGAACCATTGATTCCACAAACTTCACAGATAGCAGTCTAATCCCATCACGTCCAGGCTTTAAAAAGTTCTCCACAAAATATTCAGCAATATTAGAAAAACTAGATTTCAAAACATTTTGTCAATAAATTATGTGCATCGTGTGATTAAAAGCAAATGCTACCTGAAACGCTATTGAATGTAATGTGTCCTTGAACTTTAGCATCCAACCCCACGATGACTTGAGTGGCTCGTCCAACTCAGTTGAATGTAAGCCCTAAAAGTAAATAAGGAAAAAAAAATACATGAAATGCTATTGAATGTATTTCTCATTCTATCATCACAAGTCCTATCACATATCTACTTAAGCACCATAGTGACCAATTTACCCATCAGAAGTATGTGCTTTTCTTTATTGTCCAACACTCACTCCCACAAACCACAGTAAGCCTAATTGCATATTAGAGAACTTTCATCTATCTTTAACAGCGATATTTCAATCCAATATCACACACATGTTGCACTTCAACTCTTTCATCCACCATGAGTTCTCCATATAACATCATCATTATGTCCATTCTTAAGTGGATTTGATCCTAATTATTTGATATGGTCCTTCCACCACATTTGGAACTTATACTTCTTTAATTGTAAACCTCATCGTCCTCATTGTACTACATTTGTGTCGCCAACTCTAGATTCTAGAACGGTTCGCCATACAGCATACATGTTATTAGCCTTTAATCATGCGACTTCAAAACAACTGATTTCAACATCAAATAGGAATTTCTCGATCCATATGTTGCTTGTCATTTTGCATACATAATATTTTTTTTTCCTTTAGGAAACAGCATATTACCTACTACCTTACATTTTATTAGAAGCTTTATCAAACCAAGCACCTAGTGGACAGGCAATTGACCACTAAAAACAGACAAGCGCTTCCAAAACCCATAGGAATTGGCAAAGAGCTGGTTAGAGAAGGCTCATAACTCAGGAATGTGAAGAGAAAAAAAATACAAAATACAAAAGAAAGTGATGAGCACCATTGACCAATTAGTTTACAACTGTCAACATTGAGAAAATATGGAAGTTACGATTTTTGAACTGACATCATGGTTGAGATTTTCTGATAAATCTCTTTGTGAAAGAAGATATTGAACGCATAGATATCAAAGTAAAACAACAAATTGCTAAAAAGTACAATACCTGGATTGCAACCTTTTCAAGAATACCACAGAACAAATATGTCCCACTGGTGATGGCTTGTCTAGCTACTGCAGGCGTATCATCTTTCAAATAAGCTATCAAAACAGGCACTGTATCAGGAACGTATTCCATGAAAATCAATCCAATTTCACCAAACATCCTACAACAAAAAAGGAGGCATATCAAGATCCACATAAACATTAGCTACTAAATCTAACAGGAGAACAACAGGGAAATGACACTTTAGATGCCATCAATGGGCGTTTAACCTGGTTAATTTACATTGTTATAGCTAATTCAAAAGCAAACATAACCTAGCTCGGTTACTATACTAAGTATGTGTAGTCTATAATGTACATTACATCCAACTTCTCTCAGGCGCGCTTCTCTGAAATTTCAGGATATCTTTCCCTAAGAATAGGTTATAGCTAGCTGAGGTGAAATTAACCCTAGGAGAATCAAAGAAATAATTCTGAATTTTCAGAATCAATCTATCTCGCCGAATAAGCTCCAACTGCAAGTGTTTCAGATGCCTGATAACTTAGCTTTCCACTCTATAGCTTAACAAACTCAGAACTCGGATGCCTACTGGAAAGATAACTGAAACATACGAAGAGTAAACTAATAATCCACATTTCGACACCGCTAAACTGAATTATGCATAAGAAAATCTCAGCATCTCAAATTCTGAATGCGCTTGTGATAGTGATCGTTTGGAATGACACCATTGCAGAACCGAAACATTCTCGAACATACCATGATATTCAACGTGATTCATGAATAAGAACACAATCACTTAGAAATACAGAATCACACAATAGACTTCGATTTTCGCGACAAACAACTCCTATCGGACCTCCGAGAATCAAGAAAACAACAGAACTGAATATTTCGAAAAGAAATAGAGAATTCGTACTCAGCTAGGGCTTTCCGAACAGGACTGGAACGATCGGACTGCAACTCAAGCAATCGATGGATGAAGTCAGGCAGCAACAAAGAATTTCTCTTCAACAACGCCTCTTTCAATCGCCGCACACAATCGAGCTTCGAAGGTACGTCAATGGCGAATTTGAAGGAGTTGAAGAGGCTCGAGACCTCCTCTCCCGAGCTCGCGGATATCATTCCGACCATTTTCTAAACCCTAATTTCCCTCTCGTGGAACCAAATCTCTTCTCATCGCAGATTCTCTGCGACTCTTTTGAGTGAAGGAGCGCGCAAGCGCAAGCGAGCGAACCACAGAGAGAGCAAAAATAAAAAACTTCACTGTTTTGGGCTTGGGCCTGACGGAAATTGAAAAACGTGATTTTTAGGCCCTCGTTGAAGTCAACATCTGAGTGCAGGTCTGTTGATGCAGTTAGTGAAAAACCAACAAAAAAAAAATCATTGTAGATCTAGCCATCATAGGAGACGATAGAATTGAGTATTGTAGATTAGGTACTTTAGAGATAGTCTAAGACCTCAAGTCCATCATAAAATTAATAGAATAATCCAAGTTTATTGTGGATCTTGATCCTTATGTGAGCTCTTTCTAGTCAATTAGCTTCAAGGGTTCGTTGTGACCCACATGCTTAATTTGCGAGTTTGTAATTATGAGGGGCATTAAGATTAACAATTTTTTTGAGGAAAAGATATACCATAACATATTAACAGTAAATGCTACAATATACTATGATATAATCAAAAAAAAAAAAAGTGTTACTGCGAGCGCATCAATTGCCAAGAAAAAAACTTTGGCTCTTTTTTTTTATCAACTTTTCCTAATCATTGACTGGGTACACAACGCGCAATTCTCACAGCCACAATTGGCAGATTAATTAGCAAGTCTAATTTTTAGTCATAAAGTGAGCTCTGGTGGTCAGCTATTTCTGAAAGACTTAATTAGACACGCTCCACTAGCTAATTACAAGACCAAGACCTGGTCAATGAAAGTGTTTTGTCTTCCAAATATCGAACCACGACTATGACTTCTACATGTATTTCTTGGTCATATTCGTATTACTGTAAAACCGAAAATAGTGTGTTCTAACTTCCATGACTCTTAACCAACTCCGCGAGATACATATTTACCCCTCGAACTTATATACGGACAGGCTGACTATTTTAATTTCTAGGTGATCAAATCAACCATCGAGCTATATATCACTCGGTGATTGAAGATTTTCTTTTCGCGAGTTTTTTTTGGTTTTTTTAAGACGTATCAAGTAAAATTAAACTTATAGGACCTCCTAATTTTTTTGGTTTTTTTAATTGGAATAATAAGACTTTTTTGAAGGAATAGATCACCCGATTTCATTGAGACGTAGGAACATGCAGTTTTCACTGCGCTAGGACAAAAACAATCTGGTTAATCCTTATGTTTTTCTCTAATAGTCGATAAAAAAAACTTTCGAGTGGTAAGGGGAAAAGTCTTTATGTTTTCGCGTTAAACATGTGCTGCTGACTCCATATGTGGCAACAAAAGCTTTTATCAATCATTAAAAATTATAGTATGAGTTTTTAAAAAACAATCATTAAAAAAATATAGAACACGTGCTCACATGACTTTGATTTGTTAGCTATACATAGGGAACTACTAGAAGCCTATTATACTTGTTATCACCAATGAGACTCTTTTCAAACTAGCCCAGTAGTTTAGAGCTTATGCTTTGTTTACATGCTAGTACAAATTCGAAGTTTATTTGAGAAATAAAAGGTAAGACAAATTAATATTTTTAATAATTAATAAAAGCTTTGTTGCCAAATATAGTCTCTTTCAATGTAATAAAATAGATCGATCATCTCCTGGAAAAATGACTCATCACTTAACGTATAATCAGGGGCGTGCCTGGGTTGGAGGAGAAGGGCGACCGCCCTAGGCCTCCTGCCTATACTTTAAACTAATGTGTGTGTATTTAAAAAATATATATATATATATATTTTTTTCAAAGCTTATCTTAGCACTCATCAAAAAGGCCCACGCGTTTCCACGAGTTTGTTTGAAGGAAACAAAAAAGAAAAGGTTCCATTTTTTTTAAGAAGGCCCAATGTTGTAACTTAAAAAAAAAAAAAAAAAAATTTGTAGGATTGTAACTTAAATTTGAAGTAAAAGATATATAGTTTATTTAAAGAATTATAAAATAACTTTTCATTTCTCTAAAATCTTAATTGATTTTATGCAATTTTGTAAGTATGATATGTCGTTTTGACTTCCTCTAATTCTGTATCCTTATTCTTTAACACTTTGGCAATCTTAAGACCAGAGAAAGAAAGACGAAAAATGTTTTAAAATAATTTTTAAAGTATAATAACAGTCGATCTAAGATGAAAGATAAAATAATTTTATGAAAGGCCCCATTTTTAAATTTTCGCTCAAGGCCCCAAAAATGTCAGGACCTGCATATAATCTACAAAAAAAAATGTGTATATTTCTAAGAAAAATGTACTAAAAAAAAACTAATGTACTTTTATACGTGTATATTATATACTTAGAGCAACAGCAATTAAGACTTTCGTGGGTCTATTAGTCCCACTACAATATATCCTCCCCATTGCAATCAAAAGGGGAGGGTATGGTGATTTTGGGGCGTTTGCGTAGAAGCAAACGCCCCAAAACCCAGTCCACAATAGCTTTTTGCCGTTGTTGTAGGCCCGACTACTTTTTTTTTAATTCATTTTTTTTCTTGTCCATTTTTTTGTACTTTTTGTTTTTTTTGTCAAACTTTTTTTTGTACTTAAACGTTTGTTAATTCTAATAAATATTTTAAATTGTAAAGTAGAAGGTGTAACGTGATTGTGAGTCTCATTTGAGTCTAAAGAGAGCTAAACTGTAACGATCCAAAAATCTAACTCGTGTCACGTGTCAATTTAGGTCGTACGTGGGCGCACTTGCCGTGATACTGTAACGACCCTCAAATTTAATTTGTGTTACGTGTCATGTTTCAAAACTGTAATCTGATTGTCGTGACTTGTCATACTGTCTAAGCCTTGGGAGTTAACACTGAGGTATATTTTATTTTTCTCTGATGATTATACTATTATTTATACCCAAATGTGAATGTCGTATGTTCTAGTGCGTGATTTTGTTTTGTTTATCGTACTAGATTTGTGAGTGAGGTTTCGCTTAGAAAAACGTGAATTTTTAGACAAATGGGTATAATTTGAGTATTTAAACACAGGAAATTATAAAATAGTGAATTATTGAAAAATAATAAATGAAATACATAATTAATATGCGAATACGTTGGTGTGTCTGGAAACACACGATGTGTAAGTCGTGATGCGGTACGGGTCCGAGAAAGTAGGTTTGAGTGAGAATTGGTTAAGTTGTGAAGTTCAAGTCATCTATTGGAGTCATAAGTTGGAGTCAAGGTTAGTGGCTGGATTGAAGAGAGACCCTAGAATTTGCCTCGGGATACGTGTGTGAGAATGGATGGAGAGATTGATATAAAAGAGACACTATCACCTTTTCTCTCTCCTCAATTTTTCTTTCTTTCTTTTTGATCTTAACGAAAGAAAACGGCGTGGATGAGGGTTTTGAGCTCGAAGCGACATCGGGGATCAACCTGAAGGTCACCCAAGAGAGGGGTGAATTGGGTTACCGAGTGATTATCGCCTTTTTAAAATTTTATGATTAAATAACAACAATGGCACACATACAAACAATAAATATCTATGCAATGCAATCAAGAAGAGGGTACAAGAGATGAAAATGAGACACCTGATTTATAGTAGTTCGATTCAACCGATCTACATCTACTACTTAACCTCCTCGGTTAGGAATTTCAAACCCCCCACTTATATTACCAATAAGCGTTACAACCTAAGCCCGCAAGCCTAGTGAATGCCTAGCCTCAACTAGGTCTTTTACAAGATATCTTACCGCAATAAGCTCTTATACAACCACCTAGATTCACCTAGGATTTTTCCTTACCTGGCCTCAACTAGGATTTATGTCTAGCCTTAACTAGGTATTCTCTTTCGACATAAATCCTACTAAGTCTTACAATTAAAGTTTGATAAATACAATTTAAATCTTGCTTTACAAAGTAAAGCGGCAATAAGTTCAATTCTTACAAGCCACCTAGAGCCAAAACACTCTTATGCATGCAAGTATGACTTTGCCAATTGAGATGCCTTGTAAATTGAGTTTTTATAGGCTAACTCTTAATATTGAAACCAATCAAGAAGAGTATAGATTAAGCTCAACTTGGTTCCAATAAATGGCTAATTGATGCACAAGTAAAGATGCAATTTTAAGCTCAAGTTGTGCAATCAAAACCACAGGTCAAAGACAAGTTTAGATAAAGAACAAAACCCTTGTAAATATGTTGTTAAAACAACACAAGTATGAAACCACAGAATCAAGTATAGATTAGGCACAAGTACATTTCAAAAACACATGAACAAGTGGTATGTGAAAATCAATATAAAGCACAACAACTTGTTCAAATATATCTTAAGCTCAAAGAGATCAAGTTTAAGTTCAAAACTCAAGACAAAAGTGTTCAAGAACACAATAAATGATTTTCAAACATTACTCCAACCAATAAGTATAGACTAAGCCCAAAAAGAGTAGGAAATCAAAAAATCTTACAACCCCAAATGTAAAGTTTGAAAATCAGTTTTAGAGTGGTTGTTGTAAGCCTTATAATACTTCCCTTATGTTGCCTTGACCGGTGAATCGATAACTCTAAAAATCACCAAGTGTATGTGATCAAAAATCTAGCCCAAATGTGTGTAAAACTTGAATTTTTGAAAGTGTAGGAGCATAAGTTATGGCTTTTGTGTTCTTGGGTGTTTGAGTAAGCAATCAAACTCTTTATAACCATATATGACCGTTACATATGATCCAAGGGCCCAAAATGATCTCAAAATTCAAATTAAATATGTGAATCAATAGTTTAAAAAAGCTGTCAGGAAACTGCATAGCGTGCTGGAGAAATTGTCTAGCGCGATGGGCAACACTTAGAAAAATTTTCTATTAGGACACTGCACAGCGCACTGGCCAACACCTAGAAAATTTCCCGTCAGGACATTGCATAACGCGCTGGCCAACACTTAAAAAAAATTTCCTGTCAGAACACTGCACAGCGCACTGGAAAAATTGTCCGACGCGATAGTCAACACTTGGAAAAAATTTCCTATCATGACACTGCATAGCTCGCTGGCCAACACTTAGAAAAATTTCCTATTCACTGCAGGGGCTTTTAAATAAATAACATTCCAGATAATTAGTAGGGTCTTAAAAACATGTCTAGACATTATACAACTCTACTAAATCTTTGAAATCATTTTATATATGTTTAGTAGGGTCTTAAAAATATGTCTAGACATCCCGGATGATTTCACAAACCCCAAAAATCAAAAATTCTGATTTCATGAAAACATATGCGCTTTTCTACAAATAATTTTAATGTCAATCCAAAAGTCATCTAAATACATACTGGTGCATTCAAAATCGATTCTAGCAGTTCATACACCTCAAATACATGTTATAAAACATGTTTGCATCATTTAAAAACATTTTAAAAACCTCAAAATAGAAAGTCACAAAAAACATAATTTTAAGTACTTTGAAAAAAATGAAACTCATGGAATGCATGATTATAATGCATTGGCTTGTAGAAATGAGATTTATATACCTTACATGGCTTGTACAACTTGTGTTCTTGTCTTTCCTGTCCTTGCTTCCTTGTATGAGCCGATTCTTGAACTTGTCCGACTTCATGTTGTCACTTTTTGACTTGAACTTGTGCATAGATCAACTTTCCTTTTGAATTTGAAATTCCTAACAAGATGTTGTATTCCGAAACACTAAATGAACTTATTAGTACCGTTTCACATTGTTTGTTAGCATCAAAATCTCGAGTGGAGTATCAGTGATAAAAACACTTAGGCCAACACAACCAACAACGCGTTTTAAGGTGATATCCCGACTCCTCTCATGATTCCCTACATTTTGAGGGTTTTTGTCACGATGATTTCGGGCGACGTTTTGAGTTTTGATTTCGATGGTTTTGGATAAGGAATTGCGATTAATCGATGGAATTCAAGATATGGATACAGTTGTTTTAATGATTTGGGAATTATTGGTATTTTTGAGGATTTTTGGGAGATTTATCTAGGGTCATGGAATGACTCTAATTCAACCAATTGGGTTTAAATAAATGCGAGGGATTTAGGAAATTAAATTTGATAAGTTAGGATTTAGGGTTTAAGGTAAGTTAGTAAACCAGTATCAGTATTTCATTTTCCATTATTATTGTTTGAGGTAAGTTAATAAGCCAATAAGGAGATGCATAGTCATCAATTTTTCATAATTATTGTTTATATTGAATTGAACAATTTGTTGAAATTTTGTTCTTATATTCCTTGGTTGAGTGTCTTTGGCATAAGTGTGTCGTGAAAGTACTCATGAGATCATGGTTAGTTGGACCGACGTGAGTACATCCTGTTGGAGTGTTGCCCACCCACCTAATGATGAGTTTCTCCTTGAGTACTGGATTGTTATGGCTTGTTGTGGTTATAGACCGCTTATCGCCCTCCTTTGACTTTATAGACACGCAAATATAATTAAAATATTGGTCAGTCTGTTTATCATGCAATTTGTGTTATTTATCTATATTTAAATACCACATGATTCTTATACTGTTTTATTGTTTATTCATGAATTATTGTTTATATCATTCTGGTTTTACTTTCAATTTATCACGTACTCATCGTCTAATTTGTGATGGTGAGTGCAGATCGGGCGGAGACTAGTAAAGGAAAGGAACCGATGCTTGGTGACTTCCTTTTATGACTCTCGGAGCAATTTCTTTTCTGTTATGTTGTAGGTTCTACCTTTTCTGACTTGTGATTATTGTATCTTATATTTTTTATAACAATGGGGTACATTTTGGAATTTAGTAACTAGGGATATCATGTAATATCGTTTACTATACTGTTGGTCACCAGATATACATGTTTATCGTTCTCAGAGTTTCTACAATTTAGGTTTTTCCTGATTTTCCATTTATTGAGTTATTTAGTTAACTATAGTTTATTTCTGCTGTGAACTACCTGATAAAGATATAATCTAATATCTCAACCATTAAATTGTTAACTTAATGATGAAAGGAAGATTTGAGGCTAACTAGGCATGCGTTGACTTCGCGTGTATGGTCTCGGGGGTCTACGTAGGTTTAGGCCGAGCGGGATCCAGTTTTGTGGGGAACTGGGGCCGTCACTGTAACGGCCCCTATTTTCAATCAGGGCATCGCCCGGCCTAATCCCATAATTAAGCCCTAATTTCAACACGTAGGACCTAATTACGTATTAGTCAGCCTGTACTACCTACTATCTCGTGAATTGGGTTCAGGGATAAGAAAATTCCCTATTATTTTATAGAATTATCAAATTAGTAGAAGTCTTTAACGTATTAGCGGAATCATTTTATATAAATCCTAAATGTGGAAATCAGGAAATAACAATCATAATATCAATATAAAATAAATGGCGATCATATAGGCAAAGTGAAGGTCCAAAAGTCGGGAGAACTAACTCTCGTCCCAACAAAACAACCCAAGCAAAAGACGTATATAAACATAATACAAAAAATGTGACCTACGTGTACGACAGCTATGCGCTACGAGCTCAGAGGTAGTCGCCGATCTTCTCCTTGCCCGGTCTGGTACTGCTCGACGGACCTACACCCACTGTCACAAACTAGACGGTGAGTATGGTGATATTTTAGTGATAACCGGGGAATTCTATATTACATTTCCAAAGTAAAGACAGATATTTAAATGCATAATATAGCAGAAAAAGGTGCTGAGAAAGTAATGCATATAAATATCACAGTTAATCGAGTTAGATAGACTGACACAGGCTAAGTCGAGATGATCTACGTCCGGCCGACAGTGAGAAATATCAACCAGCCATTTTCCACTATCGTATGGAGATACTCTCAACATACTTTGTAAATTTTGAATATATATATATAAATAGAACTTACCGACAACCTTGTAGTTCAAGCTACATGATGCCACCCAAGTAATAGTGGTGAGTGTCGGAAACCCCGAGGTCCAGTGACCCCGTGAATCTGCCCATCTCTCGTGCAATGGACACTAGATAATCTCCAACTTTTGTTTCAAAGATTTTTCATTTCTAATGTTCTATGATATCAACAATAAGTTAGGCTACAAAGTGCCAAAGGAAATGGAATACAAACCAATTACCACAGTAACCCTAGTGCATGCATTTCTAACATCAATTATAACATAATTCACAACCAAACATGGCACATTAGGAAAAGAGTCAATGAAATCATCACAAGGCATCATGCTATCACAACATTCAACTTGAATATAACAAAGAAAGCATGATGGTAGATTACTGACAGTAAGTCATCAAATTGACTGAAAAAGGAATTAATATGAATGAAATAAAGTAGAGGGTTCCCACAGTTTCATTTACAAGTCACAGGATAAGTATGATTATCCGGCCTCGCGACACTCCGACTAGCGTTTTCGAACTCCCGTAACACCCCTAGGTCCCTGAAAAGTTATTTTATATCATTTATTTATTTATTTATTAATATTTTGTTACATAGATATATTTTATGTATATATACATATATGTGTATATGTATAAATATATATATATATGCATATATGTGTATTTGTATATATCTATATATATGTATATGTATGTATACATATATATATATATTTATTATTATTATTATTTTGTATATATAAATATACATACATGTATATATTATGTATACATATATATATATATTTATTATTATTATTATTTTGTATATATAAATATACATACATGTATATATTATGTATACATATACATATATACATATATGTATATATATTACATATATATATTATTTATTATTATTATTTTATTTTATTTTATTTTATTTTTTTGGGTTTGACTGTTGAACCGGGCCTAACCCGGTCCAACCGGGTCTAACCCGGTCCAACCGGGTTTGACCCGGTTCAACCCGGTCTAACAGTCGACCCCGGTCCCAACCGGGTCTCCCCACGCCTCTTCTCTCCAGCGAGAGATGCTTTGCACACAAACAACGCCTCTGCTTCTCTTCTTTTCTTTTTTTTTTCTTTTTTTTTCTTTTTCCTTTCTTCAATCCACAATCAACATTTCCAACACCAACATCAACACCATAGCATCAACAATCCACAATTAACCCATTGATTTCAAAATCAATCAACTTCATCAACATCACCATTAATGTCTACAACAACAATGCCAACGTCAACAACAAAGACTCCCCTCGCCAATGTCGTCGTCGTCTTGATCTCCTTCGGTGACCTCTCTTTTTCTCTCGGATTTCATCTTCTCCTTCTCCTTCTTCTTCTTTTTCTTCTTCCTCTCCCCTTTTTTTCTTGTTTGTGCGGCGGTGGTGGTTTTTTATTAGTGTTTTGGGGTCAAATGACCATTTTACCCCTGCAACCCTATCCTTTTCCTTGTAAGCCAATGCCCCTTTTTGTCATTTCTCAAATCTCTTTTTTCTGATTATTAAAATGTATATATATATATTATATATAATATATATATAATATAAATATATGTGTCTAATTCAATTTAATTAATTTATAACCATAGGCTATGATCTAACGTGCATTAATTTAATTACATTGTATTTTACTAAATTTAAACTTACCACAAGTCTCGCTATTCGGTACCCCGACTTGTACGCAACTCGAGGCGTGCCCCAGACTACGTCTCAGCGTCGATAGCTGCAAATACTGACTTAATCAGCCTACACACATATAAAACACTAGGAATTTATCAATACAAATATAAAATTTACCTCGGCCATATGTCTGGGTCAGTGTGCGCATCTCATGCGGGCCCCACGTCACGGGTTGGTAATCCTGATTAAGCAGTTAATCAAGATTAGCAAAATTGGGCCATGACAGTCACAGTTGGTATTAGAGAACAAGGTTTATTACCTAACTTTTTTATTAATCTGACAATCAGCATAAGACACAAAAAGTTAGGAAATAGTTGGAACCTATAGTGGAACCCTATGATCTTGATTTAGAATCTTAGTTGGGAAATAAGGTCAGTTGGAGAAAAAGAAAAACTTGAACCTATATGTTATATCTGTTGTGGTGTATTATACTATATCGGTAGCTATTCACTGATTTGAGAATTCGCTTTCTATTGTAGATTGTGAAGACAGATCAGATAGAGCCCAATGATAACACTGGGGCTGCGGGTCCTCGATGTAACAACTCGTTACCTTAAGCACATGATCAAGGTTAATCTGAATCCTAATTAATCCGAGTTATGCTCGTGGCTAAGCCGATTTGTCTCGATTAACGTGTTCGTAGATTGGTGTGTTGTATTGTGTTTGCTTAGACTGTATTAGTATGTATAAATGAATAATTGAACAAGTGAAAAAACGTCTAATACCATTGTGTGGGTCAAGGAGGACACATGAGACGCAAGATAGCGTTGACGCTCGAGTCTGCTCGTTGGCATGAATTAGTATTGATAGACGTAATGATATGCGTAGGTATATTTATATATATATATGGTGATATATATAAATACATAATAATTAATGAATAATGGGTATTAAGTTACAAGGAGTAGTCACGAGTGGAACCGTGAGAGTCGCAAATACGAGTACACGCTGAGTGAACTTGGTGGACATGCAAAAGGATCAAGGAAAACTCGAGAAATTATATTGTTGGGAAATGTGCCCTAGGTCAATCCATTAACAGTCTTTATGAATACATTTTAGTTAATAAAATAGAGGATTTCATTTGCTGTTTATTATAATTAATTTGCATATTTACATTATAATAAGATCCATGGGTGTTTACAGAAATATCATAAATATCCCTAGTCGATTATTATACTGGGAACTATAATGAATTAAGACTAGTGTGAGTCTTGATTGATGATCATACGTATAGGAATACGAATCAAGATCATGAGTACTTGTTAGGGAACAAAGTACTGGACCGACCAGCTATGAGAACATCACATAGATTAAGTCATAGTTGTTTCTCATGATATGTATATTATTCAATCATCTGACTTGAGATTACCAGAGACTTCAACATTAGGAATATAGTGATTTGACACAATCAAACATTGTCTTTAACCGGACGATTATAAAGGTTGTGATTGGTTTCTGTGTGAATAATGTGGTGAAGTTGTGTAATCGAGATAGAATTTGTCCCTCTCATATAAAGAGAGATATCTAGTGGATCCCTCGATGTGTTTGACTGTTAAAAGGCCTAGTCTAAGTCAATTGATATTGATCAATGTCACTTGGATGTTTTCAGTCTACCTAGAGATCGAGACTAGTACGATTGAACATGTTGGATGACAATTCCATGTCTTATATTTGATCAAAAGGATATCGTGTGACAAAAGGATGTTATATATACCATTGATTAGGTTGTATCGATTTGATATTCGTACAACTTGGGTAGTCATAATGTCTTGCTAGAGGCCGTTTATGACTTGTATACCAAAATATGTTTTGGTGCACTGCCAACGTTGTATGAGCCTATTGGGTCGCACACTGAGAATGGTTTTGCGAGATTTTAAGATGGCTCAGAAAAATGAATTTTATATGATAAAATTTATGACAGAAACGTCCTTGTAGTGTATTACACTTAAATTTCTTTAAGTAGGGGTATATGTGTAATTTACTTAACCGTCTATATATAAGGGTTGTATAAATAGACGCATTGAGTTAGAATACAAGCACGAAAGATTTAAAAAGGGCTAAAACTCTATTTTCGTTTTAAGAAACGACTTAGGGTTTTGGTATGCTCTGGATCGTTTTGGAGAGAAACTAAAAGGTTTGGTATTCTCTCGAAGCTAGCACTTTAAATCTTGGTCGTCGTTCGTGTGTGGACTGCTGATAGAGGGCGTTCGTCGTTGGCAGCGCCTTAGAGATCGATTAACCTTCAGACAGGTACATTGCGACTGAGGTATGATTAAGTTTTCATAGTTTAAACGTGTTTTAATGGAATCAGATTCGGATCCTGTTGGGGTTTTTCTCAAAATAGTTTTGAAATCTCCGCTGCGCATGAACCCCATAACCCAACATATATTTGGTAAGTGACCAACGTGTTGAGCATTGGCCCTAGCCAGCTGGGTAGTAGGGTCAAAGGGATAACTTTGAGGATCCTCGAGATGATGCGATGTGTATCTCGAAGCAGTTAGTTTATATTATTTTCACCGCATTTTCTCTTCATTTATAAACAGAGGGAGGAGAGAGAAGTCCAGAGAGAGAGAGAAAGAGACTGGGAGAAGGAGGAGAGGAAGGAAAAGGGGAGCTCGTTGGAGCGACGGTGAGCTCGAAGTCATCGAGATCCGACGAGGTGAGTGTTGGTGTTGTTTGTTGTTGTTGTTGTTCGTCATTGTTGTTGTTGTGTTGTCGTGGGTCGATTGGGATGGGTGTAGTGATCCATTGTAGTTGTGATGCATGGATGTTGTAAGTTTTCGTGTGAGGCCCTCTCTGAGATTGTAGGATGTTTGGACCTCGTTTGGGTCAGATTTGGTTAAGTTGATCCTAGCTGGAATGACTGTCTTGCAGTCGACCAGTGCGCTGGCACTGGCCCTAACGCGCTGGACATGACAAGGAATAGTGTCACTAGGTAGCGCGTTGGGCATTGGCCTTAGCGTGTTGGCTAGTATGAACAGTGATTTAACTGTGTTTGCTTAGGTGGTTTTGTGTATGCCTTAAAATTGGTTTAAGGGTTTAGACTAGTATACATTGGACCCAATTTAATGTCAATGGGTATGACATAGGTATTCGGACTTTGGGAAACGTGATGGAACCCCAGAAAGCTAAGAAAACCCAAAGAAATCCTTTGGAAAGGTTTGAACAGGTAAATGCGTGTCACGACCCAAATTTCTAATTCTAGAATTTGGTCGTAATCATGGTCGTTGACCCGTGGCATGGGATCGGGACACGTGCACTAACCTAGGTATATGTCATATTTGATGTGGTGAGCGCTTAGTGTATTATATGTGTGTACCCTATACTCGAAATTGTTAAGTTTGATAGTTTCGTCGATTTGATGTGCGCAGGGAAGTGCCTCAAGTTGTGTTCGAGTCGTGAGACCGAGTAGATAGTGTTACGGTAAGTCTTATTTACCTTTAATATGGTTTAATGATGATTTACATAGCCTATAGTATTTATTCAATGTAAATCAAATTAGAAAAGCCGAAAGTTTAACTAATGTAGGTTTTGATTTACTTTTGTGTATTACTATATATATATGTTTTTAAAACAATGGGATTTGGGTTGTGAGATATCTTAGGCATGTATATCTTGATGATACTCATCTCTGATTTGCCTTGATATTTTGATGATATACATATACAGAGTTTCCACATTCTAGGTTATCCTGACTAGTGTTTTAGGGTTATCATTTAGTTTGAATATTGTAACTTCCGCATTTCCTATGAATAATTCACTAAATTGATTAACTCAATTATTAATTGCTAAGTAAATGGTACTCCTTCCGGTAAAAAATATAAGGCTTTCTACAAAATATCTTCGGTCAAAAATATAAGACATTTTCAAAATTCGAGAGAACTTTGTATTACTTATTTTACCTCCAATTTAACTCAAACATTTAATTATAATTAAATACTTGTCTTTCTTTTATTAGATGAATAAATAATTAAATGTGGGCAAAAATATAATTTAAACTCACAGTTAATGCTTTCTTTAATATGTGTGTTTTGAGTAAAAAGTCTTATATTTTTTAGCGGAGGAAGTAAATGGTAAAGAAGGCTAATTAGCCTTATATGACTCAACGAGATTAGCTCGGGGGTTCATGTTAGTCTAGACCAGATGAAATCTAATTTTAAGATTATGAAACTATGATCGTCACATAAACTATTATGAAAAATAAGTAGTGATATGAGAGAAAAAAATAAATTTAATTAATTAATAATGTGACATGCTAATAACCATTTTGGTTACAACATTGCGGATGCACTTGCAGTGCCACCACAGACATAACAACACAAATGTGGAGCCACTGCGCACTGCGCACGTTGTTATAGACCCTATAGCTATGAACCCACATGTGCTAGATCATCATACACACGACGTGTGATGAAATCCAATAGATTGCCGATGCTCACCAAAAGGAAGACCTAAATCATCCACGTGGCGCCCAAACAGACCAGATGTTCGGGCGCAGCATAACAGCGGGTCCACTTAATCATTCTGTAAAGGACTCAATCGTCATTTACACGAGTCGGAAAAGAAGACTGGGTAGCTGAGTCCGCTGACTTTGCCCCACAGCGTGTTTTGACCAACGAACTACAAAATTGCTGCCTCAAGGCTTCAGCCGCCGTAAAACAGAAGTTCTGCCAGATTGTACTATTCCTCAGTACAAGATTCTAACCAACGTCAGATCCACACGCCACGTGTCTCTAAACTTCTATCAGTAAAAAGTTAACCATGGTTTCTTTAAAGTTTTTGTTTGGTCGCTACCAAAGACCTCGAGATGTGAGCTCACATCGAATGACATTAGCAAGGGGCGATGTCTCTAACTTGCGGAAAGTGAGTTAACCCATTATTTTTTCCTTTCATGTGTGCCTTTGTTTGTTCTTTTTTTTTTCTAGGATGTGCCTTTATTTTTTTATTATTATTATTTAATTTTTTATGTGTCTACCTTTGATGGGCCGATATGTGAAGCTCTCCTGATCCAAATTTTCTTATTTATAAAGTTTAAACTCAAGTCCTTGCTTAAAATAAATTGAGTCTCTTATCACTCAGATCAAGTACTCCCTCCGGTTATATATGTAAGTCGTTTTAGCAAAGTTCTTTTGTAAAAAAAATGTAAATTATTTTCTCTTTTCTATATTCATTTTACCAATTTTACCCCTGCAATAAGTAGAAAATTAATACATGATCTTATAATCCACTTTTATAACTAATGCAGTAGGAAGAGTAATATAGTAATAATAACATGTAATTAAAGTACTTTTAATTTTCGTGCTCAAATGACTTACATATAGAGTATGACTGGAGGGAGTAGTTGTTAGTTTTATGTGCCCCTTTCTCCCTTTTTTTTTTTTTTTTTTTTTTTTTTTTTTTTTTTTTTTTTTAATTTATTGTTCTCTAAAAATGTGGCATTCAAAGAGTTTGTCATTAAACCCCAAGATTTAGAGTGCCTGCATAGCAAACACATGTATTTATTTCGAGAGTTGCAACTCCTTCCAAGATAACAACTCCTACGAATGTTACTTATAGCAAGGCAACGATCTTCATGATAATAACACGGCATAAATTACCTTATAAATGAAGATTCCACACAATAATCTCTATTATAGTATAACTCAACAATTCTCACAACAACAACCTAACTCAGAATGTAAATCTTTTAGAATCATATATTGCACATAAAACATCATTCGATCAATCCAACAACAACATTGCAACAAAATTAAACGTATTACAACACAACTTAAACAAAGCCAACAAAATCCCTCTAATTACTCTACAAAATGTACTCATAATACTACCATTTAGCTCTCCATTAATTGGTGTAACCTTCTCATTTTCAAATTTAAAATTTGAAAAAAGAATGTTATCACGCTCTTAAGATTGATGCATTAGCGTGTGCATTGGTATATACACAAAATCCAATATGCATCGAAGGGACTCCTAATGAATGCATGTAAAATTAGCATTTTCACCTAGAGTCAAAACAACAAAATTCTAAAACTTAACCACGGTTAGCTTTTCTAAAAAAGATTTTCAAATTCAAAAAATTCTAGTTATCAATAGAGTACTTAAATAGATTTTCTATTTGGTTAAAAAAAAGATTTTCTATTTAAACATGCTAATTTAGCACGTCCTTAATTGTGATCCTTGATTGATTCGTCGACATGAGACAATTTCTATATGACAAGTTTATTAAATGATTTGAATATACAGAGTGGTACTCTATTTATAGAGCAGTACGTGGCGGTATACAAGGAAACAGTGAGAAAGTTATGGTAACAAATCTCGTGAATACTATGAAATTTCTTCAATTATAGTAAAAGGATATTAATTACCTGACAATTAGTGGTGGGCATTGGTTTATACAAAACCGACCAAATTGCTCAAACCGCCCAAACCACTTGGTTTGGTCTGATTTTTTGGATTCGCGATTTGGGGATGGTTTAGAAAACTTGAAAGCCGCATTTGCGGTTTGGTGGCGGTTTTTATTTCTAAAAAACCGCGGTTCACCAAACCAAATCGTATTTAAAGAATTTTAATAAATATACACCATAAAACCCTAAACAAGTAAATATATCACAACTAGTCGAATACCACAATTTGTCTTTTCGACTTTCTGCCTCCCTCCTCTCTTGTCCTCCCCCTCCCTCTTCTTCTTACTTGCTCAAACAATCTCGTCGCCATCGCTTCCCTTCTTGCTCACCCCCCAACATGAGTCTGTGGAATCTATAACATTTTTTTTGTTGAAAATGTCATTGGAAAATTGTAAAACTAAACCGACCAAACCGCACAAACTGTGAGCAGTTTGGTTGCGGTTTTGAGGGTTCGCGGTTTAGTGGTAATTTATAAAACGTCCAAACCGCAAATCATCAGTTTGGTAACGATTTGGTGTGGTTTGCTCACCCCTACTGACGACATGCATGCATTGATATATACACAAAATTCGATGTGTATCCAAGGGACTCTTAATAAGCGCTTGCGTAATTGTGTAATTAACAGCCGAGCATAATGGAAGGATTCTAAAACTGAATCGCGGTTGATTTTTCTAGCGCGGTTGATTTTTTCTAGCATAGATTTTCAAATTCATAAAAGTCCAATTATCAATGGGTTACTTAAATAGATTTTCTAGGGAACCAAACCGAATCACACTGCGTAGTTAAATACGCCTTGTACTACTTCTCGCACTTCCTCTCCACCTGTTTCTCCATCGAACACAACTCCAATACTTTCTTCCTCTGCAAATGAAGAGCAGAGCCCGCCCCCTAAGATGACGACACGTCATCTCCCACAATCCCTCGCCATCATCCTCCTCCTCTTCGCCGTCATCTCCCCGTTAACTCCGGTACACAGTCTGGGCTCCGCGTCAACCATCGCAGTCACGGACGGCTCCGGCACGGTCTGCGGAATAGTGGCCGAAGAGGCGACGCAGCGGATCGAGTGCCGCAACGGATCAGCCCAGAGTGAGAACATCATCAGAATCTCGCCCAACGCGTCTTTCGAGGCGATATCCGGCGGCCGTGACTTCTTCTGCGGGCTGAGAACAGGAGGCTCTTCGTTCCTCTGCTGGGAGTACGCTAATAACTTCCAGCCGAAGAGGGTGTTCAATGGGAGCGTGGACGACAGATTAAAGGATCTGACGGTGGGTGTGGATCAGGTGTGCGCGATCGAGGTGGCGTCGGGGATCCCGAGGTGCTGGTGGAGAGGCAGAGAGAGCAGTGAAAACATGTACTTGGGTCCAAAGAATAATGAGAAATTCGAATCGGTTACGTCCGGGAGAGGGTTCTCGTGTGGGGTTCTGAAGGGTAGTCGTAGAGTACGGTGTTGGGGACAGAATCGCTCAATTGCTATGTCAATAGAAACGCAATTCGGTGACTCACCTATGCTGAGTTTAGTCAGCGGAGAGAAGCATGTTTGCGGAATGGGCAGTAATGGATCTTTGATTTGTAGAGGGAATAATGATTCCGGGCAGACCAACGTGCCGAAGAATTTCGGTGCGTTTGAGTTTGGGGTGATGGCTTTGGGTTCGAACCACAGCTGTGCGATTCGGAGGTCGAATGGGTCCGTGGTTTGCTGGGGTGGAGGGGGAGTGGTTGATGGTATGGACAGGGTGAATGGATTGTTGTTCGAGTCGATTGTTTCTGGGTCGGATTTCGTTTGTGGATTGGTGAGTGGGAATTTGTCTGTTGTTTGCTGGGGCTCAATGGGGGGTGTGTTGGAGGTTCCCTTGCCGAAGATCATACCAGGTCCGTGTACTACCTCTTCATGTCAATGTGGTGTTTATTTGGATTCTCAGGCTCTGTGTTCTGGTTCTGGTTCTGGTTCTATTTGCAAAAAATGTACTGGGGCTCAACCGGCATCGGCACCGGCACCGGCACCGGCACCGGCACCGGCACCATTGTCAATGCCGCCACCTCCGCCTCCATCATCGCCAGTTTTGAGACCGCAATCGGAGGGGAAGCGAAAGGGGCTGTTGGCATTTGCAATTGTAGGGTCAGTTGGATCATTGTTTGGTATTTGTACTGTTGTATATTGTTTGTGGACTGGGGTTTGTTGTTGCAATCACAAGAAGATTCACAATTCAGTTCAGCCAACTATAACCGGAGGCAATGGGAATGCGCCTCAGTCGGGCAGTGGTCCTCTTACACCGCCATTTTCGAGGTCGGGAACAATGAGACGGCAGAGCTCTCGGGCAATGAGGCGTCAGAGGAGTGGAACTTCGTCGAAGCACCCTGATAGAGCGGAGGACTTCACTCTGGCGGAGCTGGCTGCGGCTACTGATAATTTTTCATTGGAGAATAAGATTGGGGCGGGAAGCTTTGGGACGGTTTACAAAGGCAAGCTTGCAGATGGGAGAGAGGTTGCCATTAAAAGGGGGGAAACCACTCCCAAAACGAAGAAATTTCAGGAGAAAGAAAGCGCATTTCAATCCGAATTGGCTTTCCTATCGCGCCTTCATCACAAGCACTTGGTACGTCTAGTGGGGTTCTGCGAAGAGAAGGAAGAGAGACTTCTAGTTTACGAGAACATGAACAACGGCGCGCTCTACGATCATTTGCATTCAAAGAGCAACACTGAGAAGAGTAGTAGTGTAGTGAATTCATGGAAAATGAGGATCAAAATATCATTAGATGCAGCTAGAGGGATTGAATACCTTCACAACTATGCAGTCCCTCCTATAATTCACAGGGACATCAAGTCTTCCAACATATTGTTGGATGCCAATTGGACTGCTAGAGTATCCGATTTCGGGTTATCGTTAATGGGTCCTGGATCACGAGGGGAGTGCATGCCCGCGAAGGCGGCGGGCACAGTTGGTTACATGGATCCTGAGTACTACAAGTTGAATGTGCTAACTTCAAAGAGTGATGTGTATGGGCTTGGAGTGGTGTTGCTGGAGCTTTTGACTGGGAGGAGAGCTATATTCAAGGACGAAGAAGAGGGCGGTAATCCGGTGAGTGTGGTGGATTTTGCAGTGCCAAAGATAGCTTCAGGGGAGCTGCAGAGAGTGTTGGATGTGAGGGTGGGGCCGCCGGAGATAAAAGAAGCCGAGGCGGTGGAGTTGATGGCGTATATGGCGGTACATTGTGTGAGCTTGGAGGGTAGAGAGAGGCCAAGCATGACAGACATTGTGGCTAACCTTGAGAGAGCACTTGCTCTATGTGATGACAGTCATGGTAGCATATCCAGTGCTACATTTTCCATTGTTTCAGAATGAACACAAGTATGGGGGGGAAAGCAAAGACAAGAAGTAAATAACAGATAAGGAAAGAGTGTATTCTTTTTTGGTTAGGAAATCACAGTTCTTAGTCATTTTTGAAAGTTTTTACTTTTCTTCACACATTTTGGGGGTGTAAAGGGAAGGATTTGCTCTGAAAGATGAGCTGACTGGGGAGAGGGTGGATTTGATTTGATTTGATTGGATGATTGGTTTACAAAGGGGGGAGAGGGTTCATTTGATTGTTCATATTTATTTTATTTTATTGTTTTGAATTCTAATTCAAAGCTTTTTTTACCCTTTTGTCTCTTAAACTTAATTTAATCTTGATTAGTTGGTTAGTGATTTGAGCTACTTGGTCACAATTTAGACTTTCAAAGCAGCAGCCAAGCACACTTGACGTAAAACAAATACTAATATATAGGGAAGGTTCTTCACTCTTGACGTTTGCAGAACAAAAATGTGAAAAACCAAATTGAACAAGTAGTATATAGGATGTCTTGAAATTGAGACACGGTTGTTGGAGTCCATTGATTAGCACATCAATACGGTTGTGCATTTCGATTATCCAAAATTAAGTTACCTAATCATTTTCTTTTAAAAAAACCACTTTTTAGTCCAAGTAACAAAGGATATGTTTTTTAATGAAGGTCTTAAATTCAATTATGGTAAATGGAGCAAATTGAATTGAAGACACCTTCCTTTTGAGGCCTAGTAACGTCAAGATATCACGAAGATAAATAAATAAAGAGAGCGGCTACCCGGACCCGGTTATTGCTTAGATAAATAAATAAGATCAGTAAATGTTTTGGTTAGTATACACTGTAATGATACCTATACCCCAATTGATTGTATATTAAAATTTTAGTTAGCCGTTGGAGTTACAAGTTCGCGATATTAGATCGCAATCTTACTTATATCACACCAAATTACTATACGGATTCCACCATACTGTATCTTCAATTTTTAGTATACTGACGACAGATCCGTCGGGTTTCGACTCAAATAAATCCTCCCATGACCTCAGTGACTGTGAAAGACGAAAAAGGTAGGGTTTTCTAAGTCTTGTGAAGGTTTTGATTTTAGGTATGAATATTGGAAATGAGTTAAGGAGTGGTTTTTTGTTTGTTGAAGATGAGGGTGTTTTGGGGATTTAAAAAAAAGTGGGTACGTTTAGTGAAAAAAAATTCAAAAATGGGGTATGTTGAAGTAATGAGGACCTCTAAGTAAATATTGGAATCCATTTAGCCGCTCTTTAAATAAATAACAAAAAATCTGTTTGAACTCTTAGAGTCTGGATTCATAGAGTTTTTTAAAATTTTACAAATATCAATGGAGAGTTGTAAGTTGTTATTTCGAAGTTATTTATTACTTGAGGGTGATTTTGAAATAAAAAATTTTTAGTCTAAACTCTAAGAGTTCAAATATCACTTCTCAATAAATAAAGGGCACCAAAACAACTAAAAGAAAGTTCCCTAAAAACTTCCTAAAACTTTGACAAAAAAAAAAAAGGAACGATTCCTAAAAGGTAGTACTGTAATGAATTGTATTGTACAGGTCTATATAATACTGAGGACTGCTACAAATTTCAAAGCACACTCATCATTTTGTAAAGAAAAGAAGCGAAGATCCGCAGTAACATACTAACATGTGTACGTATGCGGGACCTATAATTGAATAAAATCAGACACCTTTGACTCCAGTGAAAAAGATGGAGACCTGCAACGTAGGGGGGGGTCCCATTGCTAACAACTTTTGCACTGACTACACTACATTATTTGCTTTGCTTACATTTATTAAGCCCAAATCCATCCATTAATAAAGATAAAAGAAAGGGAGTATTGATTTGGTCGGTAAGGTGGTGGTGGTGGTGGTGGTGGTGGTGGCAGAACTGTTGGAGGGTTCACCGCCAACTTAATAGCAACTTATTTCGAGGCAGAGGGATGGTTCATGGACTTGGCCACTTAGGATTTAGGAAGCAATCGGTCAATACAACTGTTGTATTGAGTTCATTTACTAAAGATGGTATGTTAGAGTGGGGACCTAGTTGCGAATTTTAGGCAGGTTGTTCATTCACCGGTTTCACAGTTGTACTTACCACTGATGTCTCAACACCTCACCTTATCGGATCTAGTCAGGTTTAACAAAATTGGGAAAGATAGGGAATAGGAATGGCAACATTCTTTGAATCAAATTGCATCACTAACTCAACTACATTAAAATAGTATAGAACTAACGCCATATTCAATCACAAAACTCTATTTTCTCCTTCTATTTTATAGTTATGTCATATCAAACTCTATTTTCCTACAACCATAAACTTTATTTCTACTCAAAAACTCTATTTCTTATTTTTACTCTTTTTTGCTATTTTTTTTTTAATTTTAATAAATTATTTAATCATTAAAAAATTATGAAAAAGATACATTCATATTTTTTGAAAAAGATAATATATAGACATTTTTTCTCAAAAAAAAAAAAAAAGAAAAGAAAAAAAGAACACTTATAGCGTCCAGAATAGAGTCCAGATGGAGACAACCGAACTCTATTTTATAGTTGGAACGCTATTATAGCGTCTCATTGGAGATGCTCTAATACTATTCACGTCTATTTTAGTGTAAATAGTAACATTAACACTATTCCAGTCTCCAATCCTTCAATACTATCTTTTACACTATTTTACTTTTTTACCATTATTTTATTCAATTTAATTTTTAATATAAAAGTTATAAAATTATAAAGA